>SJYR01000075.1:1063245-1101195 GCA_006410655.1 Kobus ellipsiprymnus | reverse complement strand
TGCCCACCCCCGCACCCCTCCCACTCCCATGCTCCTCCTGTGGTCTGGGTGGCCGGGCGGGGGGTGGCTGCTGTCCGGGCACGTGGCCGTGGGAAGCCAGAGGGACCGAGGTGCCTGAGTCACGCCCGCCCCTGGCCATGCCCGCGACCTACCCTCTATCCTGTGCTTCTCCATCTCCTGCACCTCCGCGATGGACTCCCGCAGGTCGTCGGTGAACTTCTTGCGGTCTTGAGGGTTGGGGGCGTTGAAGTTGATCAGCACTTTGATGTCGGCCCCTGGGACGGCGGACGTGAGCCGGATGCCGTTGGGGTAGTCTGCGGAGGACACGAGAGCGCGGGCCTGTGTGCGGGCTCCCCGCTTCCCCTTGGGCCTGGCGTGTCCATGGGGCTCCCCGGACGCACCCCCCCATGGGGATGACAGGCCCCACGGCGCAGGCCACGGGGACTACCAGACAGGCCCCCGGCTCCCGACTGGGGTCCGCACCGCTCCGTGTTCGAGCTGGGCTCAGATCTGGCTGAGTGGAGGCAGGGCCCGGCCCTGGTCCTCCCCTCTGGACGGGCCTGCAGCCTGGACCCTGAACGTCAGGGTCCTCGGTCACTCTGCCTGGGACGTGAGGCTGGCCGGGTGCTGAGTCTGGGAGGAGACGGAGGCCGTGTCCCCACTCACCTGTCCAGTCACCTCAGGGGACCCTGCTGTCTCCTGTCTGGCCTCTGTGCCTACCCTGCCCAGCTCCCTCGGGGGACACTGTGGGCGCCCCACGGCCAACAGCACCCCCCGCTCCTTCCTGCCCGGGGCCACCTCTGAGCTCTCGGGGCTGTGGGGTCCTGGCGCCTCTTCTCTTGTCAGTGGGAATCGAGCACCCACTGCCCAGCGTGCGACGGTTCTCGGCCCGGAGGACAATCCCATCACAGCTCAGACCTGCTTCAGGGCCGCGAGCGCCAACGCTTAGAGGCCTGAGCAGGTTCCTAACGTCGGGACGCGGGCCGGGGAGACAGAGCAGCTTGGGGAGCCCGTCCACGGCGCAGCGACTCAGGCCTCAGGCGCCCAGACCTGGCTTTCGGGAGACGCCAAGGACAGCTGAGCCCCGTGTGACGATCTCAGAACCAGTCCCATAAAACGGAAGACGAAGTTCAGACTGAGTCCAGCGTGAGTGGGCCGGGAGCTGCCTGCGTGAGACCCGGGCGCCCGAGGTGGCCCTCCGCCTGAGGACCTGGTCTGGCTGGGCTGCTCCCAGGGGGCCCCTGACACTGCCACCCTTTCCCCAGGGGGCCTGTTGGACAGAACAGAGCACATGGCACCAGACTCCCCGGGGGAAGCAAGGCGGGGGCAGCCTTCCAGCTTGGGGGGTGCAATGCCCTGAGACGTCAAATAGCCGGGCCACACGGCCGCCAGCGTGCGGACCCGGGGCCCTGGTGGGAACCTCGGCGGCCCCTCAGGCACGACCCTCGCCCGACTGGTCAAACCCTCACGTCACCAGGGCCGTGTCACTGGATGTCTTTCCACCGACATTTTATTTAAGTAAACCCACTCTGCCCTAGATGTAAAATCTTATCCCTTGCAAGAAGTTAACAGCGAAAGTCAGCGTGACGAGCCCCACATCTGATGGTGTGAGATGCTCCCTGGTTACTCGGAGCCCGCACCCGGCCCTCTGCTGGAAACAGCGGGAGCACGCACCCCGGGCGCTCGGGCCACTTACACTGGTTCTCAAAGAGCAGGACCTGCATGCCGCACAGGGAGAAAGACTGCCGGAAGCTGTACGTCACCGAGTTCTTCTTCTTCTGGAAGATCTTGGTGACCTGGGGACAGGCAGACACAGAGGCTGGGCCCCAGGGCCACGTGCGAGGGCACCCCAGGCAATCACGGTTCTCGCAGCCCCCAGGGCTGTGTTCTCCTGTGGGAGGAACCCCCACCCCACCCTGCCCCCCAGCTCTGAGGCCAGGAGGCTCCCAGGGCAGTGAAGGGCTGGTAGGAGGAGGGATACTCATGCCTGCAGGACCCACACAAGCCCAGCGAAACCCACTGACGGATGAGTCAGACAGTGGAGGACACCAGGCCCAGCGACTTGCTCAAGGTCGGGGGCTCTTAAAGGACTGGAAGCCGCATGTCTGGACTCCAGGCTCGGGGGCCTGAGCAGAGTGGCTGGTCTCCATGGGGCGGGGACAGGGCCCGGGGGTCCCGGGGAAGAAGGCGGCTGCGGGACTGTCTTCACCCCCAGGCTGCCTGTGTTGGGGGCGAGAGCTCAACGTCCTCTTGGGGAGCCCCTCTCTGCCGTGTCCAGCCCTCCAGTCCTGGGGCCGAGACTGGGACCGCCCCCGCTCGGGGAGCCATGAGGCCTCTGCTAGGGGTGTCAGGAAGAGGCTCCCTGGAGGCTGAGGGGCCGGGCCAGGAGCTGCGGAGGCCGAACGCTCCATGCTGGAGGAGGTGGCCCAAGGCGCCGGGGGTCTGCACACCGAGCCCCGCGCCCGCGGGCCCACGCACCACCAGGAGGTCGTTGAACAGGAAGATTTCGCGCTGGTGCAGCCCGAGCTTCTGGGGCTTGCTCGGGTCTGGAACCTCGAAGAGCCGGCAGTAGCAGACGAGGCGGCGGTGCGGCAGCGAGAGCACCTGTGGAGGGGCCGCGTCAGCCCGCTCCCCGGCGGGACGCCCCGCCGCCGCCCGCTCCCCGGCCGGGACGCCCCGCCGCCGCCCGCCGCCGCCCGCTCCAGAGACCNCAGTAGCAGACGAGGCGGCGGTGCGGCAGCGAGAGCACCTGTGGAGGGGCCGCGTCAGCCCGCTCCCCGGCGGGACGCCCCGCCGCCGCCCGCTCCCCGGCCGGGACGCCCCGCCGCCGCCCGCCGCCGCCCGCTCCAGAGACCGCCCTCCCGGCGCTGAGGGCGGGGCGTGGGCAGGTGCCCAGGGGAGCCTCCGAGGCGCCCGACGCGTGCAGCCTGAGCCCCCAGACCCTGGGCCCTCCGTCCTGAAGGATCTCAGCCCCGCAGTCTGAGTCTGGGGGGCCGTGTGGGGACCCGAGCCAGCAGTTGCCACCCCAAGGGGGTGGTGCCCGCCTTCCGCACACACTGCTCTCCAGGGCCGAGCTCGGCCAGCCGCAGGGACATGGGAGGGAACGTGGGCCCAGCCTGACGCCGTCAGGGGCGGGAGACAGGACAGCAGGGCGTGGGGCCGGGGGGCCAGGTCACACGAGTGACAGGGATCCTGGGCCCTGACCTGGCGGCCAGCAGAAGGGACTGGGGAGGCAGACCCGGGCCAAGTGGGCAGAGGGAGGGCGGGAGGCCTCAACGCCACCCCAAGGCCATCGGTTCAGGCTCAGGGTCTCGGAGCCTGGGGACAAGCTCGACCAGGCCCAGATGAGATGCATGGAGACCACCTGCTTTGGGCCTGACAGCACAGCCCTCCCCGCGGGGCTGCCGAGGTCCGAGGCGGGGAGAACTGTGACAAGCAAACTTCTCATCGCTACGGACAGTGACTCGCGCAGCCGGAGTGGTGGGTCGGGGGGCCGGGGGCTTGCGGGGAACACGGACGGGGGAGCGGGGGCACTCACACAGCCGAGCCCGTGGTGCAGGGATCCGATCTACAGGGGAAACAGTGCACAGACAAGAGGTTAGCGCCCCACATGCGCTCCGGGCCCTGGTGGAGACCCCGGGGACACCCCTCCCGTGGCACCTCCCCGGCGCCCCCGGCGGGCTCGAGGGGAGCCCAGGGCACCAGTGCACAGTCTCGGCCGCTGGCTAAAACAAGGCCTCAGGCTCTCTTCGGAGGGACCCAGAGGGAAGCCGCTTAGACGGCCCTAAAGGTGATGTAATTCACCAGTCCTGACCGGAGGAACCAGGCTCCAGAGGCATCAGGGACTGGCCTGGGGTCGCGGGGCTGGGGGCTCCTGGGTGCCCGGGTGGTGCCGCTCCCCGCGGCGGGCACAGGCCACCTACCGGCTTCTTGCCCACGATGAGCTTCTCCACCTTCTGCACCTGTGACACGTGGTCCTCGTTGGTCTTCAGCTCCCGCTTCCGGATCCGCTCGTAGATCCCGACGAGCATCTCACGGGGGATGTCCTCCCCGTCGTCCACACCTGCGAGGGGACAGTGGCCGGCTCACCCCGGGACACCGCATCTGAACCACGTCCCTCCCAGCCCACAGCTGCTGGACGGGTCCTGCCCATGACAGAACCCCAGCTCCAGCTCCAGGCCAGCTCTGCCCCGGCTTAGCGAGGAGGGGACTTCCAGCCACACTCGGGCGGCTCTGTAAACACTGCCTCTCTCGATCCCGGCCGCAGTGCTGGGGGCGGGCCCACGTCCTCATCTGGCCCCTAGTCAGCCTGACACTGAGCCTCTCTGAGCCAGGAGCCCTCCCCCACGACACAGGGTCCCCAGAGCGCAGCGACCTCACGGAGACAAGGGCAGCTCAAGCCTCCTCCCTCTCGGGCAGCTCAGTGGTTCCGAGTGGCTGCTGTCCCATTTCTGGGACTTGAGCCCCAGTTGCTCCGATGACACGCTCATGCCTTTTCTGCTACACGTCCCCGGAAGTGGTGCCGGAAAGACCCAGTCCAGCTCAGGAGAGATGCGAGCCCCAGGCCTCGGTCCGCAGGCTCCTGGGGTGGCGTGCGGCAGTGGGACGGCTCGGCCCTCTGGGGGACCGTTCGGACTCGCCTGTCCCCTGCCTGACGCCACGCACCTCAGGCGCGCTGCGTGCCTTCGGGGGTCTGGCCCCTGGGACGTGACACGCATCACGGTTCTGCCTCCAGATTGCAGGAGAAGGGAACAAACCCTTGTGCCTGGCGGGGGACTGGTCGAGCGGTTCTTGTGGGGATGCCCGGGCAGGAAGGACTGTGTGTCCGCAAAACCGAGGTGGGCAGATGCGGCGAAGGCCCTTAGGGTTACGGCTGGGCCTTAACCCAAGAGCGAGCTGCCAAGTGGAGGCGGGGAGCCGCCTGCGCATGTCCGCACCGGCTCCGGGGAAGCTCTGGGAGGCACGGCGGGCTCAGCGCCGAGGCAGGACCTCTGGGGCTGGGAGGGGCCCCGCGGAGGGCCTTCTGCACCTCCCGGCTCTTTTCGGACAGTTTCCAGTTCATAGCAAAGTTAAGCGGAAAGCACGTCCCAGCTCCCCCACAGTCAGCAGCCCCATCAGAGCGGTGTGTTCGCTACAACTGGAGAAACCTACTCGGACGTGCCCCAGTCGCCAGAGGCCACAGGTCACGCACGGATTCCTGCATGGCGGTGTCCATCCCCGGGTCTGGACGAACGGGCAGCGACTCATGTTCACCGTGACAACACCACACGGACTCTCCTCTGCCCTGAACACCCTCTGAGCCCCCTCTGCACCCCTGCCGCCCCCGCCCACCACCGGAGTCCTGTCTCCTCAGCCTCGCCCCCACAGGACGCGGCGCAGCTGGAGTCAGACCACGTGCAGGCTTTGCAGAAGCGCTGCTTTCACTCGGCAGTGTTCACCTAAGGGTCCTCTGTCTTTTCCAGACTCGGCAGTTCATTTTGTGCAGCGCTGAGTAACAGTCCGCGGGCTGGATGGACCAGGGCTCATGCACCTACTGAAGGGCAGCTGGGGGGCTTCCTGGTTTGGGCAACTGTGAATTGTGGGTTTCTGTGCAGAGGGGAGTTTCCGACTCATTCAGGTAAATTCCAAGCAAGGTGACTCCTGGGTCAGGTGACTCTCTGGCTTCTAAACCACGTGAAGATAGGACCCATCCAAAATATAAACGTAAGGGACTTTCCTGGTGGTGCGGTGGATGAGAATCCATCTGCTCACGTAGGAGACACAGGTTTGATCCCTGGTCCTGGCAGATCCCACCTGCTGCCGAGCAGCGAAGCCCGTGCACCCCGACTACTGACGCTCCAGAGCCCGTGAGCCGCAACCACGGAAGCCCTTGTGCCTACAGCCCGCGAGCCGCCGCGGGAGAGGCCGCCGCGGTAAGCAGCCCGTGCGCCGCAACCAGAGCGAGCCGACGCAGAGCAGCAAAAGCCGGCACAGCTGAAACGGAAGCGCGTGAAAGAGCAAACCCACGTACACACTCACTTATACACACTCAAACTAGAAACATCCAGAGACAAACATCAGAAGCAGCGAAGCGCCGCTCGCCAGGCGCCCAGGCCCCTCTCCTGCCTCTCCTGGGACTCCCAGCACTGCTGGCTGCTGGGCCCGCTGGGCACTGAGCGATGCCAGAGAAAAGCTGTGTCCAGTGTGTGTGGTTGGGGGGGACACCTTCCCCTAAGACGAATGAGCTGGGCGTGCACTTGGTGCAGAAGTGCTGGCCTGCCTTGGAACTCCTGCCTCCTCCAGCTCTCACTTGCTGCGTGACCTCGGGTGGGTCCCCCCTCCTCTGAACCTTCGAAGCTCAAGGAAGGCGGGGCAGAAACCCTGGGGGCCTGGGCTTGAAGACAAGAGGTCATCGGTGGGAATGGCCCAGGCTCCCAAGAGAGAGCCCAGCAGCTTGCTCTCCTGTTCTGGGGTGCCCGGCCCCCACCCTGGGAACTAGGGGGACACAGCCACCCCTCGCCGTCGTGCTGGGACAGCGGAGCAAACAGGTGCACGAACCGCGAGGTCATGGATGTGAGGGTGGCCGGCCGGCAGGTATGTGTCCCGGCAGCCCCGTCTTCCTCGAGCCTCTGGGCTCGTTTCACACACAGCAGAGGCCCCAGTCCCATGGCTGAGGGGCTAAACCCGAGGAAGAACCGGAGCCCCCAAAGCTCCTGGGTCACCAGGAGCACACAGCTCACAGCCAGCTTTCCCATGGGCGACAGGGCCACGGGGCCCCGGCCGGAGGCTGGGGAGGGGCGGTGATCGGAGGGCCCTCCGCCCTCTAGCCCTGCAACGGGCCTGGGCTCAAACCCTGTGGTCGTTCTGAGACCAGGCCTCACATCACCCTCGGGACGGGCCACCCCACCCTGTGCTGGCGAGGCCAGGGCAGCTCACCGCGGAGGTTCTTGACGAAGTCCTCCAGCTTCATCTTGCGCTCGGGCTTGACGTTGGGGCTGTACATGTCGGTGTTGAGCAGGATGATGGCGAAGGCCAGGATGAAGATGGTGTCGGGGTTCCGGAACTGCCGCACCACCCCGGGGTTGCAGATACAGTACCGCTGGCTGGGGCGGGGCGGGGCGGGGGGTACTTCAGCCGGGGCAGGAGGCCAGCCTGCCCCTCACCCACCAGCGGTCCCAGACACTCGAGGCTGGTCACTCGTCTCAGGGCCTCTGTGTCTGCGTCGGGTACAGGGTGGGGACCCCCGACCAGCAGAGCTGGCCCTGACTGTCTGCCCGTTTGCTTGCCACAGGAGTCAAGCCCCCCCGCCTCCCAGCTGGATGGCGGCTGCTTGGGGCTGAGGACCACACCCCCAGGCCCCCTCAGAGTGCTGGTTGTTGGCAGGATGTGCCCTCCGCCCTGCCCTGGTGGGGACAGACCTGCCCCAGGGCCCTCAGGTGACAGGAGCTTAGGGCTGCAATTCAGAGGGCGGCCCACCTCCGGCTAGTTCCAGCCCCCGGCTGCTGTGGCACCCTTGCTGTGGCGGCTGAACCAACAGCCTCCCTAACACCCGGCCTCCAATACGCCCCCACGCCTTCCCAAAGCCCCCTCTACTGGAGCCCTTGTGGAGGGCTGGGTGGTGGGCGGGGATGGAGAAGAGGAACCAGGAGGAACACGGCAACTTAAGCTCACAGGCGGCAGCCATCAGAGCTTAGACAACGTGGGCTTCAGTGTTCTCTTCCCTGTCAAGAGCTGCCCCTCCAGGTCTGACTGCTCCCCTCCCAGGGCCTGGGGTCTCTTCTCACCCATGCAGAGACCGGGGGGCTGGGCCTCCCACACCCAGCGTGGGGTCCAGAGCCCCTGCACAGCAGTGTGCACAGTCCCGGCGTGAAGAAGGGCTGCAGGGACAGCTAGCCTCGACCACAGGCTCTCTGGGGTGCCAGGCGCTGGGCTAAGCGTGCCCACACATCCCGAGTGGTTTACGCGCCCAGCCACTCCAGGGTAGGTGCCGTCGTCGTCCCCTCTGCCAGTGGGGCTGAGCACAGAGAGGCTGAGCAACCAGCTCAAGGTCACACAGCCGGTGCGGGCGTGTGTGTCAGAACCAGGCTCTGTGCGTCTGAGAGTCCGCCCTGCAACGACGCTGACGGATTCGGGAGCCGGCGTCCGAGGCCCCGGCTCCAGCACTGGGCCGCATGGCGCCTGGCACCCAGAAGGGGCCCCTTGCCCCTGAAGGGGGATTCTGCCCTCGGGGCCCTGGCCTCTGAGTGGGGGCCCTTCCCTGCCGGCCCGGCCCGCACCTGAAGGCCTCGATCAGCCGCTCCACCTTCTGCGCCTCCCCCTGCACCCGGATGTGTGCCTGGAACTTCCTCAGGGCCTCGTCCAGCTCCATGGCGGAGAAGTCCATCTCGTCCACCACGCAGCTGGAACGAGAGCCCGCAGCCAGTCAGCGACCCTGCCCCCTCCCGCCATGGGAGGCCTGGAGGGAGGCTCTCCCAGGCGTTTCCGAGAGGTGTCCAGAGGGGCGGTGCCGTTCCCACCCGCTGACCCGCAAGGAAGACAGAGCTGGGGAGGCCGCGGAGGGCAGGGGACTCTGGCCACAGCCCTGCCCCAGCCTGACTGGGACCCCTGAGTAGAGAAGGTGGGTCTGCACCAGGGACCTTCAAGCGACCACCCAGCAGGGCTGCAGAGGTCGCGGTGTCCACTCCCAGGGACCCCGTCCACTGGGCGGTGCTCCAAGCACTCAGCCATCGGGGCAAGGAGCAGGTGGGGCCCCATGGGAAGGTCTGCTGACCAGCATTCGAGGAGGATGCCTGAGGGGCGGGGGGATCTCGCTACTTCCTGAGGCCACCGCTATTTTCTGATCTAAGGAAGACAATGCCCGGATTTCCTATGGACCAGCAGCGGCTGGAGGAGTTGGGGTGAGATGTGTATAAGAGACAGCTGGACACAGGCTGCCTCTCCAGGGTGTCGGCGTGTCACGGAGTGCAAAGCTGTGTGTGCTTTGACCCTGTGCCTGGCGCACTGGCCGGGTCGTCCATCCCGTGCAGGGCCTGGGTGGGCAACATGCCCATGGCAGGCCTGGCACCATGCCCCAGATCCCGGCCAAGGGCACCCGCTCTGAGCCACCTACTGCTGGCCCTGGCTTCTCGTCTGTGGAGGGGGCTATGGACCCCTGACACCCCCTGCGGGTGGAGTGAGGACAGGGCCTGTAACAGCGCCCGCCCAGCGGCCACGGGCCCCAGACACGGAGCCGCTCCTCTCAGGACAGTCAGGGGAGGGTGGGGGTGCAGGCACGTGCAGGCAAGCCTTCTCAACGCTGTCAGCCGCTCCCAGGGGCCGGAAACCCCTTCTTCTGCAGGGCCTGGGCCGCCAGCCTGGTGGACCATCAGCCCATCTCCCAGCAGGAGAGGGAGGAGGCCAGGGCCCCAGCTCGGCCGGCTGCCCCCATGCACCCAGGACAGCAGCACGGAGGCCGCGGGACCAGGGCTGGGGCCGGCCCTGCTGGAGGGGGCTGGAGGTGCCCGGGGTCTGCGTGTGTCTGGGGAACAGACAGCGGGGGCCCCGCCCCAATGGAGGAGCCCGGGGTCCATGTTTCCAGGGGAACAGACAGCAGGGGCCCCGCCCCACTGGAGGAGCCCGGGGCCCCATGTGTCCAGGGGAACAGACAGCGGGGGCCCCGCCCCCCTGGAGGAGCCCGGGGTCCCGTGCATCCGGGGAACAGACAGCGGGGGCCCCGCCCCCCTGGAGGAGCCCGGGGCCCGGGCGTCCGGGGGGAACAGACAGCGGGGGTCCCGCCCCACTGGAGGAGCCCGGGGTCCATGTGTCCAGGGGAACAGACAGCGGGGGCCCCGCCCCCCTGGAGGAGCCCGGGGTCCCGTGCATCCGGGGAACAGACAGAGGGGGCCCCACCCCCCTAGAGGAGCCCGGGGCCCGAGCGTCCAGGGGAACAGACAGCGGGGGCCCCACCCCCCTGGAGGAGCCCGGGGTCCATGTGTCCAGGGGAACAGACAGCGGGGGCCCCGCCGCACTGGAGCAGCCCGGGGCCGGGCGTCCGGGGAACAGACAGCGGGGGCCCCGCCGCACTGGAGCAGCCCGGGGCCGGGTGTCCGGGGGAGCGGCGGGCCACTCACTCGAGCACGTCGCGGTTGAGCTGCTTCTGCCGGTTGCCCAGGAACTCGCCGATCATCTGCCGGCTCAGACCCTTGCGCTGCAGCAGGAAGTGGGCCACCCCCACCGGCGTGTCGGGCACGAAGCCGCGCTCGATGAGGTACTGGATACCCTTCTCGGGCTTCCTGGGGACGAGAGACAGGCTCAGCTGGGCGTGTCCGCCCCTGCCCCCCTCCACCTCCACGGCACCTGGTCCTGTCCCAGCCTGAGTCCACCACCCGGGGCCCTGGGACCATCCGGGCCCCGTGTCCAGCCTGGGCCATCGAGGGGCACACACAGCGGCCCCGCCCAGCACACGCTGGCCACCCGAGGACAGGCTGCATGGCGGCACCCCGAGGACGCCCACGCTGGCTCAGCCCCCACGCCGTCCCTGCTGCCCAGGAGCCTGACCTGGGCCACATGACCTCCCAGGGCTGGGACCACCCTTGCGGAATGGGTGTGTTAACATGGGCGGCGCCTGGAACGCAGGGCACAGCAGGTGAGCACCTGAAGGATTACGACCAACCTCCGCAACACCGGAGGACACGGAGGCCCAGAGCCGGCTCCCGCTGCAGTCGGAGGCCCAGGAAGGGGCTGGACGTCCACTTGCCCCAGGACCCGGGGGACCCCTGGGGCCCGGGCAGTGAGGCCATAGGCCGCTCCCTCGGCCCGGACCTCAGGGCCTGGTGCCGGCTTGGCTGACCTCATGGGAAGGCGCCCGTGATCATAAGAGACAGGGCAGGGAAACAGGAGCCTTGGACAGGCCCGGAGCCCCTGAGGGGCACTCTGGGGGCGTGGCGGTCAGAGCCGGGGCTCCCCGCGGCCGCGTGCTGGCGGTGGGCCCTGCAGGCTCCTACGTGCAGCCGGCCGCCAGCTGCGAGGGGGCCCCGCTGTCTGTACCCCAGGCGGCCACACGCCCCCAGCCTCGCGCCCAAGCTCGGCAGGGAGCGACCTGCTGGGTCCTGGCGCAGAAGGGGTGGCCCAGGGTCCCCGTCCCCGCCCGGCCACGGGTGCTGGCGCGTGGACGGGTGACACTGCCCCCCGTGGGCGAGGCCGCACCCTCGACAGCGCGCTCCGCAGCTGCAGGCCCATCCTGGGACCGGCCACCGAGCCCCCGCGCTGGGCCCACACGGGCAGGTGCACGGACCGCGGTCACTGGCAATCTGAACTAAAACGCCCCCTGTGGCCTGGCCTCACGTCTGCCCCTCGACTTGTAAAGGGCTGAGGCCCCCAATCACAAGGGCTGCAGTGAAAAGTGCTCCAGGGGTTTCCACAGTCTTAACGAGCTGATTCCACAATCGGTGTGAAGAGTAACTCCCAACTAGAGCCAAGACCGCTGTTTAAAAGGACGAAAGAGGGGTTTCTGCCCTAAGAAAGCAGGCGAAACCGAACGCCTGGTGTGGGCACAGCAGGAAGCAGAGCCCCTGACCACGAGCGCGGAGGGGGCTTCACGAAGGCCTTCGATCCTGTTCACGGACGCGGCCAGGCCCCCAGCATAGGGCCGGCCCGCACGAGCTGTTCCGTGAGTATCCGCCAAGGAAGGGGCGGGATCCCAGCACAGACCCCGCTCACGGAGGCGTCACAAGGGACCTCAAGTCCACAGAGAAAGGACAGACGACTCAATAAACTGCGAACGACCGGCTAACTTCCACCGAATAATAAAAGCTACACTCCTCACCGGGTACCATTCTCCAAACCAAACGTCAGGCAGATGCACGAAAGGATATAAAGCAAAACCAGGACCGTCCTGAGGAAAATCTTTTAAACCTGTGTGGTGACCTGGGGTGGAGTCCCTTCAAAGAAGACACAGGAAAAACCAAGTGCCACCCAAAGAGAACGCTGATAAACGGACCCTGTACACAGACAGACAGGGAACCGCTGTGTCGTATGCCTGACGCTAGGTCGTGGGTCAACTACATCTCGATAAGAAAACATGTAAAACAGAATTAGTAACTTCCGTCAAACCAACAAAGCGTAAACAAAGTTAAAAGATGTATACTTAAAAACCGCTGAACTAGACACTTTATAAGGACAGATCTTAGAGTATGTGGATTCCCCTTCAGAAGTTTAACAGAAAGGCAGCCAGTGACAGGAAGACACTTCTGTAATTCCAGAGAGTCAGCACCCACCATATATAAACAGCTACTAGGAAATCAAACCAACCTGGACAGCATATCAAAAAGCAGAGACGTCACTTTGCCAGCAAAGGTCCGTCTAGTCAAGGCTATGGTTTTTCCAGTTGTCATGTATGGATGTGGGAGTTGGACTATAAAGAAAGCTGAGCGCCGAAGAATTGATGCGTTTGAACTGTGGTGTTGGAGAAGACTCTTGAGAGTCCCTTGGACTGCAAGGAGATCCAACCAGTCCATCCTAAAGGAGATCAGTCCTGGGTGTTCAGTGGAAGGACTGATGTTGAAGCTGAAATTCCAATTCTTTGGAGACCTGATGCAAAGAGCTGACTCATTTGAAAAGACCCCAATGCTGGGAAAGATTGAAGGGGAGAGAAGGGGACGACAGAGGATGAGAGGGATGGATGGCATCACTGACTCAATGGACATGAGTTTGAGTGAACTTTGGGAGTTGGTGATGGACGGGGAGGCCTGGCGTGCTGCAGTCTGTGGGGTTGCAAAGAGTCGGACACGACTGAACGACTGAACTAAACTGAAATGAACTAAGGAAATCAAAAAGAGAAATAACAGAAAAATAGGCAAAAAATAAGAACAGGCATTCTGTAGAAGGAAAAACCAAAATGGTCAAAAGACGCAAATACGGATGCTCCACCTAAGCAGCAGGCAGGCAGAGTGAAACAAGAGACAGTATCTCTTCGCTTGGACTAGGGAGGGAGACGAGGCTGAGCGCGTCCAGGATGTGGGGAGATGGGTCCCCATGTCCAGCTGCAGGCTCCACTTCAACGAACAGCCACTGGACGTCCCTGGGTCCGGCCACCAGCAGCAAAGCGCGTGGCAGCGTCAGAGCAGGACAGTGTGTGTGGCCCGTGCCCAGCGGACGTCCGCAGGGGCCAAGGGGACTGCAGGGAGGCACGGGCCGGACTCTGTGTGCCCAGCGCTCTCTGAGCTCCTTCCACATGGGTTCATCTCCAGCTCACACCCCATGACTCAGACGGACAAGGCCGCTGTGAGGGTCGCACCCACGGGGGACACACAGAGAGGAAGCATGAGGACCAGAGTCACACACACAGACGTGTGAGGGGAGGCTTGTGCGTGGCCCGCGGCAGCGCCAGGAAGAGTCCAGAGACCAAGGTGCTTGGTCCAGGCAGGCAGCTCTTCTGGCCCCCGCCTGTCTGCCCGGCTGGGACTCCCAGGTGGACACGACACCTGCCAGGGATGAGGGGAGCTCAGGGGCCCCCAGGTCACCCCAGCCTCCCCTAGGAGGGTCCGAGATGCCCCGGGACTGGTGGGGCCCAGAGCAGGTGGGCGGGCTCCTGGGACAGAGTGCAGGACGGCCTCTCCACTCACGCAGCGTTCCGCCGCAGCCCGGGGGCAGACAGAGTCTTGAGGGCTCCCCGGGTGCTCATGATGGCTCCGGGATGCGCGGTCCTCAGCTGACTGAGGACCAGGGACGCCCCCCAGGGGCCTGGGTGTGATCCCACAGTTCCCCAGAGCCGCCCTTCAGGACAGGCCTCTGCGTGCCCCAGGAGAGCAGAGGGTAACCCCCAAGTCCCCCCACCGCTGTCTGGAAGAGGAAGCGGGGGACTCACAGTGGACGTGGGTCAGCAGCCACTGGGCAGGCTGGCCACATCCCCTCCACATTCCCCCGCCCCCCCGGAGGAGCCAGCCGCAGGCCGGAGTCCAGCGACACCATATCCAGAGAGGAGAGGCCCGAGGTTTCGCAGCCAGAGCCGCCAGCGTCCCCTCCGGGGGAGGGCTATTTTCAGCCACGCTAAGAATAGTCTGTGTTAAACACCAGTCTCCCGCCCTAGACCTGCTCTGCCCAGAGCCCCGCACGCGGCCCCGCCGCAGACCCAACACACACGTCCTGCGGGGCGCTGGGACCGCCTGGGTCCTCCTTCCTGACCAGCCCACGTGGGCGCAGACCCGGCCCTGCTCAAAGACCGCCGCGGCCCCCCACCCGGGCCCGATGACCCCTTGCCCCGTGCCAGGCGGCGGCGGGCACTCACTTGTTGAAGAGGTTAAGGCCGATGCGGTAGTGCCGCTTGCGGATGACGTCGTTGCTGAAGGCGGGCGAGTCCCAGCTGTTGCGGGCCTCCTTGTGGTACGTCTGCTTGCTGAGCGTCTGCTCGCGCAGGCTGTCGCGGGACGAGGACTCCGAGCTGCAGTGGATGGTGTCGTTGGAGTTGGACGTGCTGTTCAGGCTGTCGTTGTCGCCGTCCGAGTAGTCCGACTCGGACTTGCTCTGCCGGTTGGCTGAGCCGTTGATGGCCAGGTGGGCGTCCAGGGGCCGCGGCGGCCGGGCCCGCGGCTCCGGCTCCTCCCGGGGGAGGCCCCTGGGGGGCCCGTGGGGGCCGTGCTTGGGGCTGCCCTGTGGCCCGCCCAGGCCGCGCTCGTAGGCGCTCTGCCTCTTGAGCGAGCTGCGGTCCGAGCGGTCGCTGAGGTCGGCGGAGCTGTCGCTGGGCGGCTCGATGGTGAGCAGCGGCAGGTGCGCCACGCGCGCCCGCGGCCCCAGCGACGGCGTGCTCCGGCAGCTGGCGTCCGCGTCCCCCTGGTCGTCCTTGTGGGCCAGCGCCCAGTAGTCCTGGGCGGCGGCTCCGGCCCGCAGCCGCAGGTCCGACTCGCCGCTGGATGGCCGGCACCCGGCCTGTGCCGCAGGCGGCGGCGGCGACAGCTCGTCCTCGTCGATGTACAGGGTGACGTCGCTGTAGGAGGCGGTCATCTCGTCCAGCCGACGCTGCTCGGCCGTGCCGTGCAGGCCCGACGAGGGCTCAGCGGCGGGCGCCCCCTCCACGGAGTGCAGGCTGCGGCAGTTGAGCGCGTCGTCGATGGACTCGGCCAGCGACTTCACCTGCCGCGAGAAGGCGTCCTCCAGCTCCGTGATGGCGTCGGCGAAGTCGCCGGTGGGCGCGGGGGCCTGCAGGGCGGGCGGGGGCGGCGGGCCCAGGTCCCCGCACTCGGCCGGCCCCAGGGAGCCCAGTGGGGAGTCCCCGTCGGTCACCGAGACCTGCTTGCCCTCGAAGAAGGAGCTGTGCGCCTTCTCAGGCCCCTCGAAGGACAGCTGCACCCGCATGTTGGACAGCACGATGCGGCGGGACAGGCGCTTCTCCGACATGGAGCTGCGCAGCCGCTCGAAGTTCTTGTTCATCTGGTACTGGCGGAAGGCCGTCTGGATGGTGCGGGCCGCATGCCGGGTCACGAGGCGGCCCCCATACTTCCGTTCTAGCATCTCCACCTGCCGGGGAGGCGGAGGACCGTGAGGATGGCCCGGAGGGCAGGCCGTGCCCACACACGCCCAGACCCAGGAACCCACCGGGGGCCGTGCCCACACGGCTCCCAGGCCCAGGAACCCGCCGGGGGCCGTGCCCACACGGCTCCCAGGCCCAGGAACCCGCCGGGGGCCGTGCCCACACGGCTCCCAGGCCCAGGAACCCGCCGGGGGCCGTGCCCACACGGCTCCCAGGCCCAGGAACCCGCCGGGGGCCGTGCCCACACACTCCCAGACCCAGGAACCCGCCGGAGGCTGTACCCACATACTCCCAGACCCAGGAACCCGCCGGGGGCCATGCCCACACGCTCCCAGACCCAGGAACCCGCCGGGGGCCATGCCCACACGGCTCCCAGACCCAGGAACCTGCCGGGGGTCGTGCCCACACGGCTCCCAGACCCAGGAACCCTCCGGGGGCCATACCCACACGGCTCCCAGACCCAGGAACCCGCTGGGGGCCGTGCCCACACAGCTCCCAGGCCCAGGAACCAGCCAGGGGCCATGCCCACATGGCTTCCAGGCCCAGAACCAGCCGGGGGCCATGCCCACAGGGCTCCTAGACCCAGGAACCCGCCTGGGGCTGTGCCCACANAACCTGCCGGGGGTCGTGCCCACACGGCTCCCAGACCCAGGAACCCTCCGGGGGCCATACCCACACGGCTCCCAGACCCAGGAACCCGCCGGGGGTTGTGCCCACACGGCTCCCAGGCCCAGGAACCCGCCGGGGGCTGTGCCCACACACCCCCCAGACCCAGGAACCCTCCGGGGGCTGGGCCCACGCACTCCCAGACCCAGGAACCCGCCGGGGGCCGTGCCCACACACTCCTAGACCCAGGAACCTGCCAGGGGCTGTGCCCACACACTCCCAGACCCAGGAACCCGCTGGGGGCCGTGCCCACACAGCTCCCAGGCCCAGGAACCAGCCAGGGGCCATGCCCACATGGCTTCCAGGCCCAGAACCAGCCGGGGGCCATGCCCACAGGGCTCCTAGACCCAGGAACCCGCCTGGGGCTGTGCCCACAGGGCTCCTAGACCCAGGAACCCACCGGGGCTGTGCCCACAGGGCTCCTAGACCCAGGAACCCGCCGGGCCATGCCCACACACTCCCCGACCAGGAGGCAGAGGAGTCGTGAGCTGCAGTTACAGCAGGCACTGCCTGCAGGACTTCTCAGAGCCTTTCAAGGGTGGTGGTTTCCCAGACTTCTCTGTCCACAGCAACCTTTGCCCTGGGCACCAGGGCCGTGCAGTTGAATGTGGCTTAGATGGTAAAGCATCTGCCTGCAATGCAGGAGATCTGGGTTCAATCCCTGGGTTGGAAAGATCCCCTGGAGAAGGAAATGGCACCCCACTCCAGTACTCTTGCCTGGAAAATCCCATGGACGGAGGAACCTGGTAGGCTACACTCCATGGGGTTGCAGAGAGTCGGACACGACTGAGCAACTTCACTGGAGCTGCTGCAGGAGGTTGCAGGCCGCCCCTTGGGAGATAAGGAGACTGTGGCGGGGGCAGGCAAGGGGACCAGCGCGAGACCCGAGTCGGCTCTGAGCACTGAGCGCCGGCCGCGGGCCTGGGCCCTTGTCTGCAGACTGACTCTGAGAAGCCTGGACCCGCGGCCCCTCGGGCCCGTCAGACCGGCCTCACGGGCCACCGAGAGGACACGGGCCTCACGGGCTCAGGCGAGACAGACCCTCAGCACGGGGCGGAGGAGGCGTGGGACACTCCACTGCACTCCTGGGAGGGTGGACAGCTTGTGGGGGCCCCGCACCTGCTCCTGTACAGATGGGGAAACTGAGGCTCAGAGAAGAGAACCGACACACCCCTGCAGGCCTCGAGACCCCAGGGCGCCCTCCGGGAGGCTGACGGCGGGCCCACGCCATAGGCGGGCAGGGCGTTGGGACTGGCCCGCGAGGCGTGTGCGCCTCCGGAGCCCGCCTGGCCCCAGGCCTGAGGATGGTCCCGAGGGCCGCTCCCCATGCCTCACTCCGGGGTGAGGCCGGAGCCTACTTTACAAAAGCAAAGAGGACCTGGGATGAGGAGTGGGCTGGCCCACCAAGCCCCTGACGTGGGGGTTGGGGGAAGGCCCCTGGTCCTCGGCAGGAAGTGTTCACACCCCAGGGTCAGAGCCCTGGTCCCCTCCGTGTGGACGGCATGGCCTCGCCGTTGAGAGGCGGGGTCTGTGCAGAACAGACGGGGCACCAGCTCAGGGAACAAAGCCAGGCAGACGCCAAGGGAAACAGGCTGCAGCCAAGGGGAGGCGACGGCTGCCCGGAGCCCCGGGGGGGCGGGCAGGGCGGGAGGGCTCGGAGCCTCGCTGAGGGTGCGTGTGGGTCCCAGTTGCCATGAGGGACACCAGCTCCCCCAGACGCGGACGTGCCAGCCCTAGGAAAGGAGGGGTGGCAGAAGGGCCCGCCTCAGGAGAGGAGTCGGAAGCGGAGGGGCGGGTCAAGGACCAAAACCACGTCTCACAGCCTGGCTGGGCCTGGAGGCAGCCAGGGCGGGTCTGCGTTTTCTCTTGCCCTGGAGCCACTGAACCGGGTCCAAACGGATGACCTCACTTCCACATCTGCGAGCAGCGTCTGTTTCCTGGGTTTGGAGAGCAGCTCCGAGAGCGCTTGGGGCCGACAGAGGCCCACGGCTGGGCTCCAGCGAGCCCTCTCTCCTTTGCCCCCGAGACCTGGGTACTGAGTCCCTTGGGTCTGCTCGGCAGGGGGTGGGGGCCCCGCACAGGCCAGAGCATCATCCACGGCCCCTCCTGTCCCGCTGACTCTAGCCCTCACGAATGCAGCAGCAACGCCCTTGGGCTGAGCCAGCCCCCCAGGTCGGGGCAGGGGCAGAAGTGGCGTTAGGGGCGGGCGTGGGCTCTACGCTGCTCCTCAAAGCCCCTGGCCCTCCTACCGGCCTCCCCTGGGGACACACCAACCGGGGCCCGCGCTCACTCAGCCCACTGGGGCGTTCCCCTTCTGGGCCAGAGCTGCCCCGAAGCCCCGTCTGAGTGCTGACTGGGGCGCAGGAGGGAACCCAAGCCGTCTGCACTCACCTAACGTGTATCACCTTCACCCGACCCCACGTCCAGCCTGCAGACGGGCCCCAGAAGCTGCCCCCTGTGCAGGGGAACGGAGGCTCTGAGACAAGACAGGACAAGGAGCCCCGAACCACAGGAGATGTGGAGGCTGGGGGCCAGCGGCCGCTGCAAGGCCTTTCGCTGGGCCCCTGCCATGGAAACGTGGCTCTGTGCCGCCCAGGCTCCAAGCCCTCACGGAACCAGGCACCTGGCTTCCGCCTGGGAATTCCCGTGTAACCCGCCCCCCGCCGGTACTTGTTTCGCCCCGGCTGCCAGGAGGCTCAGCAGGGAGCCGAACGCTCGGCGGCCCTCAGGGTCACCCCCCGGGCCCACCGCATCCTGGCTGCCTTTTCCGGCAAGCGTGCCCGCCTCGGGCCTCTGCACCCGCTGTCAGCTTCTCCTGGAAGGCCTTGGCCTCGGTTACTTGGCTCCAAGGGGCGCTGGCATCCCACCGAGCCACCTCCTCCCACAGATACCCGGCCTGCCACCCCTTCCTTCATCCTTGGGGTTCGCATCATCCCTGCTCTCAGTCAACCTGTGTCTCCACAGCTAACCTGTCTCCTGGACCACAGCGTCTGCCCAAGCGACCAGCGCGGGGCCTGCCACACAGCAGGCACTGGGCTAACGTGCGAGGGAAAAACGGACAGCTGTGGTCACGTTAAGGCCAGGAGAGGCTTATTGTTACCTCCACTGCCTCCGCTTAACCTTTCTCTCTTCTGTTTTAACGGTCCCGCCATAGTCTGCTGCTATAAACTGCTCTGATCCACTCTAGATCTGGGTGCAGCTGAGAAATGGAACAGAGGCCCCTGCTGTGGACCTGACCACACGGCCAGACGTCAGGGGGCGACGGGGCTGGGAGGCCAAGTGGGCAGGCCGGGCACGCCCCTTGCTGTGCACATGGGTGCTGACCCCGTGGGGGGTCTGGGCCAAGTCCCTGGGGAGGAGGCGCAGCCTGGAAGGAGACAACGTCCCCCCAGAATACACGGAACTGCAAACTGACGGGTGGGACGAGCGGCCTGGCCTTCCTGCTGTCCAGAGGACATGCTGTTTCTGTTGTGGACTGACCTCCCCTCCCCTTCCTGCAGACCCCAGAAGGTCCAGGCCTCTCCTGGACCCTGGGACCTCAGTGGCCACCACTGTGTGCAAGCTGTGCACTGGCAGCGTCAGGCCCTGACGCCCAGCACCGCCGGGAGCCCAGCTGCGCAGGGAGCAGGAAGTGGGCAGAGGCCGAGGTCGGACAGAACACCTCGCGTCCGCCCGCTCCCTCCGGTTACTCCCCGAGTCAGGAGGAGACCACGAGGGCCTAGGGTGAGGCGGAGGCGTCCATCGTGGAGAACGACCCCTGCCTGGCGCCCAGCCTTGAGTGCTCAGGGCAGGCCCCCGCCCCACCCCGCCCCGCCCGGCTGCCCCTGCCCCCGTGTGGCCGGCTGCCCACCTGCTTGTCCTGCAGGTCGGAGGAGAGCTCATAGCTCTCGGAGAGGGACCGCGAGCGCTTGATGGCCTCCTCCTCGGCCTGCTTGCGCAGGATGGATGTCGAGTGCTGCAGCCGGGGCCTGCGCGCGCGCTGCTGCTGCCCAGGCGGCCCCGTGTACAGCCCATAGGCGCCGCCCGGCGCGTGCTCGTAGGACTCCGGGCTCAGGCCCGAGCCGGGCGCCAAGGGCCCCTGGTGGTAGGCAGAGGGGCTGTCCAGCGATGTGCCAGGCTCGCTGCTGGGGGCCTCGCCCTCAACGCTGCAGAGAGAGCACAGATGGGAGGTGAGGAGGAGACTGCAGCCCTGGGCCCCGCAGGCAGGCATCTGGCCCACACCCCGCCCTCCCCTGGGTGGACCCCTGGGGCCCATGGCCACCCCTGCTTCATGCCTCCCTAAGGCTCCCCTCCCCTTGCAGAGGCCCTGCTTTGGCTGTACAGCACCCCCCCCAACGCCGCCCCGGCCCCCTACTACCTGCTACCCTTCCACTGAACCCCACGACGGGCCCCCATGGAGCAGGCTGTGCCTGGGCCGCCCCCCCGGGTCCCACCCCTTCACTCCTTCACTTCCACTACCAGGATTAAGTCCTTTTTTTCCTTTTTGACCAACAATGAACAGAGTGACTCCTCGCTGCATGCCTGTGGGGTCAGGCATTGTGGGGGTGTCTGTTATGGGCTGAGCTTGTCCCTCCCCACCAACACCCGCAAGCTCCAAGCCCTAACCGCTCAGAGAGTGTATCTGGAAATAGGCTTTGAGGACGTGATGGAGGTAAAACGAGGTCACGGGGGCCTGATCCAAGATTAGGACACACACACACGGCCACCCTGCACCCAGCTCTCAGCATCGCACTCGTGAACCACGGGGAGGAAAGTGCTGAAGCCGCCTGCCCCGTCTGTGCTGCTGGTGACCACCGGCCTGGATGCGGACACAGAGCGTCCTCTCGGACTCTTACAGCCAGTCTGCGAGGACCAATTGCTCACTCCATCTCTGGGAGGGCAGACGTGCGTCGGGGTTAGAGCCCACGACGGGGGCTCCCACCACCCCTCTGCCCTGGTCCCCGGGCCTGTGCGCACCCCTCAACTTCCCAAGTGCCCGGTGAGGGCACCAGGGGTGTGGTTACTCACCCCACACTCGCGACCCCAGAAGACGCGAGCCCAGAGACGGTGACCAACGTGTGCCCGAGGTTCTGGGACCTCCGGGCAGCCTCTCCAGCAGAGCCGGCCACTCCCGCCCCTCGGGGCATCCCAGCATCCCTGGGGCCTGCGTGGCGGTCCCTTGGGAAGTGGCCCAGGGGAGGGAAGGGCATAGAGCCTCACGGGCTGCAGGTGGTCCTTCCTCCAGGGTCCCATCTTCACAGCAATGCAATCAGCAGCCGTGCCTGGCCCACCTGCCCAGCTCTGCCTGCTGTGGAATGTGAGGCCATCGGCTGCCTCCCGGCGGAGGGGCTAGGCGGCCCAGCCACAGGCACCCATGCCCGGGGCGCCTCTCCCGCCCGCTGCCAAGTCGGCACGTGCTGTCGGGCTGGCCATCTAAGAATAGTGCCAGCCTTCCGCTCTGGCCCGCAGGGACGCTCGGTGGGTTTCCTACGGCAAAGCCTGCAGCCCAGCAGTGGAGGGTGATGAGGGTCCTCCCCCGGGGAAGAGCCCCGGGTGCCAGCCCCCGATGTGGCTGTGAGTCAGGGGCTCCCGCTCGCCCAAGGCCTGGCCCCAGGCCCAGCAGCCCTGCCGTCTGGCAGTCACTGGCAGAAGCTTCCTCGGGACCTCAGGGGCCCACGTGGGGCGGGGCTCGGCACGCCCCGAGATAGCCCCGGACTGATGGCAGGAGGGGCGGGGGCAGAAGGTCGGGGGGCCCCAGGCAACGGGCGCCCTGAGCGTACGTGGCTGATGGGAGACTCCACCTGCCCCCCTCCCTGAGACCCCAGGACCCGCTCCACACGCGTCCCCACTGGACACCCTCCCATCAGAGCCGCTCTGTCTCCCGAGGAGAGGGAGACCGCAAATGCAATCGTGTCCTCGCAGCGAAGCAGCCGGGGCTCAGCTGGCCAGGATTTTAAATAGTCCCTGAGCCCCGAGGCTGCAGAAGGCACGGTGGTGACGGGCAGGTGCTGCGCGGGGCCAGGCAGGGGCTGGGACCCCCCCCTGCACCAACACCCCCAGGCAAAGAAGAGTGTCCACCCTCACGGGGCAAGGGACTGAGCCCCTTCCCCAGCCTGCACTCACTTGGTCTTGAGCGATCTGCATGGGTGGAAGGGCGTCCCTCCCGCCCCCTGTGGCCTGTCTGAGGCAGAGGGTGCTGAGGAGGGAGGGGCAGGCGGCTGCCCCTGGACCCTGTGCAGGGCATGGGCCTCCTGTCCAGCTGGGCTCACGGGCGCGACATGCACGCGGCGCTCCCGCCGGAGGAGGCTGGAGCCGCTGTGGGAGGGGCGCTCCGATCTGCCACGGATGCAGGGGGCCTTTGTGGGCCTGGGCCAGCCCAGGGTTCCTACTCGGCCCATGACCCAGCTCCTGACCGTCTCCGCCCAGCAGGCTCCTGAAGGTGCTTGGGGGAGAGGCCAGGTCTCCGTCACGGCCAAACAGACACGTGGCAGAAACCTGTGAGTCCGACCTCCCAGACACACCCACCTGCCTGCCTCTCAGGATGTCCGGGCTGCCAGGACGCCTCACGCAGCCCCCCGCCTCTCCTCCTCCCACAGCAGCCAGACCAATCCCAACAAAGGAGGGGGCACACCAAGTGCCCCCAGCCCGTCACGCTGAGTGTGGAGACACCACCCTCCAGGCCTGAGCTCGCCACGGCCCCCTCCCCTCGGCATTCCATCCTCCCCACCCTGTTCCAGCCTCACTGGGGTCTGCCCCACAGGGACATTCCACTCTTCTCAAAGGCGTCAGGCACTCCCCTGCCTCGGGGACTTTGCACTGGCTGTTCCCGTACGCCATCACCACCCCGGGGTCTTTGCTCAATGCCACCTTCCAAGGAGGCCCCCGCCGCTCACGCCTCCCTCCCCACAGCATTTGCAGCACGGACGCGCCGTGTAACGTTGCGCGTCCCCCGGCTCTCCCTGTGCCGCCTGCCGCCCACGTCGGTGCCCAGGCTCTGTGGCGCACAGGGCACTTGGTGCTCTGCTGGCTACGCTCCCCGAGTGCCGACGCGGGCACCAGGCCAGCAGGGGCGGTGAGGCCCGCTGGCCCCGGAGTGGGGCTTCCAACGTGCGCCACCCCTGATGCACACCCCGCCTGTCCCACACCTAACCCGCGAGGGTCCTTGTCCCCTCGCGGAGGCCGAGCCAGAGTCCTGAGCTGAGTCACCGGCCAGTCCCTCCCCTACGTCCACTCCATGGCACCATGCCCTCTACTGGTCCCCAAGTCCTGCCAACTCCACGTGAACAGTGTCCACTTGAGCTGTGTGACGTGGCAGCCTTTGCATACCTCAAAAATCAAATCCTCAAACCGCCCTGATAAGAAGCGGCCAGGCCACACCACTGTGACCAGCACGACACACTGTCCTCCAGTGAACCACTGGACAGGAATGAGCAGAGCACATCACTCCTTCCTGGCCCTGGAGAGACGCGACACACGCTAGACCCCGAGGGGGTCTTCCTAATCCGAGCCAGAGCCCTGGTGAGCACAAAGGCACGTTTACGGGGGAAACCTGGGCGCTGACAAGCACACCCGCCTCGGTTTTTCAGGGCACCAGCTAGACCTGGTCATCAAACTGCAGCCCTGCAGATGCTGGAGCTGAATCCACGGAGGTAACGACTCGGGCCCCGCCGTCCTGGCCAGCCCTCAGCTCTGGATGCCCAGGGCGGCCCGCCCCAGGGACACAGGCCGCTGGCCCGGCCCCCAGCAGCCCCGAACACCTCTTCCTCCCCATGGCGCTCGCCCAGTGGGAGCGCCACCTCCCACCACCCAGGAACCCCCTCTCTTGGGGAAGCTTCTGTCCGTTGGCCAGGGCTGGATGCTCCAGAGTCAGCCCTTGGCTGCACACGGGGATTTGAGAGCGCCCGCAGACCCTGGGCCACGTGCAGATCGAGGGCTGGGCGGGCCCCACACACCGCTGCTGTCCCCCGACCGTTCAGAGTTCCTGGGACGTTCCGTGAGAGTCAGGGCTGCGGCCAGCGCTCTGGGCAGACGCTCCTGATCCGGCCTCCCTTTCCCAGAGATTCTCAGGGAGCAAGCAAGGCCAATACGCAGAGGTGCATGCAAGGAATTCCACTGCTGTGTTGTATCTGACTGTAGAAACTTGGAAATAATCTAAATGCCTGTCAACAAGGGACTGATTTACATAAATTACATCAATATAATGGAAACAGCGTTAAGGTCTGGCTTGATGGAAGTTCTTGTGAAAAACAGTGGGGGGACCTTTCCGGCTGACGGGAGTTTAATACAGGCTGCGAAGCCAGTCAGTGACGCGGAGTGAGAAGCCAGAACAGCCCCAGGCCTGCTGTCCACCACAGATATCAGCTCACAGGGGAAGACCGTCCGAGGCTCCAGGTGGGCTCCAAAGGCTGGGGCGCTCACCCCACCTTCTCCCGTGAGCCTGGGCAGACAGCATCGACCCGCCCGACTCACTCCTGCAGGCCCATGAGCACCGCCTCCCGCAGGGCCACCCTGGACGCAGCTGGGGCCACGTGCCAACACCCACGACGGCACGGGGCCGCCTCCCACCGAGGGCTGGAGCATGCGGCCAGGGATGACCTGAGGCCGGCAGCCAAGCCTCTGTCGGGCTCATGGG
Source organism: Kobus ellipsiprymnus (assembly GCA_006410655.1). Taxonomy (NCBI): domain Eukaryota; kingdom Metazoa; phylum Chordata; class Mammalia; order Artiodactyla; family Bovidae; genus Kobus; species Kobus ellipsiprymnus. The sequence continues at coordinate 1,076,437 of SJYR01000075.1, read as the reverse complement.
CAGAGGACAGGGCGGACGGCTCCAGGGGACAGATCTGAGACCCACGTCACCTGGCTCGAGAAAGGATGCTCTCGCGTGGCTGAACTGCCTGTCCCTGGAGGTGTGCAAGCTGCAGCAGGGCGGACACCTGTCGGAGGCGGGGCAGAAGGACTCCTGCCACTGACGGACTGATGTCAGTACACGGAGACAGCCTTCAAAAGGCCCTCGGCTCGTGAAAAGCGCTTTCTAAGTGTGGTCTCCAGTTTTCCGACCGAGAGGGCCCTGCCTGCAGGTCCCAGCAGTGAGAGGTGGGAGGGGCAGGTGGGCCAGGGTCACGCGCCCTGACTGCTGGACCGGCCTCCTGCGGACACCACCCATGGCCGGAGCTGTAAACGCTCCTGAAGGGGCTGCCGGGCCGGGGGTGGGGCGGTCCCCGGAAGGGGCCCGGCTCCAAGGCTGAGATGCCACATCCCCAGTCCAGCTGGTGAGTGAGTCAGGCAGGGGGCCCGCGGCCACGCGGACGTCTCTAATTACGGCCTTTGAGGTCATGAATGATTTTTCTTATGAAAAACGCTAGTCTGAGGAGGCTGTGGGCAGAAGCAGGGACCCGCTGCTGTCCCCCAGCACTGATGATGCCGACAACAGAAATAATGTTTACGGACTCAGGGCTGCTTAGTCCCTGTGACCGCTGACACAACTCACGGGCACAGAGAGGCTGGCCTGTCCCGAGACACGCAGCTCACGAGACCAGAGCCCACACTCACACCCGCTGTGCCTGAACAGCTCGCGCGCACACACACACACACACACACACACACACACACACACGGCAACTCTCCCTGTAAAGCCTCGGGGTACGCGGGTGCTGTATTGGATGATTAACCTACATGGCCTGTGACCCAACCGCCACCCCTGGGACCAGGGCACGCTGGGCCACTGTCCCTTCCGCAGACGAGGAGCGTGCGGTGGTGAAGCTGAGTCGCTGGGTCACGGGTGCAGGGGACCGGATCCCCGTCGGGCGCACCTGCCACCTGGCAGCAGAGAGGCAGTGTGTGCCCCTGGGGGTAGGGCTGGGGTCCAGGGCCCGGCATCCTGGGGTCGTGTGTGGTCGTGACGTAAACCAGCCTGGGGTGCGTGGTGCCAGCGGTAGTCATATCGTCTGGAAAAGCCACTGTCTTCTGCGTGGGCCAGCCCCAGGCGGAGGGAGAGCCATCTGCAGGCCTGCCTGTGGTCAGATGTCCATGTCAGAGCCGTCTCCACACTCCCAGCAGAGTGCCCAGGCCCGAGCAACACAGCCTCCCAGACACACGTGCTCCCTCACGCCTCCGCCACGCTCTGTTCAGGGTTTCTGATTCCCAGAAAGGGAGGTTCAAGCCAGAGTGAACAGCAGCCTTCACAAGCCTTCCCTCCCAACCCTCCGCCGGGGCTCCTGCGGCTCTGTGGTCACATTAGTAGAGGTCTATCGCCCAGGATGGGGAGGGGACGAGTCCTGCTCTGCCCTAGGTTCTGGGTGAGACGCAGACAGACCAGGGCAGGGTCTGAAGGGGAGGGGAGGGCAGGAAGGGACTGGTGGCTGTGTCCCCAATCGAGGGGCCACATGAGCAGAGATGGGGTGAAGGCAGCGTGGCTTCAGGAGGCAGAGCGTCAGCCACTCAGTGCCTGGAGGTGGTGGGGGGCTGCCTCGGGGAGTGCAGGCATTCCAGCAGGGTCTGGAAAACCAGTCTTCAAGGACCGAGCTGGCTTGTGGCGGGTCATGCCCCACACACAGTCGCCCAGCGTGCCACAAGGCAAGCTAAATTTACGTTTATAATCCCTGCCGTGACCCCATTGAGAAGGCCTGGCTCCCGTGCCCTCTGCTGATGGGAGAAGGGTGACGGGTTCGGGGTGTGCCCAAGGTTACAGAGCTCAGACTACAGCCAGGTTTCAAATACAGATCACCCTCCCAGGCTTTCGACTCTGTGAGACGTGCCCGGGCCTGGAGGCAGCCCCCTCCCTGAGGGCTAGCCTGGCCCCGAGCACCAGCGGACAAGGACACACAGGGCTGGCTCCGAAGGGAGAGGTGAGCGTGTAAAGGGACACAGAACTGGTGCGCCAGCAAGGAGAGGGTGGAGCGGGCTTCCCGGGGGACCCGGGAGGCTGCTCCTGCACCGGTCACCCACACCTGCCTCCAGGGAGGCCTAAAACCTCACAGCCGGGACTGCAGCTGGTAAGAGGTCCTCAGGATGGACACCTGGCTGGCCACCGAAGGGACTGACGGGCCCTAGCGGACACTGAGCCCTGGCCGTCCTGGGGAGAGGAACTGCCTCCTGTTCTCAGGGAGATGCTGGGCACCTTCCCTGGTGGGCAGGTCGGGTAGAAGGACCTCAGGATGGGTGGACGCAGAGGCAGCGAGGGCCTCCGGTGAGCACTGAGGGCCTCCAGGCAGTGCTGAGGGACCGGGGGAGGCTGGAGCCACAGCCGTCCAAACAGCCACCTCAACACCAACGTAATTTCTGCTCAGCCGCGAGGAGCACCGTCTCAAGGCTGAGGGAGCGGACGAGCCTTCTGGACAGTCGAGGCCGCCCCTAAGGGCTTGGGGGTCGGGAGGGTCTGGCTCTTACCCAGGTCCCCAGTCGGCTTTAATGCGGACACACAGTGATCAGGCAGGAGCCGGAAGAACCTGTCTGGCCCGGGCACACTGTCTCTGCTGCCTGGTGGGCCCTGGAGTGCGGGCCCCCACCCCGCCCGCCGCCCCGACTCGGCCAACAGGAACTCCATCCTTCCAGCCGCTCCAGGCCCTCGGGCCGCTCTTGGCAACTGTCTTCCTCACACTCCACGCGTCATCCGTCAGCAAAGCAGGCCCTGCCACCCTCGAGAGAGCCAGCATCGGACCGCTCGGTGACCCCCGACCATGTCGGGGCTGGCTTGGCCCATGTGGCACCCGCCTCATTGCTGTGTTCCGGCCCCGCCCACCACACCCCTGCTTCCCGCATTTAGCAGCTGGGACCCGTCGAGACACAACTTGGACCGGGTTCCCCGTCCGCTTGCTGCCCTCCCGGGGCTCGGGGCCAAGTCCTCCCAGTGACCCAGAAGGCTCTGCAGGACGGCCCCCACACCCCGATGTGCTCCCACCACAGGGCCTTTGCACGTGCTTCTGCTCTGCTGGGGTCTTCCCAGACTGCCACCTGGCTCGCCCCTCGCCTCCTCCAGCTCTCTGCTCAAAGGCCACCTGAGTCTCAGGGAGCCCCAGCCCCCCGCCACCCTCCCGGCTGCACGTCTGCAGTGCCAGCCGCTGTCTGTGGGAAGGCCCGTGCCGCGAGGTCTGCACCACGGCAGCGTCTGGTACCTGGAGGCATGCACACTCCCAGCAGCTCTGAGCCGTGTTGGAAGCGCCCAGACTCCCGGGGGCTGCGCTGTCTGCCACACAGACCCAGTCCGGGAGGGCGTAGACTTATGGGAGACAGTCTTGGCCCTGGGCCAGGGGATGGTGGGGTTTCGGAGCCACAGAGACTGGAACCCACCCGAACTTACCACCTCTATGCAGAAAACTCACGCAAATATGACTCAGAATTGTCTAGAAACAGGGTTTCTAAAAGCAAGCTGGAAGCTTGTCTACCTCCCCACCATAACGTTCAGGCTCTAGAAGGACAAGGACCCTCTGGCCGGGCACTGCCACCCCTCCCGCAGGGTGCCCAGCGGGCAGAATCGAGGTCCCTGCAGAGTGGTCCCCAACCCGGGCTGGTCCCCAGACTCTCCCAGGAGATTCGGCAGCCGATTCCTGCCTGACTCAGGAGCTCCCCAGAATTCAAAGGGTCAGCCAGCACTGTGGCCCCAGAAACTGGACTTTCAAAGAGTCCTGGCCAGTTGTGACCCGTGGGCCGTCTGGAATCCCAATGGCCCGGCCAAGCACCTCCCGTCGGACGCAGAGGAAACTGAGGCCCGGGAGGAGAGGCCGGCCAGCCTCCTCCCTGCCCGCCGCCCCCCAGCCCCGCCTCTGGACGCCCCCCCGAGTCCTGCCCACGGGCTCTGCTGGGCCTACACAGAGCGGTGGTCACCATCTTCCTCTTCTTCCTGACGTCAGAACCAGGTACCAGGAATGTTCGTTCATCCCGATTTCTGGCTTCTCTTCGATAAAGTGAGCAGAGAAGATATTTCCGGGCGGCATCCATTGCTGAGTGGCGGCCGCCAGCCCTGGGTAGACACCTGCTTGCCTGTCCCGTGGGCACCGGGGCTGGGCCTGCTTTGCCGATGCTGAGGGCGCAGAGCCTCAGCCACAGTCCAAGTCCCCCAGAGATGCCGCCCCCCGGCCCGAGCCCGATTTCACACCAGCGAAAGGTCCTCACCGTCCCAGGGCTGTGTGCACAGCGAGAGCTCGGCCTGCAAACCCAGGCCCAGCCAGGGTCCTGCTGCAACAGCCCGTGATTCGCAAGAAATGCCGCCACTCTGGAAGCTGGGCACCACCACCAAGACCGGGGATGGCCGAAAGCAATGAGCAAACAAAGCGTTTCAAGAGGAGAGTGAGTGAAGAAGCTCACCAGTTTTATCGTCACTAGAGGTTTTCTCAGGACCTGGAAATCTTATTCACCAAACCACAGACACGGGCGGCGGGAAGCACAGGGACCACCGTGTAGACACGAAACCCAGGAGCCCCCCGACAACCCTTCTCCCCCGAGCTGGCCACTCCGGTCTGTGAATGTTCACTGAAGCCAGCCCCGTGACACAGCCAGGTCAGGGCCGGAGACACGGGGTACGTTACATCGACAGCTGGCGTCGGGAACAGTAACAGAGACGCGGGGGATGCTGCGTCGACGGCTGGCATCAGCAACAGAAATAGAGACACACCAGGCACCGCAGGCTGGCGAGCAGAGCCCAGGCCCCAGCGCCCGAGGCGGGAAGCTCCCTGGAAGGCAGGCACCTGCTGTGGGGACCCTGCGGGGGAGCCCGGGTGGTGATGGAGGACTCTTCTCCGCTCAGGACCCCCGTTTCTTGAGGCTGAGCAGCGGAGGCAGGGTCAGCACAAGGCCAGCGGGACACGCCTGGGGCTGCAGGAACCCGAGGGTTCGGGGCCCCACAAGGCTCAATGGGGAGGGGGTGCTGGACCCCAGCACCGGGGCAAGGCCGGGGAAGGGTCCTGGGTTCAGCTGGGGTGGTGGTCAGGGGGGACAGCAGCGGTGTTCTGGAAAGGCACCTCCATCCTTCCTTGCAGCGACCCTCAGCAACCCTCGGTGACAAGAGGCCTATGCTGGCTGTGACGGGGGAAGGGGAAAGCGGCTGGACCGCAGGCCAGGGACAGGTTGGAGCAGGGAGATGCCGATGCCTCTCCTCGGGTCCTAGAGGCCACTGAGAAGCTGGGAAGGCCAAGAATGGGGGGTGCTGGTGGGAGGGGGACGCTGGCTGTGGGCTCGGGGCAGGAGGGTGGGGCTGAGGGCGGGGCAGCGGAAGGGCCCTCCGCAGCCGTCCAGCCACTGCCCTCCATGCCGCGCGGGCACAGCTCGCTGGCCTGACTGCCCCATCCCCTCTGGGCAAGGACTGCGGCTGCTGCCCCGAGGCCTGTCCTGCTGGGGACGAGGTCCAGCCCCGCTCTCTGCCCACGGGCTCTGCTGGGCCTACACAGAGCGGTGGTCACCATCTTCCTCTTCTTCCTGACGTCAGAACCAGGTACCAGGAATGTTCGTTCATCCCGATTTCTGGCTTCTCTTCGATAAAGTGAGCAGAGAAGATATTTCCGGGCGGCATCCATTGCTGAGTGGCGGCCGCCAGCCCTGGGTAGACACCTGCTTGCCTGTCCCGTGGGCACCGGGGCTGGGCCTGCTTTGCCGATGCTGAGGGCGCAGAGCCTCAGCCACAGTCCAAGTCCCCCAGAGATGCCGCCCCCCGGCCCGAGCCCGATTTCACACCAGCGAAAGGTCCTCACCGTCCCAGGGCTGTGTGCACAGCGAGAGCTCGGCCTGCAAACCCAGGCCCAGCCAGGGTCCTGCTGCAACAGCCCGTGATTCGCAAGAAATGCCGCCACTCTGGAAGCTGGGCACCACCACCAAGACCGGGGATGGCCGAAAGCAATGAGCAAACAAAGCGTTTCAAGAGGAGAGTGAGTGAAGAAGCTCACCAGTTTTATCGTCACTAGAGGTTTTCTCAGGACCTGGAAATCTTATTCACCAAACCACAGACACGGGCGGCGGGAAGCACAGGGACCACCGTGTAGACACGAAACCCAGGAGCCCCCCGACAACCCTTCTCCCCCGAGCTGGCCACTCCGGTCTGTGAATGTTCACTGAAGCCAGCCCCGTGACACAGCCAGGTCAGGGCCGGAGACACGGGGTACGTTACATCGACAGCTGGCGTCGGGAACAGTAACAGAGACGCGGGGGATGCTGCGTCGACGGCTGGCATCAGCAACAGAAATAGAGACACACCAGGCACCGCAGGCTGGCGAGCAGAGCCCAGGCCCCAGCGCCCGAGGCGGGAAGCTCCCTGGAAGGCAGGCACCTGCTGTGGGGACCCTGCGGGGGAGCCCGGGTGGTGATGGAGGACTCTTCTCCGCTCAGGACCCCCGTTTCTTGAGGCTGAGCAGCGGAGGCAGGGTCAGCACAAGGCCAGCGGGACACGCCTGGGGCTGCAGGAACCCGAGGGTTCGGGGCCCCACAAGGCTCAATGGGGAGGGGGTGCTGGACCCCAGCACCGGGGCAAGGCCGGGGAAGGGTCCTGGGTTCAGCTGGGGTGGTGGTCAGGGGGGACAGCAGCGGTGTTCTGGAAAGGCACCTCCATCCTTCCTTGCAGCGACCCTCAGCAACCCTCGGTGACAAGAGGCCTATGCTGGCTGTGACGGGGGAAGGGGAAAGCGGCTGGACCGCAGGCCAGGGACAGGTTGGAGCAGGGAGATGCCGATGCCTCTCCTCGGGTCCTAGAGGCCACTGAGAAGCTGGGAAGGCCAAGAATGGGGGGTGCTGGTGGGAGGGGGACGCTGGCTGTGGGCTCGGGGCAGGAGGGTGGGGCTGAGGGCGGGGCAGCGGAAGGGCCCTCCGCAGCCGTCCAGCCACTGCCCTCCATGCCGCGCGGGCACAGCTCGCTGGCCTGACTGCCCCATCCCCTCTGGGCAAGGACTGCGGCTGCTGCCCCGAGGCCTGTCCTGCTGGGGACGAGGTCCAGCCCCGCTCCGCCTCCTGGGCTTCGGCACTGGCGCTAATTATGGGCACAGAGGCCTCCAGGAGCGGCTTTCGTACACGTATAAAAATACAGGACCCAGAACAATGGCCTCTTCTGAGTGGGAGGCTATTTTTAGAGCCCCGCTCCCTATACTAGCATCCAGCACCTCCCGGTTTGTCAGCTGCTGCTGGCGAGACGGGCCGCAAGCCCACTGGGAGAAGGGCAGTGCTGGGATGCCCGCACCGTGGGGCACCGGGAGAAGAGCAGTGCTGGGATGCCCACACCGTGGGGCACTGCCCGGGTCCCGGGGGCCCGTAGGGCAATCACCACCCCACAGAGTCCCAACGTGAGCCGGTGAGAGACTGCGCGGGGGGTCTGGACCCCTGCCCAAGCCTTAGCTTTGCCACCGCAGGGCATGGATCGGGACAGGGCGCCAGGGCGAGGAGCCCTGCCGACGGCCGGGAACCCTTCCAGGGGGCCGGGGCCGCGCCCTTCCTCAGACAGGCCTGTTCTCTTCAGTGCACGGCCAGAGGGGAGGAACACGCGTCCACTGGGCTGCCATGCCCTTGCCCCGGCCTGCCAGCCTGTTCCCAAGTCGCCCTTCCGGCCCCCAGGAGGGGGCGGCTCCAGCGTCTCTGGCATGGGACTTGCTCAGAACATAAAGAAGGTCTGTCTGCCCGCCTGCTGGAGCCAGGCTGGACCTCCCTGCGGGTCCGTGTTGAGTCACTCCCATCAAAATAGCCCGGACGGCCGGAGGGTCAGAGGTCAGCCCCGAGAGGCCGCAGTCAGGTCCAGCCCGGCGGGGCCTGGGGCTCGGAGCGTGGCCAGCATGGGGCATAAGGGTCACCTGGCAGGAGGGGCGGGGAAGGGGGTCCTGCAGCTACCGCGGCGTCTCCCCGCGGCTCCACCGCCGCCCCCGCTCTGTGCTGCGGGCTGGGAGCCTGTAGGCCTGCTCTGTGCATCTCCGCCTCGGAAAGCCGGCTCCAGTGGCGGGGGGAGGGCGCACACCCCCTGCCCAGGCCCCCGGGGCTGGGGACAGGGCTCGGGGAGCTCGGGGAACCCTCGCTGCAGGAATGAGGGCGGTGCTGCGCGAGCGACGCTGCCCGTGACCCGGGGCTCGGTGGACCCGTCTGTCCGCTCGGCGCATGCTGAAACGCTAAGGATGAGGCCCACAAGCGGGTGGGGCCTGGAGCTGGCCCGGGACACTCCCACCCTCCCTCCTGGGGCAGGGCCTGGGACCCCGATGCCCGCCCTCTAGGATCCTTGGTCGGCCCCCTGCCCCCGCCACGGCACCCGGGTCACCTTGTCACCCTTGCCCACAGCCAAGCTCCCTCCCTGCCTGTTCACAGCGAGCAGGGGCACAGGGCCCTGCGGGCAGACAGGCTCCCTGGGTCCCAGCTGGCAGGCACGACCTCTACAGGCCCGCGTCTGCACTCGCTGCCCGCCACCCCAAATGGCTGCGAGCCTGGCACGTTTCTTGGAGGGACAGATGCATGTTCTGCACCCAGAACACTGCTCTCCAAGCCTCGAGTCACAAAGCCACTGCGGGGACACCCTGGCGTGGCTCCCGGGGCCCCTCCTGACTGGCCCTGGGAGGCCTGCGGGCCAGCATCAACAGGGGCCCCGCCGGTGGGAGCCGACTCCCTCCAAGACAGCAAACGTGTGCGTCCAGGCGGGCCGGATGCCAGCTGGCGGGGGAGCCCCGGGGCTCCGGGTGGGGGCCGGCGCACAGAGCCGGCCGCCGAGCCTGGCCAGGGCCTCCACTGGTGCCGTGCTGCGCACACGGCATCACCATCAGTCCCGGGGGGCCCCGATCGGCCTGGGGCTCTCACCCCACACGCCAGGGGGCCGAGCAGCAGGCCAGGGGCCAGGCCTGCATCCCGGGAGAACCGGGCCTCTGACGCCAGCCCCGCGGCCAAGCGCGGAGATGGGCTGTGAGAAAGCCCTTTATCCTCCCCAGCGCCATCTCGGCCAGGACCGAGGCAAGGGTGGGGCCCAGCCATCTGGGACCCTGGCGTCGGCCCCGGAGGCCTGGCGCCCACCCGGCGTCTCCTCATGGGCCAGTGAGAAGGCAGAGCTCTCGGGAGCACGGGGCTCCCCACGAGGGGCCTCACGGGGTCTCAGCGCAGAGCTCCAGACGGGCCCCCGAGGATCAGGCCCCGTGGGCGCACGTTCCGTGTGGGGATGGCCACGCCCACAGGGGGCTCCCTCTCTGCTGGTCACAGTCCCACGGCTCCCTGCAGCCCCACCACACCCACGGGCTCCGGGCCTTACGCCACCCTCCCGCTGGTCGCGTCCGCTTCACAGGCTTGCCAAGGACCAGCACTCTCGACCGACTCAGAGAGCAGAAGTCAGGTCTGCAGCCTGGGGTCCGGCCATCCTCAGGGAGCCTGACTTAGGACACCAAGTCCCCGGGGCAGGGCCTCGGAATTCCCACGGCTCCACGCGCCCTGCCTTCCGCCCTGCCGCGCCCTCCAACAGCTGGATTTTTGAGGGTCCCCCTGACGTGGCGCCATCACACGGACGGTGACCGTGACCCCGTGGTCCTTGTGGCCACTGAGCTTCGACTCACCAGCCACGCCCCCTCCCCCGTTTCACGCAGAGAGTGGTTCAGCCCCCCACTCGTGCCTGACTCTTGCAGCCCCACGGACTGCAGCCCGCCAGGCTCCTCCGTCCATGGGATTCTCCAGGCAAGGGTACTGAGTGGGTTGCCATTCCCTTCTCCAGGGGACCTCCCCGATCCAGGAATCGAACCTGGGTCTCTCGCATTGCAGGCAGATTCTTTACTGACCGAGCAGAGGGAAGTCCTAAAAAGCATCCATCTGACCCTGGACACCCAGGCGACACCCTGGGGTGTGCCCACCCAGGGCAGCCCCCTTCACCCCTCCGTGTGGGGAACGCTGCTCTGCAGCTCAGGAAGCGCCCGCACGGAGCATGGGGCCCAGGCTGGGGGGAGGCCAGACAGGGTCGAGCTCCAGCTGCCCCACTGCTGGGCTGAGCGACCCTGAGCAGGTGGCCTCCCCGCCCTCCTCGAAGCAACGGACATCAGTCCCGCCACCAACCACCCAGCAGGCACGTGGGGACCGCAGGAGGACCCGCTGTGCCTACTGCAAGCACCCAGGTGAGCACGTGGCGCTGTTTCGGCTTTGCACACGGGAGACGAGGGCTCGGCGGACAGCCTGTGAGGTTCTGTCGAGGCCAGAAAGAGATGCGGGACACGTAGTGTCCAGGCCAGGACCAGCCTCGGCACATGCGGGGAGCCAGGATCCCCGGGGTCACGCAGAGCCCTGTCCTTTCAGCCTGCCCTCGGCTCACCTGAGCGCTGGGACCTCCGCTCCTCTCGCCGCGTCTCAAGTGCAGACGGCATCGCCCGTCCCTGTCCGTGTGTCTCACCGGCCACTGCTTCCCGCCCGCTCTCTGCCAAGACCCTCGCCCCCCGGCAAAGCCACGGCGGCCCTTGTTGGTTCTGACTGTTTGCATCAGGAGGACTTGGGCTTCCGATGCCAGGGCATACTTGGAAAGATTTTTCCGAATACACACACACATACACGCGCGGCCAAAAATCTTCCCGGCTGAGCCAAATTAAATACAGAGGCCTCTAGTTATTTCCATACGCGCAAAAGGGACTTAAAGAAAGCAGCTCTCTGTGGCAGGCTCCAGCAGACAGGGCCGGGCCGGGCCCCAGGGACGCCCGACAGGGCAAGGAGGAGGCACTGGCTGGGGAGGCGGGCTTTGGGAGAGCGGGCGGGCAGAGAGCGGCCCCGTCGCACAGGCCTCCTGCCAGTGGCCCACCGTGTCGGCCGGGACCGGGTGCAGGGCCCACTCAGGGCCTGGGACACTGTCGACCCAGGGCTGCCGTCCCACCCAGACGGGGCCCACAGGCTGCCTGACCAGCCCCCCACCGCCACAAAGCCCCGTAAACCCGCAAGTCCTCCAGGTCCTTGCCGACTTAAAATCTCTGTCACGGTCGGGACTCCTGGGGGCCGGCGCCCACACCCGCCCCAACAGGGCCCTGTCCCCAGGGCTGTGGGCTCTGGAGGTGTCCACGGCCCTCCTGGGATGCTGGGTGCCCACAGCGGAGGGAGCATCGCCAGCAAGAGGCCTTGGGACCCCGCTGACCCTGGGAGGCACACGTCTGTCCCCCTGGAGGGCACGCTTGGAAACTCAGCACAGGCGGGCATGACGCTCAGGGTTCCCATACACCTGCCTCCCCTCCGCCACTCCCCAGGGCGGGACTGCGCGGACACCCTGTCATCATCCTCCGGGGGCTGGCAGTCAGCAAGAGCTCGCGCTCAGAGCTGGAGGCAACACCCTCCCGAGGCAGGGGCCCTCTCGCCTGCCCGTTTACCTGATGGAGAAACTGAGGCACTGAGGGGATGTAACTTAGCCGGGGGGTGGGGGGAGCTGACTGAACACTGACTGCTGGCCCCCCGTGACGGCGCTTGACGCCCCCGCCTCCACTGTCTCTTCCTGGTGGGGGGCTGGGGGGGCCCGCCTGCCTTGTTTGACCCTGACCCCCTCCCGCCTGCCTCCCAGGGCCTGAAACTGCGGTGTGGCGATGGGCCTCCCACCTGCGGCCCCCTGGCAAGGGCCTGGGGGGTCAGGACGCTGCCCCTCGACCTCCCACAGCAGCACAGAGCCCCGCCCGTCTGGCGCCTGGCAGGCAGGGGCTGCGTGCTCTGAGGCAGGCGGCTAGGACCCTCTATGCCTCAGCGTCTCAGCCCTGAGACTGGGGTGTCGTGCAGTTCACAGGCCGCCGTGAGGGCCGCACGGCAACACCCAGAGGCCCTTGCGAGCCTCTGCTCAGACCTGAGGAGGGGAGGGGGCCGCTGACCGGGTGGCTCTCTGGCTGGGGGTGTGTGTGTGTGCTGTCTCTTATACACATCTAGATGTGTATAAGAGACAGCTGTAGGCCTGCTCTGTGCATCTCCGCCTCGGAAAGCCGGCTCCAGTGGCGGGGGGAGGGCGCACACCCCCTGCCCAGGCCCCCGGGGCTGGGGACAGGGCTCGGGGAGCTCGGGGAACCCTCGCTGCAGGAATGAGGGCGGTGCTGCGCGAGCGACGCTGCCCGTGACCCGGGGCTCGGTGGACCCGTCTGTCCGCTCGGCGCATGCTGAAACGCTAAGGATGAGGCCCACAAGCGGGTGGGGCCTGGAGCTGGCCCGGGACACTCCCACCCTCCCTCCTGGGGCAGGGCCTGGGACCCCGATGCCCGCCCTCTAGGATCCTTGGTCGGCCCCCTGCCCCCGCCACGGCACCCGGGTCACCTTGTCACCCTTGCCCACAGCCAAGCTCCCTCCCTGCCTGTTCACAGCGAGCAGGGGCACAGGGCCCTGCGGGCAGACAGGCTCCCTGGGTCCCAGCTGGCAGGCACGACCTCTACAGGCCCGCGTCTGCACTCGCTGCCCGCCACCCCAAATGGCTGCGAGCCTGGCACGTTTCTTGGAGGGACAGATGCATGTTCTGCACCCAGAACACTGCTCTCCAAGCCTCGATGGGTCCGGGCTGACTGCCCCCTCTGGGGTGAGCAGTGTGGGGAGGGGGACGGGCTCAGGCGCCCGGGCAGGAGCTGCAGGACAGACGGACAGAAGGCACAGAGGCTCCCCAGGCTGTGTCTGGGGGAGCCTGGTCTCCCATGCCAGACGGAAGGTGCTTGGAGGCTGCAGGTCAGGCCACCCAGGGGCTGGGCAAGAGGAGGGGCCCACGTGTCTCAGGGGAGACTGGGGCACAGGGGGTCGCGGGGCAGCAGGCAGGGCCCCGTGGGGACGGGGAACAGAGAGCCCCGGTCCTGTCTGAGGCCGGATGGAGGGCCTGCTCTGCCCAAAATGGCGTGGGCGCCACTCGAGCCCCAGGCAGCGACCAGCCGGGCCACCGCCAGGCACAGCTGGAGGCACCGCCCCGGGAACACAGCTCCGCTGCCAGAGACGAGGCGGACCACACCACAGCCCCTCGAGTTAACATCCGCACAGCGTCTGGGATCTGCCTAATCCAGGGCCAAGGAAGCAAAAGCGCCGTGGGGGCCATGACGCCCTTTGCATATGCTCGGGGGGGGGGGGGGGGGGGGGGGCTCTGGGGGGAAGGAAAAAAAAAC
>SJYR01000075.1:1035314-1056011 GCA_006410655.1 Kobus ellipsiprymnus | reverse complement strand
ACCCGAGCCGGGGGCGGGGCCTGAGCAGGGGCGGGATTCGCCCGCGGCAGCATTCCCTGCCCTAGCCAGGGGCCCTCCCCTGGGAGGACTACTCAGTGGCTCCAAGACCGAGCCCCCTAGCAGACATATGTCCCTCCTGAGCGTGTGAGCACAACAGATACAAAATCCCCAAACCAGCCAACTGTAGCCTACTATGCCAGCGGCGCCAAGCCCCGCCAATCCTGACTCTGGCCTCGGTTTATAAAACGGGGCTCGCGCTTTCCCAGATGGTGTGGCTCTCGGCTCTAACGGCCCTGCCCCAGAGACAGGGGAGTGGGTGCCCCCACTCGAGTCTGAGGACACCCTTTAGGGGGCTTTCTGGTGAGGATCTGATGGAAGCAGCTTCTTTCTCCCTAGGCCCTCCAGACCCTCTGCCATCCCCCCACCCACAGAACAACGTCCAGACCCCCAGGCAAGCTTAAAGTGATACTAACTAGCATTTTAGAGGTTTTTACTGATATTTGGTCCTCAGTTACAACACTGTGATGCAGTTACTACTGGTCCCGCTCGTCAAAAGGGGAAACTGAGGCTCAGTCTAACTGGGTTAATGAAGAGGCTCTCCCTCCCCCTCGCGGCTTTCTCTTCGATGAGCAGTCGTGGCATGCCGCTCTCAGCTGGCACATCTCTGTATTCTCTGTCCTTGGGCGCCTTGAAGGCAGCCATCTGCACTTGTGGAATGCTCAGATGTAGTTGGGAGACTCCTCAAGCTGACAGACAGGATCAGAGCCCTGCCTCTCCAGGTACATCTCCTGGAGGGCCAGGGAGCTGGCAGGTCAGCAGGGGGTGGAAGCTGTGGGAAGCCACGCACGCAGGGGCTTCTTCACGTGCCCTTTTGAATCTTTCATTCGCAGGGGGGCCAATGAGGAGCATTATTCCCAGATAGGGACCTGGGGTGGGTGAGGAGCAGCGAAGGAGGAGGACTGGGCTGGCTCAGCCTGCAGCTCGGCAAGGGGCAGGCCCCAGGGCCAGTTTAGTACCCGAGGGCTCCCGGGCAAGAGGCTGGGCAGGAATGCACAGCCCATCTCCACACCCCTCCTCTTCACTTCTGATGTTTTCTTTGATACATTAAAGATAAATGAAGACAGAATGGGAGAAACTGTTTTCAAATTATACATCTAATAAGGTCTAGTATGTGAAAAAGCTGGCTTGAAACTCAACATTCAAAAAACTAACATCATAGCATCCAATCCTACCACTTCATGGCAAATAGAAGGGGGAAAAGTGGAAGCAGTGGCAGATTTTATTTTCTTGGGATTCAAAATCACTGCAGACGGTGACTGCAGCCATGAAGTTAAAAGACGCTTGCTCCCTGGAAGAAAAGCTATGACAAACCTGGAGAGCAGATTACAAAGCAGAGACATCACTTTGCTGACAAAGGTCCATACACTCAGAGCTATGGTTTTCCAGTAGTCATGTATAGATGTGAGAGTTGGACCATAAAGAAGGCTGAGTGCTGAAGAATTATGCTTTCCAACTATAGTGCTGGAGAAGACTCTTGAGAGTCCCTTGGAGTGTAAGGAGATCAAACCAGTCAATCCTAAAGGAAATCAACCCTGAATATTCATTGGAAGGACTGATGCTGAAGCTGAAGCGTCAATAATTTGGCCACCTAATGGGAAGAGCCAACTCATTGGAAAAGACCCTGATGCTGGGAAAGATTGAAGGCAGAAGGAAAAGAGGGTGGCGGAGGATGAGATGGTTAGATAGCATCACTGACTCAATGGACAATGAATTCATTTGTTCAATAAATTTGAGCAAACTCAGGGAGACAGTGGAGGACAGAGGAGCCTGGCGGGCTGCAGTCCACGGGGTCACAGAGAGCTGGACATGACTTAGCGACTGAACACCACCAGCAACATTCCACGTTAGATAAAGGATGCTTACAACTCAGCAGGAAAATGGCAAATAGCCCAGTTTACAAAATGGGCAGAGGGGATTTCCCTGGTGGTGCAGTGGCTAAGAATCCGCCTGCCAGTACAGGAGACACAGGTTGAATCCCTGGCCCAGGAAGATTTCACAGGCCTCATGGCAACCGAGCCCGTGCACCACAGCTACCGGGCCTGTGCTCTAAAGCCTGCAAGCTGCAACCACTGAGCCTGTGCGCGGAGAGCCTGTGCGCGGAGAGCCTGTGCTCCCCACCCGGAGACGCCACCTCAACGAGAAGTGTGCACACCACAGGGGAGGCCCCGTGCGCCGCAGCAAGAGAAAGCCCACACGTCAGCTGTGAGGACCCAGGGCAGCCAAATAAACAGATGAGAATTGTTAGCAATGGGCAAAGGATCCAAACAGATATTTCTCCAGAGAAGATACATGAACGGCCAATAAGCACACGCAAAGAGGCTCAGCCTCACTGATCATTAGGGGAATGGGAATCAAAACCACAGTGAGGTGTATCACCCGACCACCCCCAGGAGCCCCACCACCCAGGGCTCTGGAGGAAGACCTTCCCCGGCAGCCGCGCTGGGGGTGGGGAGATGGGCGGGGACACAGTTGGCAGGGTTGAGACAGTCCTGTTGGGGAGGGGGGTGGAGAACTCCCACCCCAGCCTGGCCTGCCCTCTAAAAATAGGCTGTAATAAATGGGGCCAAGAGAGTTCCCCTCAGCTGTGGAGCGCTCCAGACACGGCTCACTACCCGGATTCTCCAAGGATTCCAGGCGCTTCTCCAGGCCCAGGGCCTCGCCGCCCGCCAGGACAGTCTTGGCGACAGAGTTCCGGCTGGGATTTGGAGAAAGGGCATTGAATTTCCTGGTTAGCATTTGGACTACAGGAGATGGAGTCCCGGGAAACCAGACGCCTCTTCGTTCTCGTTTCCCCTTCCTGCAGAGTGTGCCTTTTGCTCCTGCCCTCTGTCAGCTGCCTCACAGATTAATAATTCAAGGAATCGTGAGGCGAGGGAGAGAAGTTCCAGCCTGGAGAGGTGGAGAAAGCCAATTTTTCTGCGGAGTGGAAATGACCAGACCAGGCAAGAAATCTTACACGTGCCATCTGGGCAAAGTGTTTAGGCTTCTGAGCCTCTGTTTCCTCAACTGTAAAGGGAGGCTCATCACCCGCCTCTCCCCTGGCTAAGTAATTCACCTTGCCCTTTCGCTTAATTTAGCAAACACACGTTAGTGCTTAGTCCATGCCTGTGCTTTGAGGCACAGTTGGGGAGACACTGCCCTGTGTGTGATGTTACGATAGTCTGGAGAAAGTAGCTTGTCACTTTGCCCGACAAGAGGCTCCAAAGATGAAGGGACATTTAGGCTGGGGCCTTGAGGGGTGAGTAGGAGCCTGCCTACAAGGCAAGAAAGGAATGAAAACGTTTCGTTTCACTGTATCGTCCTAGCTTCAGTCCTGATCTACCTGCCTTGGCCCGTTTCACACGCCCACCCACAACTTGACTTCACTCCCTTCCTGGACCTCTGACAGGCCCCTGCTCCCCATCTTCCACAGCCTTCCTGCTCTCCTTTGACCAGACCTGTGGCACCTACACCCCCAAAGGTGGACCTTCGCAGTCCCTCCTGCATCGTCTGTTTTGGCTCCAACCTCCAGCAACACGGTCCATGGTGCTGGCTCCAGCTAGGATTTGGGTTTCAGCTTTTGATGTGACCTCCCCCAGAAACTCACCCAGACTTGCCCACCATCAAAGTCAGAAACTCCCCTTTCATGCTGTGCCATTCCCTTGCCCCTGCTCTCCCATCACAGCCAAGAGCTGTGCTGTCCTTCCGGGCAGAGCTGGGCCTGCGTCCTTCTCTACAGCACTCCCTGTGCCTGCCGTGGGCCTGGAACACTGAGGTGCTCAGCTGGATAAGTCAAAGGCAAATTTAGGCCTGGGAGGCAAGTCTCGCCCCCTGTCTGCTTTTTTAAATAAAGTTTTATTGGAACACAGCCACACTCACTCAGTTCTGTACTGCCTATGGATACTTTCGTGTCACAGCAGAGTTGAAAGAGACTTATGACGGCTCGCAAGCCTCGAGCGGCTCTCCGTCATCTTCCCGGCGATGGGCTCAGATGCGGCCACTGCTGCACATATCTGCCTGCTTTCAGACACCTCTCACGGCGCCAGAGGAATCTTAAGTCCAACCACAAAAAACTTCACTGGGACTTGGGTTGGCCAAGGCCAGACCACGACAGTGAGATGAAATGTGAGCACACCCTAGAACCTGAGAGCCAGAAGGGGCCACTGTGACTGGGTGCTGCCGCCCACTGTTCAGACGAGGGACCTGAGCCCCCAGGTCAGTGCGGGGTGCAGCCACGGACCGGGCATCTTTCCCTTAGCGCCTCCTTCCCAGTGCTCTGGCAAAGGACGCCCCAGACGGAGGGAACCGTCACGGTTGGAGATGTCAGGAGCGCTTAAATGAACAATAAACGCTGGACGCAGTTGTTATGATGCCAACAGGTGACAAATGGGTGAATGCTCCTGCAAGGGCCTGGGAGAGCTCCTTGAGGAGGGCTGCAGACAACAGAACCACATGGTTGGGACCCAGGGGCAAGGAAGAGGAAACCCCACACCAGGAAAGGGTCGCTCCATGGAGCGGCTGCGTGATGCCCAGTGGTGCTCGGTGACTGATGGAGTGGACAAAACAGCCAGCAACGGTCACTTCTTCCAAGAAGCCCTCCGAGCCTGGGTCCCTGGAGCACTTGCCTCCCCCACCAACCCCTGGCACAGCAAATGTTGATTTGCTGCAGAAGTAAAGGAAGATGGGAGTGGTGGCCACAGACGAGAACACGCCCACTGCATCCCTCCCTGGGCTGGCTGCTCCTGGGGGCACACCCTCTCCCTGTCCCTCTGCCGAGCCCAGCCGGGCGGCACGGACTGCTTGTCCTGAAGCCCTGGGGACAGGGTCTGTGGGCAAAAGGCCTATGGCTACCACATGCTGCAGCCACCTGAGTTAGGAGTCTGTTCAAGTGGACGGGAAATGGCCATTTGCCGGATTTCTTGCAGATTCAAGGGGCCTGACAACATCAGGAAGAAAATTAGAAGCAAGGGTGGAAGTGCCTTCACCAGCGGCGGGCTCTTCCCTGACCCCCGGCAGTGCCAGAATGACACTGCTCGCCACCCTCTCCCTGCCAGGGGCCCCCCAGCCCCGGGACATGATCACTGGCGCCCCCCACCACAGCCCGTCACACTCAGCCCTCTCCTCCTAGCTGGTGGCGCAAGGACGCCAGATCCTCGGGAGCGGGGGCTGTGACCCACGACACTGGCACCGAGTCCCTCCCCTGGGGACAAGCTCTAGGGAACGCTCCGGTCTGTCCAGGACTGGCCTGAGCCCACTCTGCGCCTGAGAACAGCCCAGGCCGGCCCCAGATAGAGCACAGCCTCACTCTCCCCATCCTGTCTGCGTGCGTGCGTGCTAAGTCACTTCAGTCGTGTCCGACTCTTTATAACACTCTGGACTGTAGCTGGCCAGACTCCTCTGTGGGATTCTCCAGGCAAGACTATTGGAGCGGGTTGCCATGCCCTCCTCCAGGGGATCTTCCCGACCCAGGGATCGAGCCCCTGGCACCTGTGACTCCTGCATTGCAGGAGGAGTTTTTATCTCTGAGCCACGGGGGAAGCCCCTCCATCTGGCCTAATCCCCCTTAAAGGCCATCTCCGCCGGTTATCTGGCTCAGTTACTTGCTCCCTGGTTTACTGTCGCTCTCCCACAGGAACGACATGTCACCAGGGTATCCTCAGCACCCGGAAGGTGCCTGGCGGGCAGTAGGTGCTCAGGAAATCTGTGATGAGCTGAAGGATCGTGTTGAACCAGGTTCACTCTGGTTCAGGGCCAGCACGAGGCCAGTCTGGTCCTATTTGATCTCAGCCAACGCCCCTCTTCATATGAAACTGACCTTCAGAAAAACTGATTCTCATAATTTAAGGAACCTGTGAGCTAAAGCGACTCTAAAAAGAGAAACCGCTGGGGGCAAAGCGAACGAACGTTCCTGACGCATGTGGGTTTCTTTCCCAGTAGCTGCGCTTCACTGGGGGCCAGCTGCCCCAAGCGAGTAGAGGGGGGTGGTGAGGCCTTGCCCTGCGTGGCCCACCCTGCTGGCAGCATGGATTCCTATCCGTTGCACCCACTCGGCCACCAAGGGCCAGCCAAGCGAGCCCCAGCGGACCTCTGCTTCAATGAACAGATGCGTTCACTTATCACAACAGCAAGTGCTCCGACGTCTGGTTTGCAAACGGATGCCACTAAGTGCTCCCAAAACGACAGCTTCTCTTAAGTGGCTTAAACATTCCCCGCTGCGATCTGCTTTATACTTTTGATTTAACCAACCCCTTCCCTGGTCCTTGGGCTTCCCCTGTGGCTCAGCTGGTAAAGAATCTGCCTGCAATGTGGGAGACCTGGGTTCGGTCCCTGGGTTGGGAAGATCCCCTGGAGAAGGGAACGGCTACCCACTGCAGTATTCTGGCCTGGAGAATCCCGTGGACTGTATAGTCTGTGGGGTCGCAAAGAGTTGGACACGACTGAGCGACTTGCACTTTCACTGGTCCCAGCGGGAGGAAGACTTCATCCAGCTTGACCCGGGTGCATGGACTCAGAGTCAGCGGGCATAGGGCAGGTGCGATGTCTGATTCACTAGTTGAATAAACTGATAACTGGGCACAGATGCCTTCCTGAATGTGGGCAGTGAGTGCCCGCCAGGCACAGGCCGGGCACGGCAGAGGGTCGGAGACACAACAGACATGGGCCCTGCCCTTGGGAAGTTGGGTGGCAGGGGGCTGGAAGGAAGCAACCCACACTGGTTGGTGCCAGCCCAGTTTCCACACACGTGTTCACACGATCTCGATACTCGCCCGACAAGGCGGGCTCACATCTCAGTTTCTCATGGAAGCCCCAAAGCCCAGAGAAGGTGTAAGTTGTGCAAAGACACACAGCCTGCTAATGACGGCGCTGAGCTGAGAACCCAGGGATGCTGACAGCCAGCCCGTGACTTGCCCTCCACCAGCAAGAGACTCAAGAGCGTGGTCCCAGAAGCATTCCTGGGGGTTCGAGCGACGTGCACTCTCACCTGCCGTGATTCTGACGGCTGCAAGCGTCTGAGGGCCCCTGCGCTACTCCAGGGAACTAAGGTGGGTGATCGGTGCAGTCATACGACTGACCCGGCACAGGGGCAGGAACAACTGCGGGCGGAGGGCCGGCCAGCAGGGAGGGCTTCCTGGAGCAGGTGGAGCCTGGCCTGGGATCTGCGGCACAAATCAGCCAAGCGAGCCCCAGCGGACCTCTGCTTCAATGAACAGATGCGTTCACTTATCACAACAGCAAGTGCTCCGACGTCTGGTTTGCAAACGGATGCCACTAAGTGCTCCCAAAACGACAGCTTCTCTTAAGTGGCTTAAACATTCCCCGCTGCGATCTGCTTTATACTTTTGATTTAACCAACCCCTTCCCTGGTCCTTGGGCTTCCCCTGTGGCTCAGCTGGTAAAGAATCTGCCTGCAATGTGGGAGACCTGGGTTCGGTCCCTGGGTTGGGAAGATCCCCTGGAGAAGGGAACGGCTACCCACTGCAGTATTCTGGCCTGGAGAATCCCGTGGACTGTATAGTCTGTGGGGTCGCAAAGAGTTGGACACGACTGAGCGACTTGCACTTTCACTGGTCCCAGCGGGAGGAAGACTTCATCCAGCTTGACCCGGGTGCATGGACTCAGAGTCAGCGGGCATAGGGCAGGTGCGATGTCTGATTCACTAGTTGAATAAACTGATAACTGGGCACAGATGCCTTCCTGAATGTGGGCAGTGAGTGCCCGCCAGGCACAGGCCGGGCACGGCAGAGGGTCGGAGACACAACAGACATGGGCCCTGCCCTTGGGAAGTTGGGTGGCAGGGGGCTGGAAGGAAGCAACCCACACTGGTTGGTGCCAGCCCAGTTTCCACACACGTGTTCACACGATCTCGATACTCGCCCGACAAGGCGGGCTCACATCTCAGTTTCTCATGGAAGCCCCAAAGCCCAGAGAAGGTGTAAGTTGTGCAAAGACACACAGCCTGCTAATGACGGCGCTGAGCTGAGAACCCAGGGATGCTGACAGCCAGCCCGTGACTTGCCCTCCACCAGCAAGAGACTCAAGAGCGTGGTCCCAGAAGCATTCCTGGGGGTTCGAGCGACGTGCACTCTCACCTGCCGTGATTCTGACGGCTGCAAGCGTCTGAGGGCCCCTGCGCTACTCCAGGGAACTAAGGTGGGTGATCGGTGCAGTCATACGACTGACCCGGCACAGGGGCAGGAACAACTGCGGGCGGAGGGCCGGCCAGCAGGGAGGGCTTCCTGGAGCAGGTGGAGCCTGGCCTGGGATCTGCGGCACAAATGGGAACTCCCTGCAGGGCACTCCGGGTGCAGGAACGGCCTATAAGGGGGCGTGAAGTGTGGGGATGGGTGAGCTGTGAGGAATGAGGCTGGAGGATAGGGCAGGGGCTTCATTTTATAGGAGGGTGTTGGAGGGGCGGGGGAGCTGGCAGAAGTGGCCTGGATTTATCCCCAGGTTAGTTTTCCAAGCAAGCACACGGCACCTGTGTGCCAGTTTCTTAAGAATATTCTGTATATCAGCACACATTATATCGGCTCCATCAGTGAAAAGTCATTCGTGCCGAGCATATATTGAATTTTGTCATAAACGTAAATCACCAAACCAAATACTGTTATAAAACTTTGCTCAGAGCTTGTTATCAGCAGAAGGCCTGTGCTTGAGGCTCGCTCTTTGTTTAAAACAGAGATTAAAAGTATAGAAAATCCATGTTACAGACGGCAGCTATAAAACAGAAGGATGCTTGCTGTATTCTGATACAGAATGAGATACAAGATATATTACAAGGAAGGGGAAAACACACACACAGAGACACACACATACATATCTCTGGATGATGATTACCTCTGGGGGCTGGGGAGAGGGGTGCTCATTGTCTGTCTTGCAGCCTTTTTTATATACTAGTTCCTATAAAATATATTACTTCCTATAAAAGAAGGACCTGTAGTTAAGCACTTCTGGAGTGATAAAGAGGCGTGAAAGAGACATTCGGTGTAATGTGGAATCTGTAATCTAATCGGAGGGGCTGAAAGAGCCTGGAGGGGAACAGCTTTCTCCTGGGGCAGGGTACACCTGACGGTTCCACATCACCGAACGCAGCATCCGTGGCCCACCTGGAGTCGCTCCACGCCCACCTGCGGCCTGCGCCTCACACTAACAGAAACCCAGGGATCTGAGAACGTCCTCTCTGCAGCGAGAAATAACGCCGAGATGAGGCCACGGGCCTGCATGCCGGGGAGGGCTGCCTGGCTGCCAGGGGGACGAGAGGCAGGGTTCCAGGGCCGGGGTGCCCTCCTCTGGGGATGTGGGCCTCCCGCATCCTGAACAGAGGGCAACAGGCCCAGGGAGCGCCTTGGGCACCGAGGCCGAGGGGCTGCCGCCGGATGCTGCGGTCTCTGAGCCGGTTATCGAGTCCCCTTACTTAGTCCAGGTAAGGAAACCGGGACACGGAGGGCTTCGTGGCTGGTGGCCCCCGAGCTGGTTGGCGCAGAGCCGGGATTCCAGCCTGGGGGTCCACGTGTGAAAAGTCTCGGGCTGCAGAGAGAACCTGAGCCCAGGACAGGAGTAGAGGCCCGGATCCCCCGGGGACCCCCAGAGCACAGCCACCCTGAGCATCTCTTAGGAAGCACGGCCCACTGCGGCGCCGGCCTCGCTGGTAACTTCCTTAAGCAACTGTGGTGCGTGTGTAAGCAGCACAGGTATCAAGGCTGGGAAACCCCTGGAGTGTCAGAAACGCAATTCATAATTACAAGCACACAGCAGTTTGTTCCCTTTCAGGCACGTCTGCAGTAATTACCACCCTGGTGAAGGGTGACCACACGGAGCGCAGCATCGGGACCTCTCCCAGGACTCCTCCTTCCCCTCCCGCGGTGCCCCGTCCCAGGGGCTCCCAGGGGGCCTCTCCCAAGGCTCGGCCCTGCCCGTGGGCACCCAAGCAGGGACAGTGATGGCTCAAGTGTGAGCGATCCCGCCCTGGAACGCAGCCCCGGCTGGAAGGACACGTCTTCACTGAACGCACGTCGGTTGCCCTGTGCCCCCAGCCCCAGTGCCAGAGCGGGGACCCCAAGGTAGGGGGGGCGGAGGAAGCACCGCCGGGCCTGCAGGCCTCCTGGGGGCCCCGGCCTGGCTGCACCAACAGTCCCTGGGCACTCGCCAGCGCGCACCCGCCCACCCGCGAGGGGCATCTCGTCACCGGCACCACACTGGCTGGGGCGGGGGAGCGGGGGTCTGCGCCCCAGCGCTCCCCTGCAGGGGCTGGTTTCGCCCAGCTGTCCCCTGGTCAGGCTGGGTGGCAAATTTAGATCGGCTTAAAACGTCAGCTCAGGTCACAGCTGATGGATGGTCCCAGAGGGATGAAAGACGGACAGCCAGCACCTGCGGGCGGGGGGCCCTGAACCGGCGGTCCGGGCGCCACTTGGGGTGCCGGGGACAGCGGCGGGAGGCGCGGCCCCACCCTGGCCTGACCAGTGCCGCCCCGACCCCACCGGTCCCGCGCGGGGCCCCGCGGGGCCAGCCCACCAGCCGCCGCCGAGCGGCCAGCACCCCCTGCCGTCCCGCTGGAGAACTGCAGCCTGGCCCTCCAGCCCCAAGCGGACTGCACAGCGTGGTGCCCACAGGGGCAGCTGAGCCAACCTCCCGACACCCCGCTAAGCTTCCCCTTCGTATCTCCTCCTTCCTGCACCACCGAACACAACCTACCCCGCCGTCACACACTGCGGGGGGCGGGGGGGGCGGGGGCGCGGCTGGGTCAGGAAGCAGAGCCAGGACTCAAACGCAGCGTCACTGACGTTTCAGTCCCTGATCTGAGGAGGCTGACCCCTGGCTCCTCGCTGCTTAAGAAATAAGCAGCAGGGACTTTCCTGGTGGCCGGTGGTTAGGACTCCGTGTTCCCAGTGAGGGGCTGGGGTTCAATCCCCGGTCGGAACTAGACCCCACATGAGACAACTGAGGATCTCACATGCCACAGTGAAGGTCGAAGGTCCTGCCTGCCGCGACCAAGACCCAGTGCAGCCACACGAATAAATGAACATCTTTAACGAGAGAGACGTTGGCACCGCTCTTCACCATGCCCATAAACCCTTGCTTTTCGGCCTCCGCCCGCCTCGCCCCTCCCACTCATCCACCCTGGGTGGCGCTGGTGGTAAAGAACCTGCCTGCAAATGCAGGAGGTGTGAGAGACGCGGGTTCGATCCCTGGGTCGGGAAGATCCCCTGGGGGTGGTGGGGCACGGCAGCCCACTTGAGTATTCTTGCCTGGAGAATCCCATGGGCAGAGGAGCCTGGAGTGGTGTAGTTTATGGGGTTGCAAAGTCAGACACAACTGAAGTGACTTAGCTCACACGCCCTCCCACTTGGCTCCAGCCTCACACCCAGCGAGCTGGCTCCTGCCCCTGGGCCTTTGCACACGCTGTCCCCTCTGCCTGGTGCCCTCTTCCAGCTACGTGTTCCCGACTCCACCTTCATGACTCAGCTCCCAAAGGATAAAAGTCACGTCTTTGGGTCTCACTGTCTGTTCCCAGCCTGGCATGCACTCGGCGCTGGAGGAAATCTTGTGGATGAGATGACTACGTCTAGTTCACATGAGTCTGTCCTCAAGTCAATGTGCCTTCATAAATGAAGAGGTCCTGCTCGAGGGGCCGGGCCCAGACGTGAGGGTCCTTCACGCTTGGGCTTTGGGGGGATATTGTTGTTATTAGTGGCGCAGGTGTGTCCGACTCTTTGCAACCCCATGGATGTAGCCCACCAGGCTCCTCTGTCCATGGGGATTTCCCAGACAAGAACACTGAAGTGGGTTGCCATTTCCTCCTCCAGGGGATCTTCCCGGACCAGGGATTGAACCCGTGTTTCCTGCTTGGAAGGCGGGTTCTTTACCACTGCACCACCGTAAGAGATGCTCAAGTGGAGGGCTTGTCTGAGGAGCTTTGCCCAGAGGCGGCCAGAGCTGAGATGTGGACCCAGATCTGCCCTGAGCCAGGGCCGCGGTCCCTCTGAAGATTCACTGGGCGGGGTCTACTCAAGCTGCTCCCACCGATGCAGGAGGGTGTTTGGAGGTGCCTCTCCCCCGGTTACCAGCAGAGTCCTGGGGGGAGATTCTAGAGAATTGAGCAGAGGAAGTCCATCTCAGAGCAGAGGAGGCGCCTCACCAGGCACCTCTCCGCCAGTGAGCTGCCGGGCCTGTGCAGGAATTCAGAAGCAGCGCCCTCTTCTGGTGGACACAGCCTCTCACCAGCTTGCAGCTTGGCAGCAGTGCTTTGCCAGCTGCTCTTGCACAGTGCACAGCCTGAGCGACTGCACAGTGGCCGCACCGGGCGACTGCGACCCTGGGCCCTGCCGCCCCTGACGTCAGCCGCACTGGGCGACCGCGACCCTGGGCCCTGCCGCCCCTGACAGCAACGGTGGGTCCTGCTCTTCCTTCAAGGGGGCAGGGAGCCCTTCTGATGAGGGCGTGTAGTCACACGCGGGGTACGCTGCCATGCGGTGCTGACTGCTGCCTTCCTTTCTGAGGCTAGGAGAGATAAAGCCCTGCCCACTGCCCTCTGGGAGATTTCCACAGCAGAGATAAGACGCCGGCAGGTCCAGGAGTCACAAGGCCCACAGGGAACATGGCAGCGGGGCTTGGGCTGCCTCCGGAGCACCGTCAAAGTGTAAGAGGCAGAGTGGAAACTCCGGCCCACCTCATGGGTTTCTGCCCGGCGGGGACGGGTGAGAGGTGGTGTGCTGGGGGCCCCAAGGAAACAGCCCCTCGATCCTCTTGCTGGGGCCACCCCGGGCCCTGGGCTTCTGCACGGAGCCAGGAGGCCAGAGGAGGCTCAAGGTTGCCCGGTGGACAGCTGGCAGCCGGCGGGGCTTCAGCCAGCTCCCCAGGCTCCACCCGGGCTCCAGACCCAGCGCCGCTGGGGTGGGCCAGAGCGGGAGCTGGGCCCCAGCTGGGGCCCTCTCAGGGCACAGAGGGACCGTTCTTTGCGGCTCAACAGTCCCCCTGTTTGCCCCGTGCCAGGCTGCAGTCTCCCTCCAGGCCTGCTGACGATGAGGAACTGGCGCCAGCTCCTACAAATACGCCCGGCTTCTGTGGGGAGGCTGCCCCAGGCTCGCTAACAGAGTGGGTGGATTTAAAGGCCCAGAGGGCAGTCACAGGACGGGTCAGAGCCCGGGCCGGCGATCCCTTTAAAACACGGCGGCCGAGAAACGCACACGCAGGAGCCCCCTGGCCATCACGCCTCCAGCGCCAGTTTTGCCCTGGGGCGGGGCGGGGGCGCATGTCGTCCGCACCTTACACTCTCAGAAGGCTGAGCGATTGGACCGCGTGCCCGTGTTTCCTAAGCAAACAGGAAACGCTGAGGAATAAATGCGTAAATAAAGCCCAGGACGGAAAGAAGGGGATGGAAGCCCAGGGCTTCAGAGAACGCAGTGAACTCAGGTACTGACCTTCCCTGTGCGAATGAAAGCTAAGTCCGCAGGGCCTGCTGGGAGCGGCTGCGTGTGGCAGCCCTTTCACGCAGCGCTTTCAGAGCAACCTGGAGGGGTGGGGCCTTACTGTCACGTCCCCGCCCCCATCTCCCCCAGGCACCTTCGAGGGACAGCCCAGGTCAGCTCTGCCCCCAGGCCAGCGCCCCGCCCCCAGGCACCCGGAGCTGCCAGAGGCCCCGGGGCTGTGTCTTCCAGCAGGCCATGGGCAGAGCCTGCTCTGGGCTCACGTAGGCAGGCTGCGGGGGTGCTGGGAGCCGTCCTCCTGGCCAGCCCCAGCTGGACCACAGCCCTTCGCCAGAGCCTCAGTCTCCTCATCTGTTAAATGGGGGAATCCCCCAACCCTGCAGGACAGGAGTAAAGGTCACCCAAGGGGAGGATCCTGGCCATCGCCAGGGGAAAGGCACTGGGACCTGGAGGGCGGACTGGGGGGCAGCAGTGGCCTCCCAGTCTACAGGGCAGCCGTCATCACTGCAGAGGACGCAGAGCTCCTCGGGGGCCAGTGGGCAGGCGTGTGTGTGTGTGTGTGTGTGGTGTGTTCAAGGGAGCCACTGGGCAGGTGTGTGTGTCTGTGTCTGTGTGGGTCTGTGTGTGTGTGTGGGGGGGGTCTGTGTGTCTGTGGGGGGGGTCTGTGTGTGTCTGTGTGTGTGGGTCTCTGTGTGTGTGTCTGTGTGGGTCTGTCTGTGTCTGTGTATATGTGTGGGTCTGTGTGTGTGTGTGTGGGGGGGTGTGTGTGTGTGTGTGGTGTGTTCAAGGGAGCCACTGGGCAGGTGTGTGTGTCTGTGTCTGTGTGTGGGGGGGTCTGTGTGTGTGTGGGGGGGGTCTGTGTGTGTGTGTCTGTGTGTGTGTGGGTCTGTGTGTGTGGGGAGGGGGTCTGTGTGTGTGTGTCTGTGTGTCTGTGGGGAGGGGTCTGTGTGTGTGTGTGAGACTATGTGTGTGTGTCTGTGGGGGAGGTCTGTGTGTGTGTGTGGGTGGGTCTCTGTGTGTGTGTCTGTGTCTGTGTATATGTGTGGGTCTGTGTGTCTGTGTGTGAGGGGGGGTCTGTGTGTGTGTCTCTGTGTGTGTGTGTCTCTGTGTGTGTTCAGGTGAGCCTTCACAGCGGCCTGAACCCTGGCAGGTCTTTCTGTGGGCTCCCGACCCCACCTCCTGGCTCTGGGTCCCCCCAGATGGAAAGGTCTGGCGGGGGTAGGGGCGGCGTGGGGGCCACATTTCGTTTTCCAGACAGAGGTTCCCGGAGCCTGGCGGGAGAGACACAGCCGGGCCGCCCCACCCCTCTCACCTTGTTCCTCGTTCCAGTGCCGGGGCTGGGGACCTCCTGCCTCCTCAGCACAGCCTCGCTGGCCCCCGGGGGTCTCCTCTGCGGCCCCCAGAGCTGAGCTCCGTCTGCCGTCCCCGGGGCCCGTGCAGCGGCCAGCGCGGGTCATAAGCCCTGAGCCCCTGCTTAATCCGCCAGAGCCCGACTCAGCGCCAGTGGACACGTGACGGCCTGCAGACCTGTACGGCAGGAGCGGTCAGGCAGCGGGGGAGGGCCGTCCGCTGGCCTGGGGGCTGTCCCTGCCGCGGCTCCTGCTCGCAGCCTGCGGTCCTGGCTCCTGCCTGCCGGGAAAGGTATGCGTGCAGGAGGAGGGGACGGGCAGAACAGGGAGGTGAAGGGACTTGCGTGTCACCAAACTGCTGGGCAGGCTGGTGTGCAAGCATGTGTGCCTGTTTGTGAAATGGAACACTTATCTCACACCATTTACCAACACCAATTACAGATCTAACGTAAAAGGTGAATTCACGACTGCAGGGTAGGAAAGGATTCTTAAAACACCCACACGTGGAGTTAAAGATCACTCAAATTAAGACCTCTGAAAGTGAAAGTTTCATTCCAAGACTCCAGGAAGACTGAAAAATGCAAGATATTTACAACACGTATAACTGACGAAGGACTGGAATCTGGAATACCTGAAGAATCCTCAAAATCAACAACAGAAAAACTGAGAAGACAGCCCAAGGTAGGCAGGAGGCTTCAGCAGTCCCATCAAGGAGAACCAAACAGCCAATAAACGTATGAATATGGCTCAGCCCCACCGGCCATCAGGAAGATGCAGAGTAGAACCATTCCACACCGGCCAGGTGAGCCAAAATGGCCAAGACTGACGACAGGGGTGGCGGGTGGCGTGGGGGGGTGACGGGAGGGAAGGACCACAGGGTCGGTCGGCTCTGGGACGACGTTGAACAGCGCGTACCACCTGGCCCAGTTCAAGACAAACAGCAGAGAGGAGGCCGAACACGCCCTGGGAGGTGGGCGTGTTCAAGAACACAGCCCCGAAATGAAGACACAGATGGAAAATTAAGTGTGGCTGGCGGTGCAGTGGAGCACTGCCCAGCCGTGATGAGGCCGAGTGACGGCTCCCCGTGACTCCGAGAAGAAGCCAGGCCCGAGCAAACGTCTCCGGCCCAAATCCACGTCCGTGCTGCGGGCTGCGTCTCTTCAGTTGCGTCCCCCTCTTTGCGACCCCGTGGACGGTAGCCCACCAACTCCTCTGTCCACGGGATTCTCGCCAAGAATACTGGAGCGGGTGGCGAGCCCTCCTCCAGGGGATCTTCTTGACCCAGGGATCGAACGTGCGTCCTGCGTTGGCAGGCGGGCTCTTGACCTCTAGCGCCACCTGGGAAGCCGTATGCACAGACAGCTCAGAACAGGAACAAGGCCTCGTTGTACAGAGTTGCTCAGATAGGTGGGAAGACAGTGAGAGCAAGATGGTGTTGGCACGGAAGTCAGGGTGGCGCAGTCTCTGAGGGGCCCCGGTTGCAGGCAGAGCCCTCGGGAGTGGGGCGGGGGCTTCAGCTGCCCTGCGTCTCTGGGCCGGGGTGCTGCTCCTGGGCCTGTCTTTCCATCTTCCCGTGTGACGGTTTGAGATGGAGATCCTGTGTGGTGTGGGACACAGGGGATAGGCAGGGACTCCCGCCCCAGGCACGACAGACACCCGGACGGGACAGGCAGCCCGGCCACACAGGGCACCTGGGCCGGAGAGGGGCTCATCTGCTATTTCCAACCAGAGCCGAGGATCAGAGACAGCAAGGAACCTGCCCAGGTTTGCAGAGCAACTGGGAGGCCCGCAGGGCCGGGACTGGAGTCCCCCAGAGCCCGAGGGCGGGTGAAGGGGGCTCCTCTCCTCGGCCCTCTGGAAGGCTCTTCCATGGTGAAGCCCCTTTAACACTGGCCAGGGCAGACGCACTCTTCTTGGCCCTTAGCAGCAGCTGGAACGCTCTTCTTGGCTCGCTTCCTCAGCGGCTGCGGGTCTCCTGCCGCTGGAATCAAAGCTCCCGGAGGGCAGGGCGTTTGGTGTGTAGGTGCTCCAGAAATATTCGTTGAATGACAAAATCAATGGAGCTGGCGTTTTGATCGGGACTTTGAGGCCTTAGAAATACTTAGCTTTTCAATATCCTCAAAGGAGAAAATGGAAGCTAGCCGCGTGACATTGCCACACTTTCCAGAATTGCCTTCAGAGCTGCCTGGGGAGGGGCCCGCCATCACTCCCACTCCAAAGCAGAGGAGATTGAGGCTCAGAGGGCTGTGTGCACCAGCTTCCCGAGCGGCTCGCACGGTAAAGAATCTGCCCGTACGCAGTGTGGGAGACCCAGGTTCGGTCCTTGGGTCGGGAAGATCCCCTGGAGAAGGGAATGGCTGCCCACTCCAGTATTGCTGCCTGGAGAATCCCACGGACAGAGGAGCCTGGTGGGCTACAGCCCACACGGTCATAAAGAGTCGGGAGCAACTGAGCGACTAACACTTTCACTCTCACTTAGGCCCCTTGACCACGTCCAAGACCTGATCCTAGTCCTGAATCTGGAGATGCAGAATAATGAAGCGCCGCCATAACACCCTGGGGCAACTGTCTTTATTAGAACAGCGTGGCGCTGAATGCTTTTCCAAACCTACATTACCATCCTGATAGCTTTCACTAAGTCCTTAGATTTTTTTTTTTAAGTCATTGGCTCTGGGAGTCCCGAAGCTAAAATGGCCCTCCAGGGGATCTCACCGGAGACACAGGACCCTCTGGACCACCTCAGCGTGCATGCCTCCAGCCAAGAGAACTCACTGCTTGCTTTCTTGTTTGGCTCCAACTCAGCTGAGCACAACACAGACTCACATTAGCCCCTGGCGCTGGGGACCAGCAGGTGCTGGGCCACTGTCCCGCCCTTGGGGGATTCAGAGTCTGGGGAGGAGGAAGCTGTCATCCCGCAGGATTGCAGTTGCCCCGGCCCAAACTCGCAGACGGAAGGGCAGGGTCCCATCGAGAGCCTGTCTGTCTCGGTCTGCAGAGCCCGAGGGGATTCTCAGGGCCAGGCCCCTCTGAGCGCCTCCCCTAGGCCGTCTGAGTGTGCAAACTGCCCAGCTGTCTAGGCACGAGGGCCCGAGTCACAGAAGGGACTCCAGCCTGCAGTGGGCAAGAGGGGGCAGCATCTCCTGTGGGTGCTGCTGGCCGTGGGGCTGACATCCTTGTTCTGATCTTACGATTCTAGAGCCTTCAGGCACGTTAGCAGACGGGTCTGCGGCTTCCCAGATGAAATCGGAACGAGTGAGACCCTGTGACGAGGCCTGACACAGAGCCAAGGCTGGAAAGACGTTTGCTGCGTTTGAACCGCTACCATGCTGGGCCAGAAGGCCACACGCACCCAGCTCTGCAAAGGCACTGCGCACTCGACTGCCTGCACCCTGCCTTTCTAAGCCGGCGCTTGCGTGGTACTCCACGGCGGAGTCCAGGTGGTGGCGGTGGGGTGGGGCGGTGGGTGTCCTGAAGTCAGGCCCACCTCTGGTCGTGCACACTGACCCCTCCCCAGTTCAGGGACGATGGGACCCCAGGGAAAGAGGACACAGATTCTGCCTGAGATGACATGGATGCCTGAAGGACAGCAAAGGTTTTTGGGTGGCATTGGTGGGGTGGGGCTAGCAGGCACCAAAATGGGCGGGCCGAAGGCTGCCTCCAGCGGGCAGGCAGTGGGCACTGGAAGATGCTGCCCCTAGATGTGAGCTTTCTGGTGGTTATGAACACCGTGAGCAACGGTAGGAGGTGGGAGGCCCGGCCTCTACAGGGACCTGCCCGTGTGATGGTTCTTTCGTATCAGAAATACCTCCTGACAGGGGCAAGCAAGCCCAGTCCCGACCCTCTGTTTATGATGCATGAGGTGGGCGGGGTGATAAGACATCTGGTCAACCTTCCCTGACCAGTCAGTGTCTGCTTCAGCCTGCACACCCCCGTGATGGGAGCTCCCTGCAAGAACAAAGGATGACTGTGCTCTTCCAGGGGCGCTTAGGAACTCAGCACCCCGAGTCAGAACATGGGTCGAAGGACAGCTGAGGACTCGGGGGGGGTCCCAGTGCTGCCTTGGCCTGGGCGCCCCATCTGCGCAACGGGGCAGGGGCCTGACTCAGATCACGGGTGTCATTGTGGGGCCGGCAGGAGTGGGGTGGACAGAGAAAGTGGCTGGAAGGGCAGGCACCACGGGGAAGGGTGGCGACTCCAGTCACGAGACTCAAGGTGACTTAATGCTCGTGAATTGTGGGAGCCTGAGTCCCTGTCCTCGTTCCTGCACTGCGGGGACCTCCGGGGCCGGGGGGGACGCCGAGTCCTCCGAGCCTCCCAGGCTGCAGCTCCCCAAGGATGGCCGCACTGCTGGAAAGCTGGGGGCCCGGGGTGCTGTGTGACCTTGGGCACGTCCCTGCCCCTCTCTGGCCTCAGTTTCCCCAGCTCTAAGGGGAGGCGGGCCCTCACGTGCTCCCTGCGGCACTGATGCTCAGGGGCTGGGCCGCGGCGATGCGGCACCCTGGACACCTCCCAGCCTGTCCTTTCCGACCTCCGGGGAGTCCCAGGACCGCTTCTCTTCCCTCCTTTCAAACCCCACTGCACACCGGCTCTCTGGCCACTCACGGCTGCAGAGGCTTGGCCGCTGGGCCAGCCCAAGTGAGGAGCCAGGACTAAAGCTGGGGGCAGCGGAGGGTGACCAGAGGTCATCTTGGTCGAGAGCCCGGCTCCCAGGGTTTCCACCCTGTCCGCTGGGGACTGACGGGGGAGAGCCAGAGCAGGGGCTCCCCGAAGTGCGGAGCAAGGGCCCCACCCCCACCCAACGGCGGCGCATGCTCAGAGCGGAGCACACAAAGCTGACCAGGCAAGCAGACGCCCGGCCAGGGGCTGAAGCTCCCGGACAGGCCCGGGGGAGGGGACACCCACTGTCATCTTTCCGCTCCGCTGGCTCCGGGAACAGACCTGCTATGACAGTGGAGAGCTTAGCGATTTAAAGCCGCAACTGCCTGGCAGACACTTGGGGGGGGGGGGGGTGCTTCCCATGACTGTGG
Source organism: Kobus ellipsiprymnus (assembly GCA_006410655.1). NCBI lineage: Eukaryota > Metazoa > Chordata > Mammalia > Artiodactyla > Bovidae > Kobus > Kobus ellipsiprymnus. The sequence goes on along the minus strand of SJYR01000075.1, from coordinate 1,036,172 downwards.
GGACAAGGGGACAGCCTGATCACATCTCTGCCAACCAGCCCCGCCTCCGCACAGGGCCAGCTAGCTGGGCAGAGGAGAGGTTCACCCGCAATCAGAGCCCCTGAGTCCACCAGGGCTCCCCGCTAGGCTGGCAGGTGAGACAGTGTCCTGATACCCACAACAGCACATGGTCCCTTCCCAGACACCCTGCTCTCTCCGGCCCCATCTGGGCTGTGGCTGTTCCAGCCCCCCAGTACAGTCCTTAATCCAAGTCCTTGCCTGCTGGGGGGGTCTGACCCGAAGGACCCCCAAGGCTAGGGACCAGTGTCTGGCCCACGTGGTCAGGGGAGGAGGGACTGCCCAAGGTCACAAGAGGGTCAGGGGCAGGGCTGAATCCGGGGCCAGCGCCTCCAGCCCAGCCCTGGAGCGTCCATCTGGTTCCCAACGAATTCCTGAGATGCCTCAACCTCCCCGCCCGCAGGCTCCGGACCGTGGATCCGCAGCGGGGTTTCTCCGCGGAGAGGCGGCGCAGAGAGGAGGGGGGTGGGGAAGGGAGGCCGTGGAGGGGGCCACATCTCCCCCCACCCCGCGACCCTGGGGCCTGGGTTCACGTTTCCCAGCCCAGGCGAGGCCGCCAGCGGTGCAGACGCGGGGACGAAAGCCCTGAGCCCCCTCCCCCAGATCGCGCCTTCCGCGGGGTTTCGGAGGAGCAAGCCGCAGAGCCGGGAGGCTCCGTCACCTGCGGCCCCCCGGGAGCGACACCGCAGAGCCTGGTTCCGAAAGCCCGGCGCCCCCGCCTCATCCCGGCCAGGCCGGCGGCCAGCCCGGGCCCGCTGCGGCCCCACGCCTGCGGCCTCGGTCCTCCCCCCGGGCCCGGCT
>SJYR01000075.1:1009680-1033607 GCA_006410655.1 Kobus ellipsiprymnus | reverse complement strand
TTGTTGCCAATGCCAGGAATGAGTTACCTGGCTGGCAGGGAGTCAGGGGAGGGGCCTGGAAAGAACGAGGGTCTTAGACTCTGTTCAGCGACCACCTTTCTAAGCCTCGTTTGAATGCATCTGCAAAACAGACCCGATGATAAAACCCCTCAGCCTGCCCCCCTTCGAAGGCTGCTCTGAGGATCAACTGTGGTAATGTATCAGAGGTTGTGGAAGATGGGCTGTGTAAATATTTGTATTCCCAGAAGCCACAGCAGAAAACCCAGGTAAATCTAACTATATAAAAACGAGAACTTCTATATGGAATAACACATACCGCAAAGTAAAAAAATACAAAGGATTCACGTAAAAAGGATAGCACGGATGACAGAAGTTCATTGAGGAGAATGAAATGAAAGTTAATTTCCCTAATACATAAAGAGCTCTTTCAAAGAGATGGGAAAAGATGACTAACCAATTAGAAAAAAGGGGGCAGAGGATACAAACAATCGGTTCATGGAAAGACATTCAATTTCACTTGTAATTAAATGCACATTAAAAAATACACACTGAAATACAATGTGTTTGTCATCGTGTGTTTCTACCAGGCTGGCAAAAAAAAAAAAAAAAAAAAAGTTTGGTGATGCTTTTGCTGTGGCAGGTGGGAAGAGACGAGTGTGCCCCAACACTGGCGGCTGAGGTGCAAGATGGTGCAAGCTTTTTTGCAGGATGGCCTGGCAAAGGCATCCAGCGTGCTGGCCTAAAGACACCAGGGCAGTTGCACACAACATGCTGTCAGTGAGCAAACAGGGAAGAGAGACACTCTGGTGTCCAGCCCTGGGGAGAGGGAGCCGGCATGACGGCACCCACAGGCTGAGGCTTCCCAGGAAGAGCTCCAGGACGCATTTCTGCTGAGAAGTGCAAGGGACAGAGGCTGTCTGTTGCAGTCCCCCTTGTGTACATTGTAAAAGGTTAGACATATATGTGTACTGACATTTCCCACTTCTTCTCCCTGAAAGGATACCCAGATACCCAAACAGCCTGCTACTGATGGTGGCCTTTTGGGAGGCTGTGTGGAACGGGAGGGGGAGGCGCTTTTCCTTTCCAGTTTACATCTGAGGGCTTCCCTGATGGCTCACTGGTAAAAAAATCTGCCTGCCAAGGCAGGAGATGCAGGTTTGATCCCTGGGTCAGGAAGATCCTCTGGAGAAGGAAATGGCAACCCACTCTAGTACTCATGGCTGGAGAATCCCATGGACAGAGGAGCCCGGCGGGCTACAGCCGATGGGGTCACAGAGAGTCGGACACAACTGAGAAACTAACAACAGCAGCAGCCGAGGGTTAGTTGACTTTTAAAAAGTCGCCAGGGATTTTCTGCCCATAGGCACATCTCATGGGCGAATTAAACCTTCTTTACATGCCTTTAACAAATTAAGCAACTGCCTTTAAGTGAATACAAATCGTTGGAATCTTATTACCTACAAGTGGACCAGTGACAGACCCTGACGCTGGGAAAGACTGAAGGTAGGAGGGAGAGGGGATGGCAGAGGGTGACACGGTTGGATGGCCTCACCGATGCGATGCATGTGAGTCTGAGCAAGCTCCGGGAGTTGGTGATGCACCGGGAGGCCTGGGGTGCTGCAGTCCATGGGGTCCCAGAGTCGGACACGACAGCGGCTGAACTGAACTGACGGCACCAACGCAGGGCTGCTCGACAGTCGACGGTCACGATACCCCGGGCGGCAGAAACCCACGCCTCAGTCCAAACAGGTGCCCTTCTGCACGTGGCTGACAAGGAACAGTCTCCAAGCGTGCCAGGCTCTTCTGTCAGGGGAAGAAGCACGGAGCCCTACAGGCTGGTTTTCATAAGAAAGGGGGCACAGGGTGCACGCTGCTGTGTGGGCATGTCATCTCTGGCCAAGATGCTTCAGTCGCTGGTACACGGGTGTCCTGGGAAAGGGCGTGGAGCACTGGGGCTGAGCGGGAAAGAAACTCTTTCTCACTGAAATGTCCCTTTTAAGTATCTTTTGTGCCCTCTGCACACGTGTGCGGTGTTGGTGACTTCAGTCGTGTCTGACTCTACGCAACCCTAAGGACCATAGCCCGCCAGGCCCCTCGGTCCACGGGATTCTCCAGGCAAGGATACTGGAGTGGGTTGCCATTCCCTTCTTCTGCATGGTCTACATGCAACTAAAAAAGAACGTTTTAAAAAGAATCATTTCTGAGACTGCACAGGGCGTCGAGAGGCTTGCTCTGACGGGCTGGGGGTGACTCCCTGGGGATGATCGTCGTCCTCTGAGCCTCAAGGGCCCCTTGATGGAGCAGACAGGAAGCCCAGGGCAAGGCAAGCGCCCAGGCTCCTTGCAGCTCTGATGCCACGTCAGGCTGAGAACCTTCTGGCTGGAAGAGCCAGCCTGACGCGGAATGCTGCCGGGAGGCGGGGCCCCTGGCTGTGGGCTGTGGGAGCAGGGGCCGGGGGTCCGCCGCCTCAGCCCGCAGCCCCTCCAGGCTGGCCACCATGCCCTCCCCTGCTCCTTCTCCCACCCATAGTGCCCTGCCGGAAACTCCGGGTTCACATTTCCTCTCCAGATCAGCCCCAGTGACAGGCCCATGGGTCGGGGTTGGAGATCCGTTCCTAGGGGCACAGAGGACCAGGCACCGGGCCCGTGTGCAGGGTGGAAATGTCGGGGGGCGGGGGCAGGGCATGGAGCAATGCCTTCTGCGGGGAGACTGAGTCAGTCACCCAATAATCTGTGACCCCATCACCCCCTGAGCCACGCTGACACTCTTCGGCTGGACAGCCACGGCTCTGCACCCTCCAGCCTCTGTTCATCCTCTAGCCCGCCCCGCACCACACTGGCAAAAGTCCCGAATAAATGCTTTTTGCCTGTTAGCTGAAGTCCGAACCCAACCTTTAGATCTAGCTGCAAAAATGTCACCTCCTCTAAACATCTTGGCTCACACAGAGAAATTCAAGAACCGCTGGCTATTAACAATACAAATAACCACTCCCACACTGTCCTCTAGGCATCAGTTAGCGAGGCTGTTTGCTGCCCACAGTTCCCGAGGGTGGGGATGGAGGTGGAATCCCCTCTGCGTCGACTGACACGGCCTGCGACAGAGCCGTGCCCAGTCAGTGGCTAAGCACTGGGGACAGTGAGGCGGGTTCGGTGGGGGATGGCTGGAGCCGGGAGGGGCCCTTGAGGGCTGCTCTGCTGGGCAGGGGGCGTGCCCCGGAGGATGGGGACTCGGGCGCGGGGCCAGGTGGCAGGCACAGCCTCACACGTGGTGCCCACGCTGAGTCAGGCGGGCTCTGAGCTGGACTCTCTGCCCACTGTGTCTACTCCTTGTGCTTCTGAGAGGTGTGATGCTCTGTCCATTTTACAAGTAAGGCTGGGGGCTGAATGACTTCCAAAGTGGCTCGTACTTACTCCTCGCGGCCTCTGTGTGGGCTTGCAGGCTCTCCCAGATGCATGGCTTTGGACACATCCCTTTCTCTACGGGCCTCTACTTTCCTGTCTGAGAAATGGCTCTATACTAAGGGCTTCTCCAACTTCAGAACCGGCGGAGGGACTTCCCTGGTGGTGCAGTGGCTAAGACTCTGAGCTCCCAACGCGGGGGCCCGAGTCTGATCCCTCGTCAAGGAGCTAGACCCACGTGCTACGGCTGAGTCCGCACGCTACAGCCAGAGGCTCCACGTGCAGCAGTGCAGATCGAGGGCCCCTGTCCTGCAGCCAAGACCTGGCACGGCCACATAGGTAAACATCTTTCCAAAAAACACCCAGAACGGGCGGACACCTAAGCAGGCCGTTTGCAAGGTTCGTCAGAGCACACTTGGAGGAACACTGCACCCAGAGCTGCTGCTGCTGCTGAGTCGCTTCAGTCGTGTCCGACTCTGTGCGACCCCATAGACGGCAGCCCACCAGGCTCCTCTGTCCATGGGATTTTCCAGGCAAGAGTACTGGAGTGGGTTGCCATTGCCTTCTCCAGTGCATGAAGGTGACAAGTGACAGTGCAAACACTCAGTCGTGTCCACCCCTCAGCGACCCCATGGCCTGCAGCCAGAGCCCCATGAAGACGATTCATCGTGCAAGTTCACCACAGGGGCCCTTTGGCCACGAGTCCAGGAACAGAGCAGGAAAAGCAGCGCCGGAGCCCAGGCAGCAGGGCTCAGTGCCCAGTCACCCCAGTGTCTGGATACACTTTCGTTAAATGGGGGAAGGTCCTTATCTTCACGAAGGCAACATTTAGGGGGCTTCCCTGACGGGCCAGTGGTTGAGAATCCGCCTTCCAAAGCAGGGGACACCGGTCCGATCCCTGGCTGGGAAGCTAAGATCCCACTTGTCACAGAGTGACTTAGAACGTCTGTGCACCCTGGCGAGAGATCCCGCATGACGGTACGCAGGTCCTGTGAGATGCAGTAAAGACCCCATGCAGCCAGTGGGTTTCTACAAAGAGCGTTTAGACCGTGCTGTGCTGTGGTCAAAGGGGGTAAAGAACTGTCCTCCTTACCCCGACTCTCTAGGGTCAAAGGGGTTTAAACAGTTTCCTCCTTACCCCGACTCTCTAGGGTCAAAGGGGTTTTAAAGAACTGTCCTCCTTACCCCTACTCTCTAGGGTCAAAGGGGGTAAAGAACTGTCCTCCTTACCCCTACTCTCTATGGTCAAAGGGTTTTGACAAGACAATTCATAGGACAGAGTAGTTTCTGTGATAGACGGCGCTGAGACAACTGGCTATCCACCCAGAAAAAATGCTGCGTTTGGTCCCTTGCTTCCCATTATACACAAACATTACCTCAAAATGATCAAAGATCTGAATGTGAGAGTTACAGTTATAAAACTCCTAGAAGAAAACAGGGGGAAATCTTTCTGACCTTGAATTAGGCAATGATTCTCAGATATGACTTCAAAGACATAAGACATAAAACGAAAACATGATAATTTGGACTTTTTCAAAATTTCTGTACTTCACTTCGAAAGGCACGACGAATATAAACTAGATAACCAACAAGGACCTACTCTAAAGCACAGGAAACGATACTCGATACCTTGTAATAACCTGCAATGGGAAAGAATCTTAAAAAGTATATATATGCATGAATCACTTTGCTGTACATCTGAAACTAACACAACGAAAGACAAGCCACTGACTGGGGGAAAATATCTGCAAATCATTAAAACCAAACAGAGACCTGCATTTAGAATATAAAAACGGTATGGTGATGTCCGCAGCAGTATATTCACGATACTTGAAAAGTGGAAGCGACCCAAATGTCCCTCAGCTGTGGTCAGCAGATAAACTACACGAGGTCTATCGCTACAAGAGTGTGGCTAGGAAGGGGTGACGTCCTGAGCCCTGCTACAGCAAGGCTGAAACTTGAACAGGCTAAGCGGAAGAAGCCAGTCACAAAAGGTCATCTACTGTGCGATGCCATTTACATGAAATGCTCAGAAAGGTTAATTTATAGACAGAAAGATTAGTGATTGTTGGGGACGGGGCGGGACAAGACAGTGATGGAAAAAAGACACGAGGTTTCTTTTCAAGACGATTTGAAATGATTTAAAATAAAATTGTGCCAACAGTTACACAGCTCTGTAAATATACTAATAATCACTACATTGTACACTTCACACGAGTGAATTTTATGGTACATAAATTAAACCTTGGTAAAGCTTCTAAAAAAAAAAAAAAACCCATGATGACAAAATACAATGCAAGATCAGAGATTGGAAAAAAAGACTTGCCGTTACCTGGATGACGTGAGACATGACTGTAAATTGTACTTTTAAAAATCTTTTGGTGGCACTGCATGCAGTATGTGGTATCCTAGCTACCCAACCAGGGATAGAACACACGCCCCCTCCCTGCAGTGGAGCCCTACCCACTGAACCACCAGGGAAGTCCCTTTAAAGTGTATTTCAGATCCTAGAACTGTGTCTAATGAATTCGGCTACTGGATCGAGTTACATAGGAGAATGTCCTTGCTCTTAGGAAACACAAGCTGAAGCCTTATTTAGGAGTAAAGGTCACTGGGCGGCAAGTTTGGGATGACCTTTCAAACAGTTCTGGGAGAAAAAACTCTTCTTGTGACAGAGTGAAATTGGGTGAAATGTTACTTATGATGAAGTTGGGTGAAAGGTGCAGGGGAGATTTTTTTTTTTCAATTCTTGCAGGTGTCTTCAGGACTGAAATTGTTTCAAAATAACTCAATGAATCTACACGTGAAAGTATTGAGTGGGACTTGAATACCACTGAGAATAAAGCGGTGGTCCCCAGAGGAGAAAAGGCGTGGACAGTGTTGTGAACACACTTCCCACAGCGGTGTCCATCTCCTTGCACTCCTGGGGAATCCAGGGGAAGACACAGCCAGAGCCCCAGGGGTGTCGGGGGCATCTGCCCACCCAGTGATATGTCCTGAGCACCCTGTGCGCCAGGTGGGGCGGGGGTCTGTAGCAGGGCCAGGGTGTGAATCTTCTCTGTCCCCGCATAGCTAAGAGGCTCCTGAACGCTGGGGCCCGGGGCCTGGAGGGACGGGCAGCCGGGCCGGGCCCCCTCTCAGCAGCAGACCAGGTGGCTTGGGGACCTGCAGGCTGCCTGTGCGCAGGGAGGCAGGGATGGGGGCCAGGACATGAAGGGGGCACCTCGCTCCCCTCCCACCACAAAACCCAAACATGCTACCATGTGGAGACCCCATCAGGTGGTCCCCCACCCCTGCTCCTCGGGCGCTGCCCAGGGAGGCCCATTCCTGGAGGTTCCAGCACTTCTCAGGCAGGGGGCCGGGGCTGAGTTATTTTAGGGGATCTTGCATCCTATATACACACCCAACGCTGCCGATAGAGCAAACAGATACTACGCTTCAAACCAAAGCAGATGCGCCGCGAATAAAACCCACAGACTCCACGTTTCTCTAAAACGGGTCCTCGCGGCTAGCTGTGGGTTTTCAGCCATGGACACTAACCCTCCTGTGCAGAAGTAGGGGAGTATGTGGGCTTTGGGGTGATGAAAAGGCATGCTCCCTGTACTAGAAAAGCTGGGAAGTGCACATGGAGTCCCCCCGCTCCCACCCCTCTCCCCTGCCCCCCTCCCTGGCTGCACCTGCTTCCTGCAGGGAGCACAGGGCTGGGGCGCGAGGGGGCCCTAGGGCTCGCCCCTCAGCAGTCTCCGGGAGCCATGTTCCCACTCTGGGACCCTGGGTGCTTCCGGCCCTTCTGCCCCCAGCAGATCAGGAGCCTCTCGAGGTGACAGGGATGGCGCTGAATCCCGAGCGGCCAGCACGGGGCCAGGGTGACCTCGAAGGCGGTGGCTGGAGGAGCTGCCCACTGGAGGCCACCGACGGGTGGGCAGCAAGGTGCCCCAGCCGAGTGAGTGGGGCCACCTGGACTTGCCGGCCTGGGCACAGTCGCCCATGCTGTGGGGGCCACAGCCTTTGGGGGGGCCTGTCACACAGCAGTCATGAAATGAAAGACGAATTGGCACACCGATCCCTGGCGTGGCTGCCCCGAGCTGTCAGAGCTCAGGGCCCAGCCTGGGCCACGGAGGTGGAACCCAGCCCTCAAGCGTTCTCTGGAGGGGTGGGGTCCCCACCAGCAGCGTCTGGGACCCCAGGGAACTGATCTGCCCTTTAAACAGAACAGAGGCCTGAGCGGGGCGGGAGGGAGGCAGCCTTCGGGAGAGCCCACGGCCTGCACGGAGCTGGGCTCTGACCCGGCTGGACCCGCCCTGCTGCAGCCCAGACTCCCTGTTGTGCTTCCAGTTCAGGGTTACAAAGTCCTCACCGTGGGTGGGCGTCTTTCTCCCCTCTTAGAGGGGAGCAGGGAGACTCTGGGCGACCGAGGATGAGATGGTTGGATGGCGTCACCGATTCGATGGACGTGAACTTGGGCAGACTCCAGGAGACAGTGATGGACAGGGAGGCCTGGCGTGCTTTAGTCCACAGGGTCCAAAGAGGCGGACACGACCGAGCGACAGGGCAGACTCAGGAGCAGAGACGCGCGTCCGAGTCGCCCAGCCCGACGTGCCGTCCTCGGGGTCCAGCTTCTGGAGGCCCTCACCCTGCGGGCAGTGACACCCTGCAGACCCTCCTCCGCTCCCAGCCTGGCCCGAGGGGCAGGTGGCAGGAGACGGCCACACCACGGGTGGGGTGCTGACCCAGCGCCCAGCGCAGTGAGGATGGGGGCAGGCGGACCCCCAGAGAGGGCCAGGGCGCTGCCAGCAAAGGCGCAGCCTCTAGAGGCACCCTGGGCCCTTCTCCCATGACCGCCCACGGCCGCTTGCTCAGCCAGATGACAGAGCATGGGGGCGCCCGCTGGGGGCCCGTTGCCACCTGAGAGGGGGCACCAGGGACCTTGGCCTGACCGCTGAGGGCGTGAGCGGAGCCTGCATGCTGCGGATGCTTGGCCGGGCAGGAAGGGAAGCTGCGAGGGGAGGGGACGCCTCGCCGCCAAGCGGGAAAGAGACACCCAGGGAAGATCCCATTTCCCAGACAAGGCGACTGAGGCCCGGAGAAGCGCGGTGACTCGCCCAAGGCCTCACGTCTTGGCCCGCAGAGAGCTGGGGGGCGGGGCCTCAGCTGCTGCCCCTCTGCGCTCAGCACGCATCACGGCCGGTTCTCACCGGCATCCACAGGTGCCAGGCCTTCAAGCCGTCGTCTTCTGTCCTCCCTGAGAGGTCATCTTGGGTCCACTCTATAGACGTAAAACTGAGTCCTGAGGCTTGACAAGGTCACACAGCAAGGCAGCGGCCTCGAGGACTGGCACTCAGGAGGCCAGACTTCTCCAGGGGCTGACCACTGGGCCCACACCGCCTCGGTTTCCCCTCTGTGCAAGGAGGCTGTGCGTGGGTTGACCTCTGACCTGCTGTGATGTCACCAGGAAGGCGGGCCTCTCGCCTGCCTGGGAAGTCTCAGGGCTGAAAAGGGAAGTGGGGAGCGGCTGTTTCCCCATCCAGCCCGCTCCCCTCCCTGGCCCTGTGCCAGGCGGGTGGTCACCTCCCTTCGACCGCTTCCTCCGGAAATTCCCCGGAAGTGCCCTGTGCCCGCGGTGGGAGCATAAGTGCAACCTCACGCCTCACGTCCTCCTGCTGAGACGCCCGGAGCGGAAAGCAGAAGGCATGGCTACTCACACAGGGCTGCGCGGCCTCCCGCAGGCCAGCCAGAACGGCAGCACGCCCCCACAGCCGCGACCCCCAGGGCCCCTTCCTCTCTGCCTGTGTGGCTCCGCCTCCTGCCTGCCCCTTGCACCCCGTCCTCCATACGAGGGCCCCAGGTGTCCTCTTCCACCCTAGGTCTCATCACCGTGAGGCAGTGCGCAGACGGTTAAGGGCCTGGGGTTTGGGGCCACGGTGGTTCGAGGCTGCGAGCCGTTTGTTCATGGTGTGAACCTGGGCAGGTGGCTGTAACTCCCCGGGCCTTGGTTTTCTCACCTGCACAATGGGGATATTAACCGGCCGACAGGAAGGGGTGACGCAGGCCACGTTGCCGAGCACAGCGCCTGGGGCGCCTTATCAGATCCAGCGGGGGTGCTGGAGGACTGCGCCTGCCCAGCCCAGCTGGGAAGCCCCAGTTTTCCCTGGGGGATCCCCTCCTCCACTCTTAAGTCTATCTTGCGTCCATGGACTCCATCCCTAACTTGAGTACTCTGCTCCCTCGCCAAAGCGACTGGCCCAGGCGTGAGCCTGTGACCCAAGGCTCTTCTGCGATCTGTCGGAACCGTTTCTGCGGGGATCATTAACAGACTGCTGGAAACCTGGAACCGGGGGGCCCCCACGAGCAGAGGCTGCCTGAGGGTGAAGTTGTGAAAGAAGGGAGAAAGACACCCGTGTCTCTGACACATGGTTTGAGCTCCTGAATCAAACTGTACCTGAAGCCCTGTCTGTTTTAGAAATCGAAGGCAATAAAGCTGCCCTTCCGCTCAAGCCTGGGTTTTTGCTTGCTTTCATCACTTGCAGCCAAAAGAGCACTGGCTAATCAACCTCCCCGCCCACAGACAGCGCAGCACCGGGGGCTCTGCCCCCCGCCCGCCTTTTTGGCCCCGATCCGGCCCTCATCCCATCCAGACCCCACGCCCCCCAACACTGACGGCGGCTCCCCAGACACACCGACAGATCCCACCCGCCGTCTGCGCCTTCTCCACCCGCCTGGCTCTACCCACACTCCGGGGCAGGCTCAGATGCTGGTCTGGAACCCTCTACCTGGAACCCTCTCCTAAATACTCCCCTCTCTACAGAACAGAGCTTCGTCCTGGGTGCCTCAGATGGTGAAGAATCCGCCTACAGTGAGGGAGACCTGGGTTCGACCCCTGGTCAGGGAAGTAGCGGCCACGCGCCGCAACCCGCAGCCCCCTGCTGCAGCTGGGGCAGCGTCCGCGCGTCCGCCGCTCAGCCGTGTCCGACTCTGAGACCCCAGGGACTGCGGCCCGCCAGGCTCCTCTGTCCCTGGGGTTCTCCAGGCAAGAACACTGGAGTGGGTAGCCATTCTAGTTCTCCAGAGGATCTTCCCGACCCAGGGACTGAACCCGGGGTCTCCTGCAATTCAGGCAGATTCTTTACCATCTGAGCTACAGGGAAGATCTGGGAATTAAAGGTCCCACATGCCACAGGGAAGATCGAAGACCCTGCGTGGCACAGCTGGGATGTCAGGGCCAAAGAACTATTAAAAATTAAGAGATAACAATGTCATAATCACACTGAGAACAGCCGTTTTACTCCACGTAACCACGACATTCACGCAGCCAGTGCAACGCCATGACACGCGGGCACGCCCAGGTGCGGTTATTTAACCCTCACCTTGGGAAATGTGATCCACGGCTTGCAGAGGAGGAAACTGAGGCTCAGAGAGGCACAGGGCTGCCCGGGGAGTCACAGGCACCCACATGGGGGCCGGGTGCCGACCCGCCACCTCCCTGTTCCCACCCTGGCTTCTCTCTGCCAAGTGAACACGCTTTAGGGGCGGCCGAGAAGAGCTTTAAAAATTCGCTGCTGAAGGACTTCTCTGGTGGAACAGTGGATAAGAATCCGCCTGCCAATGCAGGGGACACTGGTCTGATCCCTGTTCCAGGAAGATTCCAGATGCTGGGGAGCAGCTAAGCCCATGAGCCACGGCGGCCGAGCCTGGGCTCCGGAGCCCGCGAGCCGCACCCACTGAAGCCGGAGTGCCTAGAACCCACGCTCCGCAACAAGAGAAACCACGGCACTGCGAAGCCCGCACCCGCAGCCAAGAGTAGCCCCCGCTTGCCGCAGGTAGACAAGCCTGCGCAAAGAAACGACGACTCGGCCCGGCCACAGAAAAAATCACTTTTAAGATTCAGAGCCAAGCTGGTCTCCTGGCTGCTCAGAGCGGGTGACCATCTGAAGCCACCGCGGCGTGCAGGCCTCCGGGTTCACGAGTCGCCACCACCCCCGGCTCTGACGCAGCCCTGTTTTGCAGGCCCTGGGTTTCACATTGACTGTGTTTGCTGCTGCTGTGATGGGAGGCCTGGTGGTCAGCCTGCTGCTGGGAAGGTGTTTCAACACACAACTGTTTTGAACGTGGTGACTTCCTCATGCACCACGGCCGGGGACAGCCTGGCAGTCTCTCGCCGGTAGAGCAGAGGCTGCTGACCCTGGCCGACGGGCAAAGCGCACGTTCTGCCTTTGTGGGGAAAGACGGCTGACTTGGAAAAGCCTTGTTCTGATCCAGCAGCCGCTCCTCCTCTGCAAAGAGGGGACGGGGAACCTCCGGGGCCGTGGGGTGGCCGGGACGGGACAGCAGAAAGTTATGGGCACACAGCAGGTGCTCACTAGATGCTCTTTTCCTCCCTGTCCTCACGGCCTGGAAGCCAGGCTACCTTGCACCCACTCGTAGGCCCGGGCACGCCGTCCTTCTCACCCTCAGGCAGCCGTCCTGACCTCCGGGCCCTGGGCAGGTGCCCCAGGAGCCGGGCACAGCCCGCTCACCCTGCCGCGTGCAGGTCCTGAGCTGGCCCGAGCCCCGGGGTGAGCCACGGGGCTCCTGCTCTCTCGCGTCTCACTCCCCAGGTCAACGCCAGGCCCTCAGAGCTTAGCTCAGCTGCCAGTTCCTCCAGGAAGCCTCGGGGGAAGCTGTCTGGATATAAACTCCACCGCTGCTCCCTGGGGCTCCCACAGGCCTCGGAGCTCACCCCCGCTCAGCCCTGACTGCCCGTGTCCTGACTTCCTCTTTCCTGTCCCCTCTGCCCCGGGCACTGTCAACAACGTGCCAGAAGCAGCGTGAGGCTCACCACCGCCCGGGCCTGCAGCTGGCCCATCACGGGGTCGGGCAGCACTCCCCACATCTGCCAGGCACCCACGTGGAGAAGGCCAATGCGAAGCCAGCAGAGAGGAAAGCGGAGAGCTGAAAAGTCCAAGCCCAGTCCATAAACTGAACTCCTGGGTCCAGCCGTTCCCGAAGCCATTACCCCAGACTTCCCAGTTCCATGAACTGGAAAGGCCCCTTTTACAGATGAGCCTGTTTGACCCCTATCTTTCTGTCATCTGCAACTAGAGGGCCTCTACCAGGAAGCCTGGTGAGCTGACCTGAGACACCCAAGGGCACATGCCAGGAAAGCCACAGCGAGGGGCTCCCACGGAAGTCTGGGCCCTCGGCCTGCCTCTGCTGCTCGGCCACAGCCCAGCGCCCCGGCCAGCCCTCTGGGTGCAGCCCAGGCACTCTGCTCTGCCGGCCTTGCGTCTCACTGCTGCGCTCGAGGCGGCGATGTTACACTGATTTCTGGGCGCTGCTATGCTCTTCCACTGACGGGGGCTGATGACCACTCCTCCACAGACGCTTGGTGAAGGTCAGAGGGCGCCTCAGGGTGGCCTGGCCCACACTCAGGGAGTGAAGGCAGCCATGTGGACCCTCCTTCCTGCCTGCACCTGGCTGACAGTCTGCAGATACGAGGCCCAGTGGACCCAGGTCCCAGCCTGGGGGTTAGTGGGTCCGCCTGGAGCTCCAGACACAGCGTGCCCATGCCTGGCTGGGCTTCGAGCTCCAGACACAGCGTGCCCATGCCTGGCCGGGCTTCCTGCTGCAGCCGTGGCCTCGCTTCTGAGCAGGGGTCTGAAGGCCCACATGCTCCGGCTCTCTGACGCTGAGGTTTTACGTAGCCCTGGCTCTCTCCAAACAGAAGGAGTTCCAAACACAATGAGGCCGGCAGGTGTCCAGGGGACAGTGTGGGGTGGGGGCCCACACAGGCGACACTCCAGGGGAAAGTGAAGTGAAGTGAGAGTCGCTCAGTCGTGTCTGACTCTTTGCGACCCCATGGACTGCGGAATTCTTCAGGTCAGAATATTAGAGTGGGTAGCCTTGCCCTTCTCCAGGGGATCTTCCCAAGCCAGGGATCACACCCAGGTCTCCCACATTGCGGGCTGATTCTTTACCAGCTGAGCCACCAGGGAAGCCCAAGAATACTGGAGTGGGCAGCCTATCTCTTTACAGCGGATCTTCCTGGCCCAGGAATCGAGCCGGGGTCTCCTGCATTGCGGGCGGATTCTTTGCCAACTGAGCTATCAGGGAAGCCCTTAGAGGAAAGTGTCACTTGCAAATAAGTGTCCAGACCTGGGGGAAAGCACTCCCCAAGGGTTTGGACTCTTCAAGGTGTGCAGGGAAGGTACCCCCACCAACCTGAACTTTTCTGGTGACCGCGAACCAGAGAAAGCGGAGCGGACCAGGCCCGCATGGGCGGGCTGCAGAGCCAGGGCTGACACACCCGGACGTCTACACAGCGGCGACCCGCTGCCTCAGAGGGTCAGCAGGAAGGAGGGCTGAGCCTGAGGCCCTGCTTTAGCAGAACTGGGCTGAGGAGGTCACGTGGCAGTGGGGACTCGGTCCGGGGACTTTGGGAAGTTTCAGGAGAGGGATCGGCGGGATGCCCCTCATGGCTCCCCACAGCCTGTACCGCGCGGCCCAGGGCCCTGGGCCCCCACGGGCCCGCTCTGCTGTGGCCCTCTGCCCGCCGCCTGCTCTTCCAATCGCCCTCAGTCTACCCACTTCGTGATGCCTCAGATCTGCTTGTCCCTGAACTCTGACACCCGTGAGGTCGAGAATCGGGCCTGCCGGTGGCTTTGTGTCAAACGGAACCCATGCATCTATGAAAATAAGCCATATTCGCACCAGTGGCCCCCTTCCTCGCCATTCACCCCGTCCTGTGCCTTTAATCTGGTTTGTTCAACCCTTTTGGACGCCCAGAGATGACACAGTGCTTGGCTCACAGTAGGCGCTCAATAAATGTTTGTGGAATGTTTGGGTTTAGGGACCCGCGAGGTGCTGAGAGAGCGCAGAGTGGCGGGGGGCTCAGCTCACGAATCTGGGGCCTGCGGGGCAGGAGAGGATGGGCGGTCCGGGATGGGAAGCAGCTTGTCCGAGGCTCCCCGAGAGCCAATCACAGCACCCGCCCAGGCCCTGCTGTCCCGGCCCGGATCACCCCCTTCCGCCTGCCCTCGGGACGTTGGTGCTCTGCCGGCCGGCTGACATCCATCTGCCTGGCCAGGCCCCCCCGCTGTACCTTGGGACCTGACAAAGGCAGGTCGTGCCTGACAAGCTGCGGCCGGAGCCCTGGGCCCTGAGCAGCCTGACCGCCGGGATCCTGCCACGGCCCCTGGCCTAGGGGGTCAGTGAGCAGCCCTGTGGCTGTGTCAGGGGGAGCCTTTGTTGGCCCCAGCTCAGAGGGCAGCCCTGGATGGAGCTCACCCCTCAGCCGTGCGTCCCCCACCCCAGTGCAGGCTCCAGGGGGCCTGTGGGGCGGAGACCCCTCCTTAGGACTGGAGTCCGACCGCCTGCAAAGGAAGAAGCGCGCCCAGTGATGGGGGCATCACGAGAGCACTGGCCCCTGCCCCCGCGGACGGCGGTGCCACGCACAGGGGCTGGGGGTCGCTCGGGCCCAAACCCCAGGTCCAGCTCGCACGCCGGCCTGGGACGCTGTGCACAGGCCCTCAGGTCACCAGGGGGGACGGCCGCCTGGGGCGGGGAATCTCCCTGAGGGCCAGGTGGCTGGCCCCACCTCACCCGGGGATTTCCTGAGGGACCGCACCCACGCCTCGCTGAGTCGCTGTTCCGCGTGCACAGAGCGGCTCCCCCACTGGGACTGTCCCTCCAGCCCCACGGCTCCACGCTGGACCAGTTCAGAAAGACGCCACCGTTGTCGGTGGGGCGGGCGGGGCGTCCCCGGGGCAGAGCCCACTTAGGACAAAGTGGACCGCAGTGGACTGGTGGGCAGACAGGAAGCCCAGGTCCCGGAGCCCGGGGATGTCCTCTGCCCCCTTGCCACAGCCTACGAGTGCCCCGAGCGTGTGTTTCCCGAGGGATGGGGGCTCCACCCATCACACTTGGGGCCTCTGGGCCCTCAGTTGACTGGGCTGTGAAATGGGCATGGCCCAGAGTCTCTCTTTCTCACGGGGGTCGTGGGGCCCCAGACAGAGAACCCCGGCTTGGGGGAGCGGAGGGGCTCTGGCCATCCTCCCCGCTACAGGGCATGGGGCGGGTCTCACTGACGGGGAAGCCAGTGAACTTCCCTCCTGCAGCTGTGACCGCCCTTCCGGGCCGCTGTGGGAAACGCCGGGGCCACCGACCATGCCACCTTGTCCAGGCGTGGAGAAGCAGGGGCAGAAAACAGTCCTAGGAAGTGGCCCAAAGCCCTGGGGGGCGGCACGAGAGGCCCTCCGCCCGGCCGCTGCCCCAGCACGGTCGGCGCCCCCGCAGGTCCCCTGGGTGGGGCACGAGAGGCCCTCCGCCCGGCCGCTGCCCCAGCACGGTCGGCGCCCCCGCAGGTCCCCTGGGTGGGGCACGAGAGGCCCTCTGCCCAGCCGCTGCCCCAGCACGGTCGGCGCCCCCGCAGGTCCCCTGGGTGGGGCACGAGAGGCCCTCTGCCCAGCCGCTGCCCCAGCACGGTCAGCGCCCCCGCGGGTCCCCTGGGTGGGGCAAGAGAGGCCCTCCGCCCGGCCGCTGCCCCAGCACGGTCGGCGCCCCTGCGGGTCCCCTGGGTTCCTGAGCCCTGTCCCTGCCCCCTGGGGCGGGTGGTGGGTGTACTCACAGTCCCTGGGGAGAGGGCGGCGGTCTTCCTGCGCCCAGCACCCTGCCTGCGTCCGTGGCCCCGGGGCACCAGCTGCGGGCAGCCAGCTCTGAGGTCCCACTTCCTCCTGGCTCAGCCCGCATCCAGGAAACCACGCCCCAGGCACCCTTGGGCCCCACCGCCCTCAGCCGGCCGGACACTGCCCTGGGGGTTCTCCGTCCAGGTCTGGGCCGTGCAGGTGGCCGGAGACCAGGCAGGCCCCAGGGGCTCTGCTCAATGAATAATACAGCTTCCTGCTGGCCGGGTTCTCGCAGCTGATCGCGTTTCAGGGGCCACTCGAGTTTCCTCGAGGCCGCTTTGTTCAGAAGCACAGGGGCCCGGCTGGCTCTCCAGCCACTCAGCACTGACCCTCTCGCTGCGGGCCAGCCTGGGCAGGCAGGACAGAGGCAGACGCCAGGTGGCCTGGTGGACGCTGCCCTACTTAGTCTCAAAGCTGCTCTGGCCCACAGGGGACCAGGGGTGGGGCGGTCAGCTGGCCTCCTTGTGGGCGGGTGGGCCCCCTGAGGCCTCCTCACACTCAGCTGAGAGCCCCTGGCCACCCCCGTCACTGCCCGGCCCACCCCCCACTCCTGGAGGCCGTGCCTAGATTCCCTCCTCCAGGAGGCCATCCCCCGTGGGGCGGTCTGTCCCCCGGGGCAGCCCCCTGGGCATCTCTGGCCGCTCTCGCCAGCCTCCCCAGCCCACACAGCGCCCCCCTCCCCAGTCTTGTTTGCTCGCGGCAGCCTGATTGTTTTGACACAGAAAGCACAGTTGCAGCTTTATCCTGCTTCGCACCCTGCCTAGTCGCAGCTGACTCTGAAGCCCTCGACCTGACCCGGGGCCCTGAGGACTGCACATCCATCCCCAGCTCCCTCCCCACCAACCCTGCTCCTGCTCAGGGCGTTGACACCTGCTGGGTTTGCTCCTTCCTGCCACTCTCAGCTCAAGCCCACCCCCTGGACCAGGTGCTTCTTTCCTCCGTCTTGTTTTAAATAACAGTTTTGCTGAGATAGAACTCACATTCCGTAACATTTGCCCATTTAAAGTGTGCCGTTCACAGGCCTTCCCTGACGGCTCCAGGGCTAGGCTCAGCGCCTCAAGGGTTCAATCCCTGGCAAGAGAACGAGGGTCGCACATGCCTCGCGGTGCAGCCAAAATAAAAATTCAAAAAATAAAGCGAGCAAGTCAATGCTTTCAGTGTATTTTAGAGTCGTGCAAACATCACCACCGTCTGAGGCTGGAATGTTTTCATCATCCCAGAAAGAAATACCCATTAGGCAGTCCCTCTGCGTCCCACCCCAGCCTGGACAAACGCTTGGATGTTCCTGGGTCGGCGGCCTCGCCTCCTGTGGACGTTCGTGTCTGTGGCCTTGCGCGACCGGCCCCCGTCCCTCTGTCTGCAATTCTCAAGGCTCGAACATGTCACAGCGTGTCCTCCCTTTTTACGGCTAACACCGTTCCGCTGCAGGGATGGGACGGCTCTTCAGCTGAAGGGCACTTGGGGAGGCCTCTCTGGACCACCAGGTCCTGTGGCCCCTTCTGCCCGGCTGCTCCATCACCCCCCAGTCTCACCCTCTTCCCCGAGTCCCTGTCTGAAGACGTCTTCATCTGTTTGTTTATCGTTCAACTCCAGCCCCGTGAGACCCAGCCGTCCGCGTCCTCACTGCTGGGGGCCCAGCGCACAGTAGGTGCTCCGGCTTTCCGCACCTGCTGGGGTGGCCTGTACCCCCCTCCGCCACCTCCCCGCCCAGCTCCCCGAGGGTGAGAGCCGCCCCACCAAGAAGGGCCCCCAGCGACCCCATAGGGCACTAACGCCAGGTCCTTGGGGCCCCGGCGCCTCCTCTGCCCCAGGCGGCAGTTGGGGGGCCAGACAGTGCCCCTCCCAGGGTAGACACCAGGCACTGAGTAGGTCCTCAAGTCCTGCACAGAGACTCCGTGGGGGGAGGGGGCAGAGGAGGGAAGACAGCAGGGCTGAGGGTCAGGGGGTCTGAAGCCTGAGGGTCTGCGTGAGCTCGGAGGGGCAGCTTGGATCTCCCGCCCTGGCTGCCCAGAGAAGGGGGGTCAGGAGAGGCTGGTGTGTAGGCTGCGAGCCCCCACCTGCAAGGTGTGCACACAGGCCCCGCGCAGGGGCCTCGGACGGCTCATTGTCCAGGACGCTCCCCGGAAGCCCCCTGGGGCCCGGCTGCCAGCTGTGCCCCAGCACTCCTTCCCAGATGCTGGCGGCGGGGTCTGCTCGGCCAAGCTCCCCACCGCCCCATCCCCAGCCTGCACCCCAAGGGGGCTGCCCTGTTCCCTGCCCCCAGCCAGCAGCTCCAACACCCCCCACCTCCACCGCAGCTCAGATGCCCCACCGGCTCCCCCAGGGCAGAAACCGATCTCTCCTTCCCCAAGTAATGCCAGATGCACAAGTGATTTTCCTGCCTGACCCGTCACACACACACACACACACCCCTACCCTGCCTGCAGGCCCACAGACACCGACCCATTTAATCTCAGACAGCTCTAAAAGTCACTTACGCGATAGAGCGGGCTGAGCTGCTTCCAGGCTCTGCGGTGGGCGGGGGGGTGCCTGAGTTACGAGCCTGGGCTCCCCGCACTGTATCACTGGCCTCTGGGTGCTGACGGGGACCCCCTCAGGATCGCCCCAAGAAGCCTGCCCTGCTGGAACCGCCCCCCATCTAACAGGCAAGGAAACGGGCCAGAGACGCCCAGCAGCTGGCTGGGGCTGCGCATCTGACGCCCACCGCCGCGGGCCGGGGGGCTGTGCGCCCCACTCCCCGGAGCTATGTCCGTCTCGCCCTGAGCCTGGGGGCCCTCGCTCAGCGACCTCAGCCTGAGGCCCAGGGACCCTGCCGCCGACGTCCTGGACGCGGCCCCCGAAGCGCTGGCAGGGGGCCAGGCCTGGCCAGGCAGCCTGCTCCCCACACACCTCGCGCTTCTCCAGATGTGAGCGGCCCGGCCAGGGCGACAGGCGCACGAGGCGCGGAATCTGAAGACGCAAGTGGGAAAGTATGCGTGTCCATCGCAGCCGCAGTCGTCCCTGTGGCCGCCGCCCGCCCTGCCCGCCTGCTGACTCAGCTCTCCCCCCGCAGCCCAGGGGGTGGGATCCCTCCACCCCAGTGTGGGCTGGCCCCCTCTGTCCATCTCTCTCTCTTGGGGAATGGTCTTGGCTCTCTTGGGGGCTCCCCAAACAAGCGGGGTGTGGGCCCAGAGACCAGAGTGCATCTGCTGGAGCCTGAAGCCCCCCGCGGCCCCCAGCCGCCAGGCCTGTCCTGCCAAGTAACCACACAGCGCCCTGCATGTACAGGCACTGAGTGGGGCTTTGGGGCAAACCCAGTGCCAACTGTGGTGCCCACAGCCCCCTAAGCTGGTCCTCTGTCACGGACGGCCGTCACCACTATACGGCCAGCAGTGCCCACAAACACCAGGGGCACTGACCGAGC
This sequence comes from Kobus ellipsiprymnus, assembly GCA_006410655.1. NCBI lineage: Eukaryota > Metazoa > Chordata > Mammalia > Artiodactyla > Bovidae > Kobus > Kobus ellipsiprymnus. The sequence continues at coordinate 1,014,147 of SJYR01000075.1, read as the reverse complement.
CCCCCAAGCTCCGGGCGGCTGTGCAGCGACCCCCACCGGGGCCACTCCTCTCCAGGGCTGAGGCCCTGGCACGCGGCCCTGGCAGGCAGTACCCATCGCAAGGCCTGGGCCCACCGCATCCTGTAAACAAGCCCTGAGTTTTCCCGAGTGCCTGTCCCCGGAAACCACAGGAGAGAACGGGACATAGGAAAATCCCGCTGCAGCCACAGGGAAGGGCGCACAGGGACTCGCCCTCCGCCCGGCCCGGCCTCCAAGGTGCCCGCCTGGGGAGGTCTGTCCCAGGGGCTGAGGAGGGATAGGCAGCTGCTGACTCACACTGGGGGGAGCTTCCTTCCCTCTGCTCCCACAGCCGGCCGGCCTCCCCACCCACGAGGAGCCTCAGCCCTCGCTGTCTGCTCTCAGCCTGGCCCTGAAATGACTCTCACCCTCCCGTCCTCTCAGGGTGAGGCCCAGGGCTCCCACACGCTCTCCCCTAGCAGCAGAGACAACCAAGTTCCTTGACACGCTGGCTTCTCACGGTGAGAGAGACTGGGGAGGCTGGCTTTCCCCTTTCCCCTTGGCTGCTGGGAAGCTCAACCATTTTCATCTCCACAAAAGGACCCCAGGAGCCTCCACACCTCCCTCCTGCTCTGCTTTTTTCTTCCCTGCCAAGTCATAACGGGCCTCCCCGTGGCTCAGATGGTAAAGCGTCTGCCTACAATGCGGGAGACCCAGGTTCAATCCCTGGGTTGGGGAGCTCTCCTGGAGAAAGAAATGGCCCCCCACTCCAGTACTCTTGCCTGGAAAATCCCATGGACGGAGGAGCCTGGTAGGCTAGAGTCCATGGGGTCGCAAAGAGTCGGACACGACTGAGTGACTTCACTTTCAAGTCGTGATATCCTAAACTGTGGTTTTCCTGATCCTGATGTTTTATTGTTTATTTTTATTGCAGGCATTTCATTTAAGTGGTCACAAGTATTTGGGGAAGGAAAGAAGGCAGGAAGGGAGGGAGGAAGCAAGGTAGAGTTTATATAGTTTACATGCCAGGTAATGAGGGTGGGAAGAAAGACAGGGGATCTTCCCACCCCTATTCTTCCTAAAACCTTCCATTGCAGTAAAAAATATGCCCCAAGGTGTTATCCAAATAGGTGGGGTCTCAAAGCCTCGCCCACCCCCTATAGCCTCGGAGCCCAGCCTGGTCTGAGGTCACTCGAGCTCCCTGGCTGCTGCTCCAGCTCTGAGCTCTTTCAGCAGCTGCGGAGGCTGGAAACAAGCCCTGGGGGCGGGGTGGGGCTGGGACCAGCTGGCGGGGGTGGTGCCCCTGCCCCGGGCCAGCTCTGTGCACCGCAGTCTCCACCCCCATCACACCTGGTTCCGGGCACCCCCAGCTGGCGGAAGGGGAGTCAGCTTACCTCGTGCTGGCCAGGAGCCAGGCCCCGCTCTGCCCCCTCCTTCAGCCCTCCCGCTAAGCCTCTAGGACCTGCAGGTGGGAAACTCTGGGGAGAGGTGAGGCCGTGTCACCCGCCAAGGCCAGTGAAAGGGGGCTCAGTGCGGGGGCCCGCACGTGGCCCACGGGGGCAAACAGTCCTGCGCTGAGTGCTGAGCGCATCTCACCCAGGGAGACAGTCAAGGGGGCTGGGGACAGGTCCCCCGCTGCGCCCAGTGTGCCATGGCAAGTGCCTGCCGGGGAGGCTGCCAGCCACTCGGAGCCTGCCTGGTGTCCTGCAGGGCACCCGGGCATCCCAGAGCCCCAGAGGAGAGCGCCGGGGGACCCATCCTGCCTCCAGCCCTCGGGCTTGGCTGCCCTGGACCTCCCGGAGCCAACAGAACCGGGCAAGCCAGTGCCCGCTCGCCCCCGCCCACCGCCCACGGCCGGGCTCAGCTGCGCCCCCGGTACCTGAGGGTCCTCACGGAGACGCAGTATTTCCACATGAGGCTCCACACGCCGCCGCCGCCCTTCATGCCTGGCGAGCGGGGAGCGGGCAGCTGGGGGCCCGCAGCGCTGCCCTCCGGGCCCCGGGTGGCTCCGGCCGGGGGGCTGGCTCTCAGGTCACTTCCTTCTCCATGGTGGGACGGCGACAGGGAAGGCCCGGGGCACGGGGAGGGGGCGGCCGTCTCAGACCCTGTAGGTCCCAGCCTCCCACCTCGCGGGGCTCCAGCCCCTCCCGGCAAGTGGGGCTCGCACACCCGACCCCGCGGCTCCGCCGGCACAACCTCACTCTCCTCGCCTCCCGCCAGGAGCCGGCGGTGGCCCGGGGCCAGGGGAGCAGTGAGTCACTGGGCGGGCCGGGTGAGGGGCGTCCACCCGGGGCCCAGGGCTGGCCCTCCGTCCAGAGGCCGGCCTGGGACGGGGAGGGAGGCGGGCGGGAGGCGAGGGCGGTTCGCATCCTCCGTCAGCTCCCCAGAGGCCTCAACCCAACACCCGCCCGCCGCAGCCCTGCCCACCGCGGTCAGGACAAGGGGGCTGTCTGCCCCGGCTCCCGGAGGAAGCCTGGGTGGACAGGGAACAAAGACACAGCTGGCCACTTCCCGGGCGCGCGGCCGCCCGCCCCGGGGGTCTCCGTCTGGCGGGAGAGACGGGGTTGCCAGCCCACCCCCTCGCTGTGAGATGACCCGGGGGTGCCTGGCCCCTCCTTGGCCTCAGTCCCCCAGTCACCCCACCCCAGCCTCACGGAGCCCTGAGCACGGCTCCAAGACTCACTCATTCTCCCATCTGCCCAACAGAGGGGATTTTATCACCAGCTTCCCTGGCCCCCGTGGGTCAGAGAAGGGACGCAGGGCGGGCTCCCCTCAGCCGCTGTGGGGTCTGGTTGGGTCCCGGTCATTTCTAGAGGGGACCCCTGCTGGATGGAGCGCCCCGCCCTCGCCCCTGCCAGCTTCTCCCAGGCCCAGCCTACAGGAGTCAGTGGGGGCTTCCCAGGCGAAGCCCCCAGGGACAATGACTCACGGCTTCTTCCCACCCACGGCCCCCAGGGAGCCCCCGAGAGCAGGTGGGCCCGGAGCCCACACACAGCTGCTGTCCAGCGGCCGCAAGGGCTCCCATCTCATCCTCCAGGGACCCAAGGCTCAGGGAGGGCCTCACCTGCCCACAGGAGGCCTGTCCAGGTCTCCGGTTCAAAGCCTTGTCCTGGGCCTGGCCCTGGCCTGTGCAGGATGGGGAATTTTGCTGCGGATTCCAGCCCGATTCTCACAGTGGGGATGGCAGCTGCATGCTCGTCTGGCCCCTACACAGGAAAGAATTTTCTCTCCAAGAGGAAGCTGGGCTTCAACAGAGACCATGGCCTCCTGCGGGCCTCAGAAGCCAAATTCTCCCTCCTTGTTATCAGACATCACCACAGTGGGCCCCGACCTGCCGCAGGAATCTTCCACAGCACTCTGAGGAAGTGGCGGCCCATTTTCTGTTTGAATGCCCTTAAATGCCCCCAGTGACAGGAACCTCACTACCTCTCGAAGTTGGGCACTCCAGCGACCTAAGGAAACTCTCCCTTGGGGCGAGCCCCCTGCTGCTCCCCATATGGGCTGCACACCCTCTGCCACACTGAGCAAGCTCTCCCTTCAGGGGCTTATCTGGTCTGTCCTGCTGGTGGGAGTTTTCTCAACACCTGTTGTGGGCACGGCAGAGCCTGTTTACACGTCTCGACCCACCCCTGTGCTCACAGGTCCACCCATTAACCATCCACGGACCCATCCATCCACACGGCCACACACATCCCCCTACCTCTGTGCCAATTATCCACCCATCCATCGTTGGTCCCCTCAGTCACCACCGCCTCAGTTACCACCCCACCCCCGGCCTGGGCGTCCTGCATCCCCACAATGGTCAAGAGCTGTGAGAGGTGGCAGCAACGAGCTCCCCCCGTCCTGAACCCTCCTCCCGTCCTCCCGGTCAGCCCCTCGCCTCTCACTTGGTCCCCAGGTCTCCATCATCAGTGCATCCTTGGCAACCTGGACCCTCGGGTGGCCCAGCAGGTCTGGGTCCCCATGGCTCCCGGGCCCCACGGCCCCAGGCTCTGGGCTCCTATGTCTCCTGGGGCCCCACGTCCCCCAGGTCCTGCCGCCCCAGCTCTGGGGCAGACCCCGGACCCGCAGCTGGAGGAGCATCTGTCTCACGCACCGCACACGTGCGCCCTGTGCCCAGGACCCCGGGGGCCTCCCCAGCTCCTCTTGTGCTGGAGGACACCCTGTCCCGAGGCGGGGCTTCCCTCTCTCGGCCTTCCCGGTGGGGAAACTGAGGCCAGGCGACGGGCACAGCTTTCTCAGCGCCCAGGGCATCACGTGCTCGGAGTTCTGCTCCTTGGCGAGGATGGGCTGCGGTGGCTGTCTGAGGGTGTGGGGAGCCCCTGGAGTGACTGCACCCAGTGGGCCAGGCCGGGAGCCGTCTCCCATGTGCCTCTTGACGACCTGCCTTTTGAAGCCCCGCAGCCCCAGTCCAGGCCACCACTGGGGTCCAGCCCCGCACTTGCCCAACCCTGGCCTTGGGCTGGCAGC
>SJYR01000075.1:989986-1007636 GCA_006410655.1 Kobus ellipsiprymnus | reverse complement strand
CCAAGTAAGCGCCCCCACCCCCTGCCAGTACAGGGGCCAGGCTGCCCCCTGCAACCTCCCTGACCCCGGCCCCCTGCTGCTCACAGCCCGGCATGCTACAGCAACCCCAGCGAGCTCCTCGTTTCTGCCAGGACTTGCTACGCTGCCCTTCCAGGCGCGACTCACAGGCCACCGCCTCCAGGAAGCCAGTTATTTCTGTGTTTGCTCCATCCACTTGACACGCTTTGATCACCAGACGCCATGTGGGGACTTGGGGAGCCTTGCAGCGTGGCAGGCTCTCCAGTGGGAGTGCTGACCAGCAGCAAGGAAGAAGTAAATTCAGATGCCTTCCGGCAGTGGCAGGGGCTGGCAGAAGAGGAATGACCGGCCCTGGCCCACCTCTCCCTCTTCCATCCCCCGTCCCGAGCCGGCTGCGGCCTCTCTCACCCTGTGGTCGCGAGTCTGCGGTCCCGGGTCCCGAGTCTGCAGTCTCCGTTCAGAAAGCCCGCGGGGGCAGGGAGGATCTGCGCTTCGCACATCACCCGAGTCGGCCCCACGTTGACCACCCAAGTCGTAACTGCCCTCGCCCCGCCCGTTTCCTACAGACACACGAGGGTTCCGACACCTGGGGCCGGACGACACCCAAGCCCCATGCCGCCGGCCTGACCCGCGGCTGGGCGCGCACAGGCTGAGAGAGAGGTGAGCGCAGCCCCACCTTCTGTCTCCGTGGCCTCTCCCAGCGGGGCCTGGAGCAGCGTCCTGCATGCGGCGGGCTGAAGATCAAGTCTCCTCCAGTCCCCTGACTGTCCTGCACCCCCCAGTAGCGGGGTGCCTTGCAGGGAAGGGGCACTGGGTGCGCCTATTTCCCAGATGGGAAATGGAGGTCCAAGGCTGCTCCGCAGGCCGGGTCACATGGGAACCTGAGTTCCGCCTTCTCCTCCCAGGCCCGGGGGGTTGCTCGGGGGCAGCCAGAGAAGACCTTGACCAAGACCACGGTTTTGGGTGGGGGAGCACGGAGGCCAGCATGCGAGCCCCCCTGTGTGTGCAGGGGCTTGCCCTGCCTACTGCAGCAGGCTGGAGGGGATGAGCGCAGAGCCAGGAGCCACTGCGGAGCCTCAGGGGGCGGCCCCAGCATGGGGACGTGCGATGGATTCCACAGCCACTCGCCCCCCAGAGCGGCAGAGACGGCTGCTGGTCAGATTGGGGAGGCACAGGCCTGACGCCCAGGGGGCTGAACCATGGGCGGATGGACGTCCCGTCCACAGACAGTGGATGTGGGCCAGCGCGGGGAGCAGGCAGGGGCAATCGGTGGGACAGGGTGGGGAGGACCACACTCCGTCCAAAGGGAAAACCGTTGCTCTGTAGGAACGAGGGCTCTGGATTTTCACTAGTCAGAAATCCAGAGTTTTTTCATAAAGACTCTTGGATTTTAGATGTTGCCGATAAGTTCAAATCTAAAAGGCCACGTGGGCTATTTCAGTGAAGTGAAGTGAAAGTCGCTCAGTCGTGTCCGACTCTTTCGACCCCATGGACCATACAGTCCATGGGATTCTCCAGGCCAGATTCCTGGAGAGGGGAGCCTCTCCCTTCTCCAGGGGATCTTCCCAACCAGGGACTGAACCCAGGTCTCCCACACTGCATGGAGATTCTTTACCAGGGAAGCCCAGGCTATTTCTGGGCACACCAAATAAAGCAGCGCCGTGGCTGTCTGGCCCCCGGGGCCTCTTGTACCCTTTGCTCCTTCTCCCCCGTCAAGGTTCACTGGGCTGCCCCCTCCTCCAGGAAGCCGCCGTGATTGGCCCAGCTCCAGAGATGCGTGTGCCCCCTCACAGCACCGACGCCAGCAGACTGGCAGTGACCTGCGCGTGGGCGCGGGTTTGCTCGTCAACGTCTCATGCCCCCGGCAGACACTCCGGCCAACAGGAAGCGCTAATGACTGGACACCTCCTGAATGAATGAACATCTCTCTCCCTTGATCCTCCGGCCTTTCATTTTGCAAATGAGGACACTAAGGCCCAGGGAAGGGAGGTGACCTGTCCATGGTGGGCTCTGGGGCTGCTCACAGTCCCGCCTGTGTGCCAGCTGCCCCCAGGCCGGGCGAGCAGGAAATATGTAGATGGCTGTGCGATATTACCAAGCTCCGCCGCCTGAGGGAAAAAACGGGACTCCGGGCCGCTCCGGAGTGTCCGGGGGAGCCCATTTCAGGGCGACGGGGGCCGCCACCTGGGGTCAGGGCAACCCCATGGACTGCAACCTGCCAGGCTCCTCTGTCCATGGGATTTCCCAGGCAAGAATCCTGGAGTGGGTTGCTATTTCCTTCTCCAGGGGATCTTCCCGACCCAGGGATCGAACTCGGGTCTCCTGCATTGCAGGAAGATTCTTTACCGGCAGAGTCACCAGGGAAACTCGTCCTATGAGCCAGATTCTACTATGATTTCATCTGCAGGGCGCGGAAACCAAGGCACAGACAGGCTTGCAGAAAGACACAGACAGGAAACAGGAGCGCCTGGATTTGAACCGGCTATGCCCGCAAGCACCCGTTACAACCACCAGACGACATTGGCCTGGCATGGAAGTCTTTCCCAAGGTCTATCCTGAACCCGTTTCCCTGCAGGCTGTGCCCTTCCCTAGCTCCATCTTAGGCAAAGGAGAAAAGCTGAACATTCAACCCCATTCGGTGCTGCAAAGGCCTTATTTAGCTGGTTTCCAGCTCCCTGGGTCCTGGCATGCAGGTCAAGTCAGCAACCCTTCCCTTAACTGTGTGTGTGTGTGTGTGTGTGCACGCACATGTGTGCAGAGGCCTGGTGAGGACCGCTTCACTCCAGGCCAGGCCCTCACCTCCTTACCTGCTTCCCAACACCCAGACCTGCCTGGGCTGAACCTCCTCCATCACCCGCCTCTAGTCACAGACAGTTCCCAAGGCCCTTACAGCATTTCATTGAATACTAGCTAATATTTGCTTTTAAGATCAACTGGTTTAAAAAGCTGGACCCTATATTGGAAGGATGGTTGCTGAAGTTGAAGTTCCAATGCTTTGGCCACCTGATGCAAAGAGCTGACTCATTGGAAAAGACTTTGATGCTGGGAAAGATTGAAGGTGGGAGGAGAAGGGGACGACAGAGGATGAGATGGTTGGATGGCATCACCGACTCGATGGACGCGATTTTGGGTGGGCTGCGGGAGTTAGTGATGGACAGGGAGGCCTGGCGTGCTGCAGTCCACAGGGTCACGACTGAACAACAGCAAGCGTCTGAAGAAGCTTCCAGGTCTAACTCTCAGTTAGTTCAGGAGACAGAGGGACAGCTGAGAGGGCACATGGGGCAATGACCACATGACTCTGAGTGCAGGCGGGCGAGAGGCAAGCAGGCTGCCGTCTCTAACAGCAGCCCATAGGCTGACCGAGGCTGGGCGCTTCCGGAGGGAGAGAGACTCGAGCGGCCCCTGCGGGGCGTGGGTCTTGATAGGCTCCCGATCTGAGCCAAGTGACGATAAAAAGACACTGCTGGAGATCACTTGGGAAAGCTGAACACAGCAAGCAGCGTGCGGCGGGCGGAAGGGAGCTGGCGGGATGGCGAGGCGGCAGCGTTTGGTGCAGGCCCATGGCTCACAGGGGGCGGGCTTTGAACCTGCTTCCAACTAGGTTTAAGTCTGCAAGCATGAAAAGTTTGCAACGAGGCACAAAATGCTAAGTGAAGAAGCTGGCTTTCGCCCCGAATACGAGTATTTTGAAAGGAAACTTTAGATCACTCCCCTACATGGAAAACTAGTATCACTTGCCGTAAGTCCAAGGTTGCCGTGTAAACAAGACAGTGTGATCCAGTTTCAGGGGGATCCTGTGTCCTGCCAAGGGTGCTGCTCACCCACCCGGCCCTGTTCCGAGGAGCCTGGGAGAGAGCCGAACACCCGCACGCTGCTCCCGCAGCCTGCAGGCAGGCTCTGGGCCGCGGTGGGTGCGAGAGCCACGCTTCCTCACTGTCCCCTTTTTCTCCACCAGGGGGGAGCGGCAGCAGGCGTGGGGGGCGGCACAGAGGGGCTCGGCCGGGACATGGCCGCTGCGGCAGCAAGGACTGCCCTGCGTCACGCGATCCGCAGCCTCAGCTCCAGGCAGAGATGCGGAAGCCAAGCCCAGGTGGGGCGGCTGCTGCCCAAGGTCATGCGGAAAGTCTTGAGCGGGGGAACCGGGAGTGATGAGACGCCAGAGTTTCTGCCCTGCAGCTCGTGATCGTCAAATCTTCCCTTGTTCACAGGCGTTTATTGAGCACTGACTGTATGCAAGGCACTGGGGACGTGGAAAGTGAAAGTGAAGTCGCTCAGTCGTGTCCGACTCTTTGCGACCCTATAGCCTGTAGTCTACCAGGCTCCTCCGTCCGTGGGATTTTCCAGGCAAGTGTACTGGAGTGGATTGCCGTTTGGGCAGGGGTGAATAAGACAAAATCCCGCAGAGCTGACACTTGGAGGCGGGGTCCAGAGGGCAAACATTCAGCAAACGAAGGGCACTGAGGAAACCAAGCGGGAGGCCACCCGGGAGGCGGGGCTGCGCTGGGTCAGGAGCTGGAGGACTTCCCGGGGGAGGCGTCCCTCAGGCTGAGATCTGAAGCACCAGGAGGGGGCCGGGGCGCAGGAGAGGCGAGGGCCTCGGCGAACCCTGACGCTGTGTGTTTTTTTTTCTTTTCCCCCACTTTGTATTCTGAGTTAATTTCAGACTTGAAGTTGCAAGCCAAGTGTTCTCACGCCCTTGGCACAGACTCCCTACGTCAAGAGCGTATCCCGCTTACCGTCACGCTCCTTCTCGCCGTACCTGTGCGCATGCCCACACGTGCACATGCACGCTTACAATCAGAGCTGCCTGAGAGGAAGCCGCCCCCTGGAGTCCTTGCTACTTCGCGTCTTCCCTGAAAACAAGGGTGCTCTCCGACATAACCAAAGCACAGCCTCCAGCGTCGGTTCAACACTGCTATCTAATCCTCAGATCTTACTCCAAGTCACGAGCGGGCCTAGCGACAGCCTCCGTGGAGAAAGGGTCCCTGGTCTCACGCTCGTCTCAGACACACAGAGGGCACCGCGTCTCCCAGACGACCTCCGAGGGGAGACCCGTCCGGCCCTTTGCGGGCGGACCATGCGGCCCTTGGACCGGCCTGCTCGGGGCCGCGCGTTGGACCCTGAATGAAGCCAGAAGGAAAGGAGCACCATATACACGCCAGAACAGCCTCCCTATCTTAGACCAGGGGAGAAGTGAGTAACACTTTAAATGGAAGAGATGGCCATGAGACAGCTCCCGCTGCCTCTCGTGCGCGTTGCCGTCAGCCCCCGTGACTCACCCTGCGGGGCCCACAGGGCACAGCCCCTCGGAAAGCCTGAAGAGCAGCGCGGGGTCGTGAAACGGGCGCGGCCCGTCTGGACGTGCACTCCTGACAGTTTGTTCACCTGTTTGCTCAGTTTCTTCGCTGCCCATTTACATTTCACACCCGAGCCAAACGCCTCACTGGCCTCGCCCAGGTCCCAGCCCTGCCCACCACACGCCACACACAGGGGCTCTGCTGCTGGGCACGCATTCTGCGCCCAACAAGACGCGGTAAAGCTGAGACTGGGTCCTTGTACCCGCTTCACGGATGAGGAAGGGGAGGGAGGCCCTAAGGCAGTGGCTGGGGCTGCAATCACAGACGCCCCAGGCCGGGAGCTCACACAGCAGAACTCATCGCCTCAGGGGCCCGGCGGCCAGGGGTCTGCGGCCAAGGTGCCAGCAAGGCTGGCTTCTCCCGAGGCCTCTGTCCTTGGCTTCGCACCGCGTCCCGGATGGTGCGCTGGTCCGCGTTCTCGAGAGGAGAGCCATCAGGGTGTGCGAGCATGTGCAGTGTGCATGTTTATTATCCACACACACATACGTAAACACGTAACACGTTTATCTGCCACAGGGAGAACTGGCCTGCACCGCCACGGAGGCTGACCAGCCAGAAGGTCCGCAGCTGGAGGGCTGGAGACCTGGAGCTTCAGAAAGCTTTCCGTCCCGACACCGGGGGGCCTGACATCCAGGAAGAGCCCGTGCTTCCATCTGAGTCCCGGACGCAGGAAAACACGGCGTCCCAGCTCGAGGGCCGCCAGGCAGGCGGCGTAGTTCACGCTCACGCAGCTCTTTGGTCTTGTTCGGGCGTTCGGTGGACTGGACGGGGCCCACCACATCGGCGAGGGCAGTCTGTTTTGCTCCACTGAATTCAGTGTTAATCTGATCCAGAAACACCCTCACAGACACATCCAGAACAACGCTGAGCCAAATGCCTGGGCACCGCGCGGCCGGGAAAGCTGGCGCGTGAAGGTAACGATCAGACCCGGCCGTCCTCGTATGTCTGTGTGAGCCCTGATCTCTGCCTCCCACAGGGACAGCCGCCCCACTGGAGCAGGGCCCTAGTGACCGCATGCCGCCTGAGTCCCTCTTCAGAGGCCCCGTCTAGAGACGCAGGCGCACACGGGGGTCAGGGCTTCGCTGCTGACCTTGCCCGTAGCAGGCCCTGACAGGACAGGGGTCTCAGCCCAGAAACACGTGGGCCTAGTTCTGCCCTGCTGAGCCGCCTGGGCTCCTGGAGCCCCTCGGGCAGGCTGACCCATGCATCAGTGGCCGCCAAGGCCCGGCTGCGGTGCAGACACGGCTCAGTACAGATTAATCTCACGTGCTAAGTCCAGCAGCGACCCTGGAGGCAGGCGGTGTCCGTCAGGAGAGCCCAGCGGGTCTTGCCCCAGCAGCAACACTCCCCTGAGCAAAGTCTGCGTGACTCTAACACCCATCTCTCCCAGCCTCCGGCTGCCAGCGGGGCCTCACTGAGGCCGCCAGTGAGGAGAAGCGGCCGTTCGAAGGCCAGGAGCCCCGGGCCCCCCCGACACCTGCGGCGTCTGCCTTTCTCCTGAGTCGATTTGTTTCTGGCAGCGCTGGCTGGTCACCGCGGCACGCGGGCTTTCCTGAGTTGCGGCGAGGGGGCTACTCTCCGGCTGCGGGCCGTGGTTCCTCATTGCGTGCCTTCTCTTGTTGCGGGGCACGGCTCCAGGGTTTGCAGGCCTCAGCAGCTGTCGCGCGCCGGCAGGGAAGCCCTGCAGTGAGGGTCTGCTTAAACGCCCTCTGGATGAGTCCCATCCAACAACACTCATTCTTCTCTCGAACCTTGGGCCGGGTTCAGTCCTGGCTGCTGGATTCTTGAATCCGCGCCGATTATTCAGCCAGAGACAAGCTTCTCAAGGCCTCCGGCAGTGGGGACAAAGCGAGCCTTTGCGAAACACCGGCAGAAGCACCTAGGTGGGGTGTGGGAGGTGGGCACACTTGCACCCCCCTGGCACACACACCCGCTCCTGCTGCCCGTCCGCGTCCCCCGGGGACTGCCTCCCCGCACAGGGTGCGGGGCACCTCTGGCCCCAGGGGACCTCTGCGGCTCACCAGCAAAGCCTCCACGGGATCAGCACGCACGCTCCGCCATCCTCACTTCTGCTCCGCGTCTGTCCTGCTGAGAGCCTTGCCTCCCCTGCGGAGCTGGGAAAACCCTCTTCAGCCCTCGAGGCCCGTCTGCTCCTGTAGGTTTTCCCAGATGAAATAACCGCTGCCTCTCCTGAGTCACGTCCACGCTTTCTCTGAACTTGCTTCATGAATAAAACAATAAATACATAAAAAGAAAACCCACTATTTGCTGAGACCCAACTGTGTCCCGGGCGCCCTCACGCCCATTAGGTCCTCTTCCTAAGTACGTTTCAGCTCAGAGAGCAGAAGTGATTGAGGATCACTGTGTCCCAAGATGCTTACAACTGTGGACAGTATGCAGGCAGGCCAAGGGACTTCTGAGGCCTGATCGTAAAAGTCAGCACCTTGTCCTTGGCTCTGTCTGCCCCCACTCCCTTCTCCCTGGGGCACTTGCTCTGGGGTGCCCAAGAATTGATGCTTTCAGCCTGTGTGGTGCTGAAGGAGGCCCATGAGAGCCCCTTGGACTGTAAGGGAATCCAACCAGTCCATCCTAAAGGAAATCAGCCCTGAGTATTCACTGGAAGGACTGATGCTGAAGCTGAAGCTCCAGTACTTTGGTCACCTGATGGGAAAAACCAACTCATTTGAAAAGACCCTGATGCTGGGGAAGACTGAAGGCAGGAGGACAAGGGGGCGAGAGAGGATGAGATGGTTGGATGGCATCATTGACTCGATGGACATGAGTTTGAGCAAACTCAGGGAGCTAGTAAAGGACAGGGAGGCCTGGCGCGCTGCAGTCCATGGGGCCGCAAAGTCAGACATGACTGAGCGACTGAACGAGTCCCCTTTTCTCCAGACACCACCAAGCTTCGGGGAAGCCCAGGCCACACGCGGAGACCCCGTCCAAGCGCCCAGCTCTCAGCCTGCAGCAGCCGCGAGGTGAGCGGGTGAGGCCTCTGGGGATCCAGCCCCCCGTCTCCAAGGAGCCCCGTCTGATGTCAAACAGGAGACCAGACGGGAAAACGCACACTGGCCCTGAGGGAAGGAAGCCGTGGCGAGTGGGGTGGTCTGTGACAGCCGCGGCAGGTGGAGCGGCCGCATGGGGTGACCGCGGGTGTGGCCGCCACTGCGCGGAGCTGGCCGTGTGGGCTGCAGTGACCGCACCCCATCTCCATGACCTTAAGATGGTCACCTGCCCTCTCGGGGCCGCCGTTTCCTGGACTGAAACGTGCCGAAAACCAGGTCCTGTCCGCGAGGTTGCCGCGAAGATTCCTGGAGGCGCCACGCGGGCGGCCTCCAGCCCCTAAGCGAGCAGCCAAGGAAGCGGCGGTGACGACGGGCGGAGGCCTGGCCGGCTCGGACCCCAGCCCGCCTGACGGCAGAGCCCACACCGCCCTCCAGTTGCAAAGGCTGCACCTGCAGACGCCTGGGCTCAGGGGTGTGTGCAGGGGCCGGCAGGCTCTGACCAGCCCTGTGTCTCTGTGTTCGGTTTCCCGGGCTGGGAGCTTGGAGCTGCCAGGTTGCGGGGTTCACGGACTGCGGCCACGGGTGGGGCCTCTCTCCAAAGTTAGCGTCTTCACGCTGCTTTCCATACACCTGGCCTCCACTACATCCAGCATGAGGGGATGGTAAAACCTGCCCATCGGGCAGCAAGTGACAGCTGGCCTAACTTGAGTTAGTCCTACCTCGGAAAGCCAGCGGTGGCATCAGCATGAGCTCGGAGGGAAGGCTCCAAAGTCAGGTTGTGGGAGAGAAAACGCACAGGTGCCACCGCCCTCGAGAGCCCCTAGCCTCGGAGGGCCTGGAACCAGAGAGACCGAGGGAACAGCTGTGCGTGTCTCAGCTTCTGCTCCGCATGCCCGACGCCGCGCAGAGCTGGGGTGGAGGCCCACACCACGCACACCCTCCTCTCCTTTAATTATTAGAAACATCACCCGGCTTTGGAACCAAGGGCAGATCAGGATGTAGAGACTAGGGCCTTCACCCGATCAGCCGCGAAAGGGCGGATCCTGAAAGGCTCCACTCAGATGAGGTCCTGCTGCTGAGGTGCCCAGTCGTGTCCAGCTCTTTGCAACCCCATGGACTGTAGCCCGCCAGGCTCCTCTGTCCGTGGGATTCCTCCAGGCAAGAATACTGGAGTGGGCTGCCACTTCCTACTCCAAGGGCTCTTCCCGGCCCAGGGATTGAACCCGTGTCTCTTAATTCTCCTGCACTGGCAGGCGGGTTCTCTACACTAGCATCGTCTGGGAAGCCCATGAGGTCCTGACCGCAGTCGCGTGCGTACAGTAGGATCAGGGGCGCAGGGTCTGGGGAGGCGGAGGGGAGCTGGTGTTTCCTGGGGACCACATTTCAGTTTGGGAAAAAGTCCTGGCGATGGCGTGGCGATGGTTGCAGTAACAGCGTGAGAGTGCTTACCGCCACTGAACAGGACACCGCAAAATGTGTCAGACGGTCGACTTCACGTCATGTGTATTTCACTACAATTAAAAAGCTAGAAACAGGAAGTTGCAGACCGTGACATCACGTGCCATCATGAGGTCCCGCTGCTGAGGTGCCCAGTCGTGTCCAGCTCTGCTGGGCTTGCGGAGTTGCAGGGCTTGTAGAACGATGCTTCGTGTTAGCAGAAGGATAGAAATGTGCACATGCCTGGCGTGCCGCAGTCCACGCGGCTGCAAAGAGTCGGACACAACTGAGCGACTGGAATTAACTGAACTGGAATAAACACACCACACGGGCAAGGGAGGGGCCTCTGCTGAGGCTTAGCTCTGGGGAATCGGGGTGGGATTCAAGGGGGGTGCATAGGGCCTCCCACCACATCTGAACAGGTTATTTCTAAAGCCAGGTGGTGGGTACACCACTCTACGTGTCTCGTTTTTCTGCCCACCTGAACTGTCCCACTGCCGAGAGTTCCCTGAGGCCCGCCAGGCCCTGGGGCCTGCGGACAGGGCCCTGTGCCTCTCACGATGGCCTCCGGGTCACAGATGGTCCTCCTCCAGGCAGAAGGCACAGGTGCTGGGAACGCTCTGCTGCGCTCTCTCGCTGGAATGAGAAGCTCTGCTCTGCCGCAGCCCCAGCCTCTGGCAGGGCTCCAGGATTATTTTACGTGAATTTAAGATCACTAATGAAGAATAATTAACAGCTTCAAGGGAGCTTGGCACACCCTGTGTTTAGAAGTGGTTAATTATGCATTGTCTGCAAAACAGCCTTTTCATACTCCAAAGTTTTGGGTCGCTGTTTTAAACACCGGGATATGTCACCAGGAAAAAAGCCAAGAGGCTCCGTGCGCCAAGTTCCTGGGGTTGGCTCTGTTTGGGCAGGGGCGACCACGGCTCCCGAAGCCCCATAAGTGAGGCATCTTAAGTGCTCCCCGGGCACTGGCCCTGGCAATCCCCCAGGAGCCTCCCCGACCCCTGGGCAGCAGTGAGCGCCCCGCCAGGACACGGTCTGGCCATGAAGACTCTCGTCCCTGACTGATGGGTCACCATTATTTATGGACACAAATCGGTGGAGAGAGGACCGACCCCAGCCTGAGCATCTCCTTGGCTGGCCACATGCAGCCCGTGAAATCCCTTGGTCCCTTGACGGGCTGTATGACTCTAGGCCTGTGACTTCTGCCCCCTGAGTCTCGATTTCTTCACCTGGAGAATGGGACAATGGCAGCCTCCCCTTCACGGGGTTGGTGGGCTTAGAGCTACGCCTCCCACGCAGCAGGCGCCCCGTGAGCCTCCACATCGCTGCCCGGCCTGCCTGCCTTTCTAGCCTCATTGCCTGACCTCCCCCTGACGCCAGGCCCTGACCATTTCTTAACCATGCCAGGCTGCGTCCTACCTCCACATGGCTGCTCATGCTGTGCTCTCCACCGACTGCACCCTTCCCTGTCTGGAAAAATCCTGCTCCTACGTTCGGACCCAGCTCAGATGACACCTCCTATGGGAAGCCTTCCTGGATTTCTCCCTCACGCCGTGGGTATTTTTGTGCTCCCGCTATTTACCCTCATCCGTAACCTTCACGGCTTGTGAGTGGGTCTCTTTCTCCTTGCAGGCTGGAAGCTCCTTGAGGACGATGTCCTGTTTGTCTTTGTGCCTCGAGAAGACCGCACCTGCTCTAAGACCATCTCATGGTGGGCAGGGCCAAGAGGGCTCTCACTGGTTGGCCCTGGCGGCCAAGCCCAGCCTCTCACGGGGACCACGTGACTCCCAGGGGTGCCTCTCACAAGCATGAGACTCCACCCTCAGCATCTTCCCGGGCTCTCCACTGTGCAGAGCCGGAGGCCCAGCCTCAGGCCTGGACTCGGGTCCCTGGCGCCCCTCTCAGCTCCATGGCTTCTCGCCGGCCCCCCACAAAGACCCCCTCCCACTGGAAGCCCCTGGGGTTTCCCACTAGCCTTTCCCTTTGCCCGGAACACCCGCCCTCCCCTCTGGGCCCAGCCGACGCCTGCAGACACGTCACCATGTGCTCAGCTGTGACCTCCTCCATGCAGCCCCACATCCAGATCCACTCCTCTCACGGTGTCTGCCTGACCCTGGGCACCCTCCTCATCTGAGCTGCAGAGCACTTGAGACAGAGTCCACCTTGGAACAAGAGAGGCCTGGGTCCAAACCCTGTGGTCACACTTACTTGGCTGCCTGTCCTCGGGTCTCAGCTGCTCAAAGGGGAGCTTCAGGGCCCCTGCTGCGGCGGGGATGAGGACTGGCCACAGCCTGAAGTGCAGGCTTGCAGACACCTAGTCACTAACAGCTGGAATGTCCCAGGTGCCCCAGGCCCCTAAGAACAAGCTCCCGGGCTGGCAGGAAGGGTGGGCCCACAAGCACGTGTGGAGGACCCACAGGTCAGATGCGCAGCGGGCCGCCCTCCCTGGCACCCACCCAACAGCAAGGACCTCCTTTCTGAGGCTGCTGTGAGACCCTCAAATCCGGCGCCTTTGCAGAAAGCCCTGGGAGAGAGAAGAAAGGCTCCCACACTTTCCCAGAGCTGCTCAAATGCCAATAGCCGCGGACGGCACCGAGTGTGAAATCAGGAGAAACAAATTCCCTCGGAAGCGCCGGTGCTCTCCCTCTGGCCCCCGCGGGGCCCTCTGGCCTGGGACCGGCTTTCCCCAGCCAGTGTGTGTGTGTGTGTGGGCAAGAGCACCGCGGAGGCTCACGGCTGCACCGCGGAGGCTCGTGTCTGCGCCCGCGGGGGCTCACGTCTGCGCCTGCGCTGCCTCAGGGAGCAGTCCCCAAATGCCACCCCCGTCGCCAGGTCCAAGCCCCTACAGGGGGGGCCTCCTGAGGCTCAGAGACGGAGAGCTGTGCTGCCCAAAGTCACTCAGCGAGCGGGGGTGGGGGGGTCTGAACTTGAACTCCAGGGTCTTCTGACTACTTCCAGACCAGGGATCCCCACCCCGCAGTGCGCCTCCCCACTCCCCAAATAAGTCTCAGAACTCTGCTTGGGATGCAGCCGGCACACTCCGGAGTCACACGGGCCTCGGCAAGGTGGATGTGGACAGCGGCACGGGTGGGCCAGCATAGGGACGGCCCAGGGGTGGGATCTGGCGGCTCCAGACCTATTCCAGCAGCAAGAACAATGAAGCTCAGCTCGCAACCACAGGGCGCTCAGGGGTGACCCCCTCCTCTGCAGAAATCCTACCAGTTTCAGGGCTGGAGGGGGACGGGGGGCACAGTCAAGCCACATCGGCCCGTGGTCCTCAGAGGTCCGCAGCAAATGCCCGTGGGGGCCGGCCCCGGGACAGGGAGGCCCCGTGGTTGTCCACGGGGGCCACAGTGCTGCCAGCTGCACTGCCCCGTGGCAGAGGCCCTCCCGGGCACCTACCTTTTATAGACTCCGTGCAGAGGTTGCAGGCACAGAAACTGCCAGTAATCCAGGCAAAAGGCCTTGAACTTGAGCATTTTCGCCTTCCGACCGCCGGGACTCCGAGGAGGGCTGACGGAGCGCAGCACTGGCCGCCTGGCTCCCCGAGGCCGCCTGGGGCCCCGCTCGCAGGGCCCGGCCCGCCAGCCTCTGATACAAAGAGCGGAGCACACAAAAGCCCAGGCGCTCCTCCGCGGGGCTCGCGCAGCCGGACTCAGGCCGCAGCCGCTGGGGGCTGCTGCGCCTCGGGGCTCCCCCGGGGGTCCTCAGACGGATCGAGGGCAGCCCTGGCTGTGCTGAGTCGAGGGGGGCCCTGGCCCATCATCCTGGGGGCCTTGAGGCCCGGGGCTCTTGACAGCCGCTCCGCAAGCTCCTTCCAGCCGGGTCCCTGGCTCCCAGTGGCCGCGTTGGCACCTGGAAGGGCGGTAGCCCTGCTGCCTGCCTGGCCCGGAGTGGCCGAGACAGGGAGGACCAGGGAGGTATGGGGGGGCGGGTTGCAGGTGGGTAGGGGGCAGATGAGAAGTGCCAGCCTCCGTAGCAGGTCAGTTACGTCCGGCGGAATTCCCCGTGAGCGGAAACTCACCACATCGCCACATGGTGAGCCGGAGCCCGGCTCTGAAAGGCGGCGGGCAGAGACTGACAGGCCCGCCGCGGTTGCCCGGGTGACGGGGACACACTGATAAAACCTAACATGGAACCTTGATGACAGCCGCTCATTGGCTGCCGGGAGGGGGACTCCCGTCGCCAGCGAGGTGGGGCGGGGGATGGCTGCGGGGCTGAGGGGCCGTGCCCAGCGGAGCATTGTTGGGCGGGGGGGAGTCTGCAGCCCGGGACACGGCGTCACGGGCAGGGCCATGCAGAGCCACCAGGCTCCTCCTCACAGGTCCAGCGTCTGCTCCGGACTCCCCGTGGCCCTTCCCCGCCCTCCAGCCACGGGGACCTCGAGACGTCAACCCTGTTCCACGCGGTCCGCTGCCTGCCGCCCTCAGAACAGAGGCCGAGCTCCCGCCCGCCCAGCAGCCCTCGGGGCCCTGTCTCCCACTGACTGTCTGACCGCTCCCCCAGGCCCCATCAGGCCCAGAAACCCGCACCCTCGGCCAGCGCTCCTCTCCAGCCCTCAGGTCCTACAGGCAGCACCGCCTGGAGGCCTCCCCCGCCGTCAGAGCCCCTGACACCCGCCCTCAATGTCTCCTGACGTCCTGTCCCCTCAGCGGATCCCGTAGATTTTACCTCCTTCTCCCAACTGCTGTGAGAGCGTCCCGGCTCCACCCAGCCCAGTGCCTGGCCCACTGCGGGTGCCCAGCGGTTGCTACAGGAGTGGAGGGTCTTGCAGCAGGTGGAAGGGTCCCCCCGGGCATGCCACAGTCACCCCGCCTGCTACTTGGGGTCCTGGGTTTGTTCAATATAGGTCCCACGGCATCCTACTGAGACCACCTCATCCCTGCATGTGAGGGACGAGGTCCTGGCCCGTCGGCCTCGGACTGGAGCTGGTGCCCCCAGAGCGCTGGGCACGCAGGGCCCGTGCAGGCTGCTGGTGTCCTGGGGCCTGGTCCCAGCTCACACTGCCTCCCCCGAGCCCTGGCCTCCATCAGCAGCAGACCAGCTGATCCGAGAGCACCTCTCTCCCTCCCCTCCCCCAGGTGAGTCTGCCCCAACAGGGTCCCCAGGGAACGCTGGCCGGGCCTGGAGACATGGGGGCTGCAGAGGGGTGAGCGACACTACAAGCCTGTAGACCCCGGGCCACCCCGAAGAGCGCAGGACGCCCCCCGGGACTGAACAGCCCGCACAGCATAGGACGGCCCCGGGACTGAATGCCCCTCAGAGCACAGGACGCCCCCCGGGAGTGAACGCCCCGCAGAGCACAGGACGCCCCCGGGAGTGAACGCCCTGCAGAGCACAGGACGCCCCCGGGAGTGAACGCCCCCCGGGACTGAACAGCCCGCATAACACAGGACGCCCCCCGGGAGTGAACGCCCTGCAGAGCACAGGACACCCCCAGGAGTGACCCAGCCCAGCAGCTCTGCTGAGCGGCTGTCAGATGTGCTGCGGCGGACGGCTGGAAGGGAAGGCCTTCGCGTTGGTTCAGTTGAGCCCCCGAGGCACGAGTGGGCTGCGTGGGACCTGGCGAGGGCTGGGCAGCATCTCCGGGCTGGCCGGGAGGACGGAGTGGGGGGTGGTCACTGAGGGGAGGGGGAGGGCCCAGAATGCTGCCCTGGGGCCGGCCTCCCAGGCGCCGCCCGCCCCTCCCCCAGTGGACATCAGCTTCCCTCTCACGCCTGGCGGAGGAAGCCGGCTGCGCCTCTGAAAGGAGGCGATTCCTGGCTGGGACCTTTGTTCCCAAGTTCCCAGGCTGTGAGCAGGCCTCCGGGGCACCAGAGCCCGAGGGCCTGCTTTCTCAGAGGCCCCCCCAGAGTGGCAGAGCCCGGGGCTCCACTGGGCAAACAGGGCTAGGTAGAGCGGGAGGCGGAGGGGCCAGTCCCGGGGCTGGCACCAAGGCCCCTCTGGTCCCTGGACCTCAGCCTCCTCATCTGAGAAATGGGCCCGCTGCGCCGCAGCCCACCTGTGTCCCCAGGGGACAGGGACACATTGTGTTAGCGGCTGCCGCTCCTCCGGAAGGTGGCTCATCCCTCGCCCCTTCCTTCTGCTGTTACACGGCACCTCCTCCAAGACGCCTTCCCTGACTACCCCGCGTCAGTATGCCCTCCTGTGTGTGTGTGTGTGTGCTCAGCCGTGTTCGACTCTTTGCGACCCCACGGACTATAGCCTGCCACACTCCTCTGTCCGTGAAATTTCCCAGGCAAGGATACCGGAGTGGGTGACTGTTTTCTTTTCCAGGGCTCGAACCTTAGCTTCTTGCATCTCCTGCACCGACAGGCAGATGCTTGGCCAGTGGGTCCTCTGGGAAGCCTCACGAGGCCATTTACCCTTCTTTCCTTTCCTTCAGAGCGCTTGTGGACAAAGGCTGTTGCTGCCATCAAGCCCTCAGCCATGCAGCAGCCCCTTGAAGGAGCGCCCTGAGGGGACTCAGGATGGAGGCAAACAGGAGGCCCGCTCGGGACCGTCAAGGTGCTAAGGTCTCAGAAATGACCTCGAGGGGCCCTGAGTCTGGCGCTGCCCCCGCCCTCGAACAGGAGCTCTACAGCCGTGAACTCGCTGCGTCTGTTTCTCTGTATTAGCAGTCCTCCTTGAGGCTACACCACGCTTTTTCCAGGAGAAGCCCTGTAGATGCTGGGTCCTCCCTGACCTCTTGAGGGGTGGTCCCTGAGGTTAGAGGCCGCCTCCTGGGCTACAGTCCTCAGTAAGGTCCGGATGAAACGTAACACGCGACGGGTGGGTTGTGCCTGTTCCTTCAGTCCGCACACTTGTCACCACCTGACGTACTGTGTCGAAACTTCCTTTCTCTGCCTGGTTGCTCCCTGACACAGTGTCTGTGCAAAGGCAGTGGGAGGGGTCGCCGTGGCTTCCCACGCTCCCCGCAGCTGTGGGGGCTCGGAAAATAGCGGCTCAGAAGGGGGAGCCGAGGGGCCCTGCTGCCTTTGCTCCCCGAGGCCGTGGGGAGGGGTCGTGGTCCGTGGGGTCGAGTGTGACCGGCCTCGAGGGCCAGTGGTCCCTGCGGCCACTTCCTGACCGTGAGCGCGGCCACACAGGTGCCAACGCGGGGCTGTGGCCGTGAGTGCGTGTGAACCACGTGCAGGGGGACGGTGGGAGGGTCCAAGCGTGGAAGGGCGGCAGGGAGGGAACGTTCTGCAGTCTGTGTGTGTGTGTGTGCGGTTGTGGGCGAGGGGTGTGCTACGGCATCAGGAGGAGTCACACCAGGATCTGAGTTCAAGCCCCGGCCCTGCTCACGCTGACTGTCCTGAACAAGCGCGGTCTGCGAAGTGGGCGGAGAGCTCCCCGTGGCCGTGGGGCGGTGGGACACTGCCCCAGGAGCAACAGCTGCCCCCGTTCCGCGTGCTCTGGGCGTGGCGCGGCCGCTCACACCTCGGCACTGGTGTGCAGGCACGAGCGGGCCACCCTGCCCTGCGCCCCGCTCTCCGCCCGGGGTTGCCCAGCCCGGAGCCGCTCAGGGAAGCTGAGCCCCCGGGCCCTCGGAGCCTTCGGAGCCTGCGGGGCTGGAGCCGGTCACTACAGCCGCCTCCCTGTGTCGCGCCCGCAGGCGGGGCCCAGCCCTGCTGGACGAACCAAGGTCCAGGTGCACAGGCCCTTCTCACCGAGCTGAGGCCCCAGTGGGGCTCCGCTGCAGCCCTCGGCTCGCCTTCCCGGCCCTGTGGCCACATCTGCCTGGCAGGGCTGCACAAAGCCTGCCCTCTCCCGGGAGCAGGTACCTCAGCCCACTTCCGGTCACCCCTCATGCAGCACAGAGCCCCCCCCCCCGCCCCCCACAAG
>SJYR01000075.1:963959-979881 GCA_006410655.1 Kobus ellipsiprymnus | reverse complement strand
GACTGCGGGGAGGATGGACCGGGTGGCGGGTGGGGAGGGGAGGGGACGGGGGCTGGGTTCGCACAGCTGCCCGGGGACCCCGCCTGCAGCAGTTGGAGGCAGACCCCAGCTCCGGGCGGGGTGGGGGGCACTTTCTCCAGGGCTGCAGAGGGGCCTGAAGCCTTAGTGGGTGCCTGCAGGCAGAGTTGTGGGGGTGGGCAGCCCCCAGACCCACGGCCATGCTGGTCCCTGGACACTCGGGGAGCCCTAACCCACCCCGCTCTGTTCATTGGGAGGAGGAGAGCTCAGCCTGAGGGCTGCGGAGCGGGGGTGCCTGTTTCAGGGGCTCCGAGGTGCCGAGACGCCCGGTCCCCACATGTCTGCTTGTGCTCAGGACGTGGAGAGCTCTCCTGGCAGACGGGGCCGGGCCTGGGGAGAGGCCTCGGTGCCCTCAGCCCATGGGGTGGCTGCGGCCGCGGAGCGGAGGACGTGCCTTTAGCCAGCTGGCGGGCTGAGCCTCAGGGGCGCAAGGCCCAGTGGGTGGGTGGGGTGGCATCCTGGGGGCCGTCGCAGCCTCTGACCTCCCCTGCGGTCTGCACACACACCGAGCTGGTGGTCCCCCGCCCCGCGGCCCCTCTCGGGCAGCTCCCGAGCCCGGGCCGGCCTCTGTGGCCTGTGATGCCTGCGACGCCTTCCTCACCCCACCGCCCTGGCCCGGGCCGACCTGCAGCGGGCACCCGGGGCACTGTGCTCCGCCAGCCGCTCAGAGGCCCCAGCTTTTCCCATTGCTCCCGCCTCACCCGGCCTGGGCCCAGCGAGGGGGCACCTTCTGGACACGCTTTTGGATGAAAGGGGGAGAAAAACAAACTTCAGGCTGAAGACGACAGCACGGGGCGTCCCTCACTCACGGATGCTGCAGCTGCCCTGCCCTCACCGAGGCCCGTTCCGGGGGCACCCAGCGGCGGGCCGGGCGGACTCACGCTGGCGACAGCCTGGTGGGAAAGCGGGTCTAGAAGGACAAAGGTGGGCAGTAGCCGGCGTGTGAACACAGGGAGCGAGGGGGTGGGGAGGCAGCAGGGGCGGGGGACCCCGAGATCTGGGGTGAGAGGGACGGACACGGGCGCCCGGGAGGGCGCAGCCCCGTTGTCCCCAAGCCCAGCTCCAGTCCTGCCTTCCACCGGCCACCCTGCAGACCACCCGCCCCTCTGCCGTCCCGCGCCTTCTGCGCCTGGGGCTCCCAGCCGGGACACCTGGCCACGGGCTGACGGCTGGCCAGGGCGTGTGTCTGGAACAAGGGCAGCATGGAGGCAAGGCTGCTGAGGGGCATGGGGCTGCCATGGGCTCTGGTGGTGGGAGGCTCCTGAGGCCAGGACGGAGGGGCACCCAAGGGCTGAGACATGTCAGCGGAGCATGGGACCAGCCCTGCCCAGGGCTCTGTGGGGAACTGCGTGCTCCCAGTCTCAGCCCTCCCGCCCACAGACCGGCCCTGGGTCCTGCTCGGCCTCCAGGGCGACTGGGAGCCGTGGCTGACCAGTGCGGGGGTGCGGAACCCCACCCCTGTCAGCGCCCCCACCCTGGGGGGACACCGCCCTTACCCCAGCACCCACACGCTCCCTGCGGTCCATCGCAGGCAGGGAACAGCCCATCTCACAGACAGGACACGGGGGTCGACTGCCCCCCAGGAGGGCCAGCACGGCCTGGCGGGGTACCCCTCCGGCAGGTGCCGGTGGAAGGATGTGACGTGGATCTGAAATGGATGGTGAGTTTCCCTGGATAACACACAGTGCCCCAGGTCGTTTTCGGGCTTTTGAAAAATGTTGAGTATATACCACTGGGGAAAGAGGGAAGGTGCAGTAACGGGGCAAGATTCTCATTTATAGGCCAGGTCCCAGCTGGCTAAGCAAGAGGGAGATGGGAAAGACCCGAGGTGGGGGCGGGAGGGGTCGTCAGCCAGATCCCTAGCGTCGGGGTCCTGTGGATTTACCTGACGTGAGCAGCCACAATCCCTCTCCTCCCCGCTGCCGAGCACGGAACTCGGGTCCGTGACTCCAGGCTGTGTGCTGGGGCCAGGGGCCAGCCGCCCGGCCGAGCACTTGCCTCCCGCGCACCCGGCTGAGTGCATCGCCCGGCACGGAGCTGAGGGCGCCAGCTCGGCACGCTGCCCTCTGACCACAAGCATGCCCGGTGGGCTGTCTCCAGCCTCGGTTTACTGCCCACCCCCGCCCAGAAACACAGATCCGAACCCCGTCCTGAACACAGTGGCTGAGACGGAGCTGACCCCGTCCGCCCAGCTCCAGGCCTGGCCGATCACCGCACAGCCAGCCTCCTCTGGGCATGGGGGTCTCAGGAGGGCCATGAACCCCGCAGCTGACCAGCGGGACCGGAGGGGTCCTGAGGACACACCCCAGGCGGAAGGCAAGGAGGAGACGGCAATGAGAGTGTCAGGGCCCCCAGACTCCCAGCCACACCGAAGCCTGACCCCAGGCTGGTCACTGACAGTGACCGTTAAAATCCCTTCTGACTTGGGTTTCTGACCTTTGCAACCTGGAGACTTCTGGTTTACACTCCCTCGGCCCCCCTGGTTCCCTTACCCTCCCCAGAACCATGTCTCCGAGGTCCCAGCCTGTCCCGTGCGCTCAGAGTCCAGGGGAGGAAGGGGACGAGCATACGTGTCAGTACGGATCCGCCCTGACCTTTACTGCATTACTGAGTCCTCATCGCCACCCTGCGAAGTTGCAATGATTGGCTCCACAGTACAGAGAAAAGCCCTGAGGCTCAGAGAGGTGAAGTTGTCTGCCGCGAGCCACACAGCCCCTGGGCGGCAGACAGGGGGTCCATCCGGAAGCCCCTAAGGCAGAGGGAGGCACTGGAAATCAGCCTGATCACCTCAGTGCCTCGGCCCCCACTTCTCCTGGGCCCAGCCAGTTTTGGGGCTCCAAAGTTGCCCTGATCGCTCAGCAGCTCCAGAGCTGGTCAGGGACTGAAGCCAGGCCAAGTATGGGGGATCAGAGGGACTCGGGGGCGCCCGCGGCCGTGGCCCCTGGACCAGAATCGGGAACGGAGCAAATGTGAGAAAATGCTTGGTTATCCTGGCCCGCAAGCCCTGCAAGAGCCAGGCTGATGACAAATACGTCCCTTTCCTCATCAGCCATTCCAGACAGACGCAGGGACCGTGTTGACGAGGAGTGAAACCGACGAGGCCAGTACGACATCTTGCAGTTAGCCACGCTCCAAGCGCCGCGCGCAGAGCCAGGGGCCGTTCCGACGAGACCCTCTCCCGGGGACCCCATGGGGTCAGGCGCGCCCAGGATGGGGAGCACAGGGCATCTCAGGGCCCTGGAGCCCTCGGGCCCCCAGCTCATCGCCAGGATGCCGGATAAACAGGAAGGAAGGCCAGGCTGGGTGCATCCGGGGAACCTGGCCTTCAGGTCCCGGGGGGCCCGAGCTGGCACCCCACCCGGGCTGGCTTCCGCCCCGCGTCCCCCAGCCCCACCAGCTCCACCCCATCTGCCCTGCAATCTGCGCCGCCTCCACGTGACAGAAGCTGGCTGGCCTCGCAGCCCGTGGCAGGAAGACAGACTCACAGAGCCCTCGCTCCCTCACCCGTCAGTCCTCTTAGGCTGCGCTCGCTTTAGTCTCCAGGATGGACTGGGAGGAACGGCCAGTGTGTCTGTCCCACCTCCTGGGCCCGGGGACCGCGGGTGGGAGAGCCAGGCCCGCATAAACACTGCGCTGCTGCCCCGGCAGGCCTGCAGGCCAAGGGCAGCCTGGGGTTGGGGGCGGGGGGCAGGCAGGCGGGGTCCAGGCTCCGGGTCGGGGTCTGCAGAGGGTGGACGAGACCCTGCTCCAAGGTCTCCAACTCAGCGCCGGAGGCCAACCAGGCCTCAGCTGGCAGCTCGAGGGCGGAGGCCGGTGGGGTTCAGCCTGGGGGACCAGGGATCCCTGTCAGGGAGCCCTCGCACAGAAGGACCGAGGCGCAGGGGGCGGTGGTCACTGGCCTTCCTGCCCCACAGTCACCAAGGGTCCAGCTCATCAGACCCAACGCCTGCCCCCAGCCTTTGTTTTCAGTTAAACTTTTAACTTTGAGATTAATTGTAGATTCACCGGTAGTTAAAAATAGCCCAGAGAGAGGCTGTCTGCGCTTTGCCGTATTTTCCCCAAAGGCGACGGTCCTGCAGCGCTCCAGGACAACGTCTCCATCTCGACGCCGTCGCTGCCGTCCAGCTTAGGCGGACTTCCTGTGCCACACCCACCCGTGCGTGTGCGTGTGTGCGTGCACGCGTGGTCGCGCGAGTGTACTTAGCTCCATGCACTTTGATGCGCAGGCTCACGAGCAGACGCACAGTAATCCCATCCCCTCAGAGCCCTCGTCCCCCCGCCCCCATCTTCAGCACCCAAGCCTGCGCTGCACCTTCTCTGGTCTGAAGCGACGTCCATGAGTCACGTCATTCTCTCCACACACGTTATGAGACGGAAGTCAACAGACGGCCTCAGCTGCGGCAGCACAGAGAAGACAGGGAAGCGGGTCGCGACGAGGCAGCCGGCCCGTCTGTGGTGGGTGCGCGGGGACGAGGTCAGTCTCCCGCCCCCAAGGTGACAGCGGCCAGGATCCCAGGCGGACGCACGGCCTGGCTCCCCACCTGGGGGCCACGAGGGACGCCGCCCTCAGTGACTCGGGGCTCCGCACGGCGGCAGCTCTTGGCAGAGCTCCGGACCTATCACCGTCTGGTCTTCCCGCGACTGTGGGGAGAGCAGATGCGTTCCTGGAAAAGCCGCTGGGCGTGGCGTGACGGCACGGGAGCGCGTCCAGTGGTGGAGGCGTCTCGTGGACTGAGGGCGGGGCCTGGGGAAAGCCTCTGGGCTCGGCCATGCAGGCCTGGCCCCGACCCTGTAGGGAGTGGGCTTCCCTGGCCCGCCGGCCAGACGCCTCTCCCCGTGTCTGCCCTGAAGGCCACCCACTCATCCGGCAGCCCCTGCTGAAAGCCCAGGGCACACCATCCGCCCCGTGGCGGCGGCTCCACCTGCGTCCGCCTCCTTCCGGGCAGGGTCGCTGTCCCCAGGGTGCAGCCCAGGCCCCGTGCTGGACAGGAGCTCACAAAGGCGCCAACGCAACTGATCCGGATGGCCGGCTGGCCCAGGACACACGGGCGGCTGGGAGGCCTGTGGGATCGGAACCTCGGGTGCCCAGGGCCAGTCCTTCCCACGCCCCCACTCCTGCTGCGGCTTTGCTTCCTCCGTGGGGGCCACTCTGCCAGCCACCGGCCAGGGTCTCCCACGAGAGGGAGAAGGTCGCCTCCTTCACGGGCTGGATGGTCACCCCACCCCCTCAGGGGGCCCCAAATCCGGAACTGCAAAGCCGAGACTGGAAACTCCGCCTGGTGCACCTGCCGGCGGGGTGAGCCTCTTCAGTGCTGCAGTACAGCGCTTCCCCAGAGAGACCCCACGAGGCTGGACATGGCGGTGGCCCTGGGGCCTAGGAACCGGAGAGGGGCTGACCCGGCAGTGCGTGCAGACGTTGCTGCACCACGCCAGTGAATCATCTCTCCGCTACACGAATAAACAAGGAACGGGCAGAAAAGATGGGAGCAGGGCTTACTGGTGTGATTTAAAATTTCTGAGCACGCACTGTGTGGCAGGCACCCCCAAGGACCCAACGCCCTGGGCTACTGATGAGCTGGAGGACTGGGCTCTGGTGGGGAGGCCTGAGCCCCGCGTCCCTCCCACCCACCCCGATCTGCAACAGAAGCTCCCGCAAAGGCAGCAGAGGCGTCGGCAGGCGTCCAGCAGGCCCAGGCCCCCCAGCCAACGTTGGGGGTCCTCAGGGCCGCATGGTCCAACGGCAGAGAAGGAGGCTGAACCTCACCACTCACAGCTGCCTTTATTCAAGAAGGAGTAATCAAAAGCACCACGAGGTGCTACTTCACACGGCGAGAATTCCTATTACAGAAACAACCAACCAAAAATCAAAACGGCCAGTGCGCGCAAGGATGTGGAGAAACTGGAATCCGTGTGCAGTGTGGGTGGGAATGTGAGACGGTGCAGCTGTGGTGGAAAGACTGCAAGGAGGTTCCCCCAGAAAAGTTCAGCAGTTTCCAGAGGCTCCGGGAATTCCACTTCTGGGCACACACACAGAGGAGTGAGGGCAGGGTCCCAAGGAGGCCCTGGCATCCCCACGTTCACACCAGCGCTATTCACAGCAGCCAAAAGGCGGAAGGAAACAGGTGTCCAGAGACAGATGAATGGGTCAACAAAGTGCAGTCCAGACGCACGATGGAATATTTCAGCCTTAAAAGGAAGGGAGTCCTGACACGGGCTGCAAACACGGATGAGCCCTGAAAACGTGCTTGGAGGAAGGGGACGAGCATACGTGTCAGTACGGATCCGCCCTGACCTTTACTGCATTACTGAGTCCTCATCGCCACCCTGCGAAGTTGCAATGATTGGCTCCACAGTACAGAGAAAAGCCCTGAGGCTCAGAGAGGTGAAGTTGTCTGCCGCGAGCCACACAGCCCCTGGGCGGCAGACAGGGGGTCCATCCGGAAGCCCCTAAGGCAGAGGGAGGCACTGGAAATCAGCCTGATCACCTCAGTGCCTCGGCCCCCACTTCTCCTGGGCCCAGCCAGTTTTGGGGCTCCAAAGTTGCCCTGATCGCTCAGCAGCTCCAGAGCTGGTCAGGGACTGAAGCCAGGCCAAGTATGGGGGATCAGAGGGACTCGGGGGCGCCCGCGGCCGTGGCCCCTGGACCAGAATCGGGAACGGAGCAAATGTGAGAAAATGCTTGGTTATCCTGGCCCGCAAGCCCTGCAAGAGCCAGGCTGATGACAAATACGTCCCTTTCCTCATCAGCCATTCCAGACAGACGCAGGGACCGTGTTGACGAGGAGTGAAACCGACGAGGCCAGTACGACATCTTGCAGTTAGCCACGCTCCAAGCGCCGCGCGCAGAGCCAGGGGCCGTTCCGACGAGACCCTCTCCCGGGGACCCCATGGGGTCAGGCGCGCCCAGGATGGGGAGCACAGGGCATCTCAGGGCCCTGGAGCCCTCGGGCCCCCAGCTCATCGCCAGGATGCCGGATAAACAGGAAGGAAGGCCAGGCTGGGTGCATCCGGGGAACCTGGCCTTCAGGTCCCGGGGGGCCCGAGCTGGCACCCCACCCGGGCTGGCTTCCGCCCCGCGTCCCCCAGCCCCACCAGCTCCACCCCATCTGCCCTGCAATCTGCGCCGCCTCCACGTGACAGAAGCTGGCTGGCCTCGCAGCCCGTGGCAGGAAGACAGACTCACAGAGCCCTCGCTCCCTCACCCGTCAGTCCTCTTAGGCTGCGCTCGCTTTAGTCTCCAGGATGGACTGGGAGGAACGGCCAGTGTGTCTGTCCCACCTCCTGGGCCCGGGGACCGCGGGTGGGAGAGCCAGGCCCGCATAAACACTGCGCTGCTGCCCCGGCAGGCCTGCAGGCCAAGGGCAGCCTGGGGTTGGGGGCGGGGGGCAGGCAGGCGGGGTCCAGGCTCCGGGTCGGGGTCTGCAGAGGGTGGACGAGACCCTGCTCCAAGGTCTCCAACTCAGCGCCGGAGGCCAACCAGGCCTCAGCTGGCAGCTCGAGGGCGGAGGCCGGTGGGGTTCAGCCTGGGGGACCAGGGATCCCTGTCAGGGAGCCCTCGCACAGAAGGACCGAGGCGCAGGGGGCGGTGGTCACTGGCCTTCCTGCCCCACAGTCACCAAGGGTCCAGCTCATCAGACCCAACGCCTGCCCCCAGCCTTTGTTTTCAGTTAAACTTTTAACTTTGAGATTAATTGTAGATTCACCGGTAGTTAAAAATAGCCCAGAGAGAGGCTGTCTGCGCTTTGCCGTATTTTCCCCAAAGGCGACGGTCCTGCAGCGCTCCAGGACAACGTCTCCATCTCGACGCCGTCGCTGCCGTCCAGCTTAGGCGGACTTCCTGTGCCACACCCACCCGTGCGTGTGCGTGTGTGCGTGCACGCGTGGTCGCGCGAGTGTACTTAGCTCCATGCACTTTGATGCGCAGGCTCACGAGCAGACGCACAGTAATCCCATCCCCTCAGAGCCCTCGTCCCCCCGCCCCCATCTTCAGCACCCAAGCCTGCGCTGCACCTTCTCTGGTCTGAAGCGACGTCCATGAGTCACGTCATTCTCTCCACACACGTTATGAGACGGAAGTCAACAGACGGCCTCAGCTGCGGCAGCACAGAGAAGACAGGGAAGCGGGTCGCGACGAGGCAGCCGGCCCGTCTGTGGTGGGTGCGCGGGGACGAGGTCAGTCTCCCGCCCCCAAGGTGACAGCGGCCAGGATCCCAGGCGGACGCACGGCCTGGCTCCCCACCTGGGGGCCACGAGGGACGCCGCCCTCAGTGACTCGGGGCTCCGCACGGCGGCAGCTCTTGGCAGAGCTCCGGACCTATCACCGTCTGGTCTTCCCGCGACTGTGGGGAGAGCAGATGCGTTCCTGGAAAAGCCGCTGGGCGTGGCGTGACGGCACGGGAGCGCGTCCAGTGGTGGAGGCGTCTCGTGGACTGAGGGCGGGGCCTGGGGAAAGCCTCTGGGCTCGGCCATGCAGGCCTGGCCCCGACCCTGTAGGGAGTGGGCTTCCCTGGCCCGCCGGCCAGACGCCTCTCCCCGTGTCTGCCCTGAAGGCCACCCACTCATCCGGCAGCCCCTGCTGAAAGCCCAGGGCACACCATCCGCCCCGTGGCGGCGGCTCCACCTGCGTCCGCCTCCTTCCGGGCAGGGTCGCTGTCCCCAGGGTGCAGCCCAGGCCCCGTGCTGGACAGGAGCTCACAAAGGCGCCAACGCAACTGATCCGGATGGCCGGCTGGCCCAGGACACACGGGCGGCTGGGAGGCCTGTGGGATCGGAACCTCGGGTGCCCAGGGCCAGTCCTTCCCACGCCCCCACTCCTGCTGCGGCTTTGCTTCCTCCGTGGGGGCCACTCTGCCAGCCACCGGCCAGGGTCTCCCACGAGAGGGAGAAGGTCGCCTCCTTCACGGGCTGGATGGTCACCCCACCCCCTCAGGGGGCCCCAAATCCGGAACTGCAAAGCCGAGACTGGAAACTCCGCCTGGTGCACCTGCCGGCGGGGTGAGCCTCTTCAGTGCTGCAGTACAGCGCTTCCCCAGAGAGACCCCACGAGGCTGGACATGGCGGTGGCCCTGGGGCCTAGGAACCGGAGAGGGGCTGACCCGGCAGTGCGTGCAGACGTTGCTGCACCACGCCAGTGAATCATCTCTCCGCTACACGAATAAACAAGGAACGGGCAGAAAAGATGGGAGCAGGGCTTACTGGTGTGATTTAAAATTTCTGAGCACGCACTGTGTGGCAGGCACCCCCAAGGACCCAACGCCCTGGGCTACTGATGAGCTGGAGGACTGGGCTCTGGTGGGGAGGCCTGAGCCCCGCGTCCCTCCCACCCACCCCGATCTGCAACAGAAGCTCCCGCAAAGGCAGCAGAGGCGTCGGCAGGCGTCCAGCAGGCCCAGGCCCCCCAGCCAACGTTGGGGGTCCTCAGGGCCGCATGGTCCAACGGCAGAGAAGGAGGCTGAACCTCACCACTCACAGCTGCCTTTATTCAAGAAGGAGTAATCAAAAGCACCACGAGGTGCTACTTCACACGGCGAGAATTCCTATTACAGAAACAACCAACCAAAAATCAAAACGGCCAGTGCGCGCAAGGATGTGGAGAAACTGGAATCCGTGTGCAGTGTGGGTGGGAATGTGAGACGGTGCAGCTGTGGTGGAAAGACTGCAAGGAGGTTCCCCCAGAAAAGTTCAGCAGTTTCCAGAGGCTCCGGGAATTCCACTTCTGGGCACACACACAGAGGAGTGAGGGCAGGGTCCCAAGGAGGCCCTGGCATCCCCACGTTCACACCAGCGCTATTCACAGCAGCCAAAAGGCGGAAGGAAACAGGTGTCCAGAGACAGATGAATGGGTCAACAAAGTGCAGTCCAGACGCACGATGGAATATTTCAGCCTTAAAAGGAAGGGAGTCCTGACACGGGCTGCAAACACGGATGAGCCCTGAAAACGTGCTCAGCGAAGTAAGCCAGAGAAAGACAGACACTACAGAATCCTGCTTACATGAGTCCTCAGGGCGGCTGAATCCCAGAGACAGAGGGTAGGACGTGGGCGCCCGGGTCGGAGAAGAGAAGGGGAGTGAGTGTTTTACGGGGACCGAGTCTCAGTCTGGGAAGATGAGAAGGTGTTGGGGACGGACGGTGGTGACGGTCGTGAAACACTGTCAGCGTGCTTACTGCCCTGAACTGCGCACTTAAAGACGGCTGCACCGGCCAGTCTTCTGTTACCTGTATGTGGCCACAGTTTTAAAACAGAAGGTCATAGATGCCCTGCCTGGGCCTACACAGATGCCGGCCAACAGAGGCCGGGCCTCGCCTAGAAGGCTCCCAGGCCGCGGGTGCTGATAGAGGGACTGCCCTGCGCAGAGGGGCCCAGGGCCCAGGGCTCCCCGTGCAGGCGGGAGGACCAGGGCCCAGGGCGCCCCCGTGCAGGCGGGAGGACCAGGGCCCAGGGCTCCCCTGGCAGTCGAGAGAGGGGCATGACTGGATCTCGGGGTCCGAGGGGTGGGGAGAAAGGGCACCCCCTGGCAGGGGGCCAGCACGGGTGCTCCCCACAGGGCCGGCAGGACTCGGCGTATCTGCTGTACACCCGGGGGACGATGAGCCCCGGGGACCACAAGCCGTGCATGGGATGGGGCGTGTGTGAAAGGCCTGGAATGTCCGAAGCTCAGCGCCGACTTCTGCTAGCTCCGGCCCGTCGCCTCAGCCTCCCGTGTGAGTCTGCCCAGCCCACACCATCTGGAGCTGACCCTGCCCCTCCGGATTCAGAGGACGTCACTGGCCCAGAGAGGGCAAGAGGCTGGCCCAGGGTCACCTAGTGGGCCAGGGGCGGAGCTGGAGGGCAGCGTCCGAGTCCTGCTTGGCCAGCTCCAGGGAGGGCCAGGGCCTCGGAGACTGCGGGAAGGGGGTGGACGGAGGGGAGAGAGGGCAGCGGGGCGAGCGGTGGACTCGGGCCCTGGGAAAAGCAGCAGGCCTCATGAGAGCTGGGAGGGTGCTGAGCACCGGCCAAGGCCTCTCAGGCCCTGGCAGGAGGAGGCAAAACCAGGTGAGCCCGCAGGCCCCGCCCCTGCCCCACGAGGGGGCCTCAATGCCCTGGCTGAGCGCCGGAGTCGTGGCCCGCTCCAGCTCCAGGAGGGTACGCGGGGGCAGGCAGGAGGCAGCAGAAAAGTGCCCCACGAAGGGCCGCCAGCCTGAACGCCCCTCAGCCCGGCCCTGGCTGGGTGTGTCCCCCGAGGCCAGCCAGGGGTCCTGTGCAGGCCTCCAGGCCCCAGATCTGACTGGAGGTTGGAGTCAGGTGAGAGGTAGGGGAGGGAAGGCTCTCTCCTACCTGGGCACAGAGCTGCCCGCAGACCACAGCCCGGAGCCTCCCTGGGGCCACCCTGGCCCACGGCCAGGCCCCAGGCAGACCGGCAGGAGTGGCTCCTGACGGCCTGGGCTGGGAACCTGCCGCCCTCTGGGGCACAGGCGCCGGAAAGGACGGCTGAGAGCCCTGCCCACCCCCAACTTCCCTCCATGGTCCGGCGCGGGAACCGCGGCCCCCACCGTGGATCAGCAGCCTCTGCGGGTCCCATGGGCCTGCCCACAAGGGGAGCCCCTCCTGGGGGCCGGACGCCTCCTGTCCTGGCCCCGCCAGCACCTCTGGTGCCCCCTCTCCCCTCCTCTCGCTCACGCTGGGGGCGCGGGGCGTGGGCCAGACACCATCACCTTCAGCAAAGCCGCTGGAACATCACAGAGCGGGGCGCTGGGGCCACCCGTCGGGGTCCAGCCCCCAGCGCCACCCCCCCGGGGTTATTCGGTGACTCGGCTGCACTAACTGTGCAGAGGGGACGGTGACAGCTCCGCCCCCAGGGTCGCCGTGCAGGTCAGCGACTAGTGCCTGCACAGAGCTTGCACCTGGGCCGAGGCCCGCGGAGCGGAGCACCCTCCCCTCCCTGATCAGCCGGCACCCGCTGCAGCCTCCAGCCAGCGGAGGGACGTGGGAACCCTCCCGTCTCTGGGCTGCCGTCCTGTTGGGCCCGCGGCACTCTGCACTGACACCGTCTGTTCACGGCCTACAGGATCCCAGAAGCTACGTCTCACTGGGCTCTGTACCTCTTGCTTCCCAGGTGGCTCAGTGGTAAAGAACCCGGCGGCCGACACAGGGGACACAAGAAACCCGGGTTCGATCCCTGGGTCGGGAAGGTCCCCTGGAGGAGGGCATGGCAACCCCCTCCAGTGGTCTTGCCTGGAGAATCCCACGGACAGAGGAGCCTGGCGGGCTACAGTCCATGGGGGCGCAGAGAGAATACAATGCACCTGTACCCCTTAGCTTAGGGCAGAGCCGGGCACAGGGTCCACCGTTCCTTAATCAACAAAGCCTTACTGAGCAATCACTATACGCGCAGCACTTTTCGCGGTGCTGGACACACAACAGTAACACACGGTCAGCCCGTCCGCCCTGGCGCAGCTGACACTCCAGCGGCCAGAATGGTCCGACCAGCCTGCGAGGGGGACGCAGTGCGGCTCGGACAGAGACAGTGCTGGGCGGGGAAGGCGCTGGGGAGTGGTTTTGGGGTGGCACCTGCCATCTAGAGTCGGTGGCTCCAGGCAGAGTGGATGAGTGAGTGAGCGAGCGGATGGGTGAGTTACAGACGAGCGCCCCGCTCCCCAGCAGCCCCGAGGGGCTCGCACACCCACTGCGAACTCCTGCAGCCCGACTTCCTGTGTTCACGGAGCAGGAAGTGATGTGCCGTGTAAGTGTAGTTACAGTCGGGAGCGGGCCGACCTTAATTAAGACACCGTTAATTAAGCTTTCAGTGTAGGCCTGGCCATGGTTGCTAGCAAAGTTGATTAAGGAACTGATCCTGGAGGCTTCATGATTTCCCCATTTTGTTAATAAATCTCCTCCTGCTCACTGTGTCATCCGCCGTCCCGTCTACTCAGGGCTGGCTCCGGCTGTCGGAGCTCCTGAGTGGGAACCTGGCTCCTCTCAATGACGACAGAGTCTGGATGCCCAAGCTCTCTTTAGGGCCCAGGGGCTGGAGGGGAAGAGGCCACAGGACGAGGAGATGGGGAAGGGGCCGGGGGGCCGGGGGCAGGGCTCCGCCTGCAGCAACTCTGTCCAGGTCGGCCGTGTGTGCAGCGCACTGGGGGAGGGATGTACTGCCGAGCACGGGGCTGGAGGCCGCCACGAGACCTCAGTCTAGTGGTCTACCCTTCTCTGACCTCAGTCTCCTCCTCTGTAAAATGGGATCATTTCACAGCACGGGTGAGAACCACGGGGGCGAGGGGCGTGAGAAGCCGCGAAGCCAAATAGCGCAGCTCTGATGGTGGCTGCGGTGGTCCTGGGCTGGGGCCTCCAGGCCCCGGAAGTCAAGCATCTAGAGACATTCCACCCCACGCTGCAGGCCCGGGGGTCGTACTGCAGGTGCCAGGAGAGCCCTGGCTCTGCTCCGCAAGTCTTTCCGCAAAACAGCCCCCCCCCGACTTCGGCCACCCCTCCCCAGTCTCTCTGCAATCTCTGGTGCCCATGGGCTTGGAGGCGGCACGTGGGGGAAGCCTGGGTGTCCTGCTGCCAAACTGTGGGAGCTTGAAAGCCAGGCGGTGAGGAAGGGGCCATGGTGGGGGGAACCCGACCTGCCCTCCCCACAGTCCAGCCCCCCTCCCAGGCGAGTGGGGGAGACAGGCATGGTCGGTGGGCCCTGCTAGGCGCTGTGTTTCAGTGCAGGCTCTGGGCTCCCAGCAGACAGAGCGAGTCGTACTGGTAACAGAGAGGGGTCCTGGAACTGGAACGGCAGCCGCGTGCTCACAAATCACAATCGGGCAGGACCTGGAGCAGTGCCAAGGGAAGAGGCTGCGTCCGCGAACATCACCCACAGCTGAGCATCGAGATCACGTGGGGAGAACCACACCGTTCCTGAGGCTGCAGCCCTCCCAGGACCCAGAAGCCAGGATCTCGGTGGGACCCAGACGCGGGAGTTTTAGAACATTCCCCTTGATTCTAAGGCAGAGCTGGGCTGAAATGCAGCCCCCCACCCTGACACACACACCTTGAGTCGGGCTCTCCAAGTCTCCCGGGGATGTGCTTAGCCTCAGTTGTCCTGTCTCTAGAATGGGAGTCCAGAGGCTGCTCCACCGCGGAGACCTCCCTCCCCCGGGGTTTCACAGCCCGAGACCAGAGAACGGCTCTGACCTCAGGCTCCCGGGCCCAGGCAAAGGAGGCAGGAGAAAGGAGGAGTCTCGGGGGCCGGGGGGAGGCCTCTTCCCAGCGACAGCAGAGGTTCCGTGCCGGGGAAGGATTTATTATTTGTTTCCAAAACAAAAAAAAAAAGCAGGGGCAGGGAGTGAGAACCCTGAGTGATCGGCTCCCATCAACAAACCAAGCCGTGGGCTTCTCCACTTAAAAGGCAAACGAACGTCACAGCAAACCATGCGGCCCGGCGCCTTCCTCGCCCCGGGGCCCCGCCTGGGCCGGCTGGCAACGCAGCGGCAGGAGCGACGCCTCCTCTCGTCCAGCTCCGCGAGCGAGCGCGCCGTCTGGCCGGGGTGGAGAGCAGTGGGCGCCGCTTCGCTCGGGCTCCAGGGGCCCTCGTCAAGGTGTAGGGGGGTCCGAGGCCTTGGAGCGACCCCAGGGGTCACCCCACATGATGTTCCAGGAACCCCTCCTACCCGGGCTTTCGAGTCCTGGGGACTGAGCCCAGCCTGAGGGCCCAGCTCTGCCCTCTGACCTCACAGGGTCTGAGGTCACTGCATAGCCCCCAAGTGCCCATGGCAGGAGGAGACTCATGGTCCCCAATCCCAGAGGAGGGGTCCTGCAAGGCCACAGACCCAGCTGCTGAATCCAGAACGCCGTAGAGCCCCAGGGAGCTGCGAGGGAGCTGCACGCTCATCCGACGCCCCAGGAGGCACGGGCTCAGCTTTCCATAAATACCCGGACCGTGATGTCACCACCCCGTGCAGACGCTCACGGACTCTGCCGCGGGCCGGGGCCCAGCAGACAGGCGCTCTGCCGCTGGCCCTTGGCGCACCTGGTGTTATAGGGTGACACTGGCGGTCCCCGCTCAGGAGGGCAGGCTGGACCTTCGCCCGTGCCCAGAGGGCACGGCACCCTGTCCCACCCTGACCTTCCTGCCAATCTTGCATCAGCTGCGCTGAAGGGCTGATCACGGCAGAGCCGGGCACGAGGAGCCATTTCCAAATGGACACAGGGGGGCTGGACCAGACACCAACACGGCGGCGGCAGGTCTGGGGACCCCATACGTAGATCTGGGGGCAAGCAGCCCTCAGAGACAGGGAGTTTCACAGCCCAACAGAGCCCTGCTGACAGCCTCCCCCCACATCATGACCACCGACAAACATGTCCACTGCAGGGGCCAGCTGCTGGCATCCATGTCTGGTGGCCAGCTCCCTCTGCAAGCCACCTGCATGGCAAACCCCTCCCCCCAGAGGGCCCGGCCTCCAGCTCCCAGCTGGGCTGTGACCCCTCTGCCCTCAAGTTCCAGGCGTAAACCTGCCACAAATACTCACAAATAGCGTCTTCTGCACGCCATCCTGTCTGGAGGGGGTGGGCAGTTTTCCCTTCTCTCTCCCTCTCCAGCTGGGAAGGCTCTATGTGGTTAGAGGAGCAGGGCGATGCTCAGGCGAGAAGTGGAAGGGAATAAAATTAAATCGCGGGCGAGTCACATTCCCAGGGGTGGCGCACTCCTCCGCGGAGGCTGGGGCAGGAGCAGGGGGTGGCAGTCGCGGGCTCCGGAGGACCCAGGCACGCAGGGCTCACGTGGTGCCCGGGAGCCTGCGAAGACGTCGGGTCACCATGGTCGCCAGCCTGGGCGGGAGCCTGGCCTCCGGGCTACCTGGGAACACCTCGGGCTTGGGACCT
>SJYR01000075.1:945038-963620 GCA_006410655.1 Kobus ellipsiprymnus | reverse complement strand
CGGGGGTTGGGGAGGGCTGGTGGGGGGGAGAACAGCATCCGGAGGAGGGGCCGGCGCAGAGGCTCCCCCGCGCCCCTGGAGCAAAGTAGTGCGGCCGAGCTGGACCAATCGCCGAGGCGCTCGTCGCCATGGCAACCGCAGCATCAGGCGCGGCCGCCCCGCGGCGCCCTCGCTGCAAAGTCACCCAGCAGGGGAGAGCGCTCGAAACCTGGAAATCCGTTGCTAAAATTCACGCGCTGCTGCTTCCCGGGGTGGCTTCTCTGTCTTTGACCCGGAGACGTGCGAGTCACGGAGTGCACGCAGCTGGCGCCCTGAACTCAGGCCGGCTGATT
The DNA here is from genome assembly GCA_006410655.1 of Kobus ellipsiprymnus. NCBI lineage: Eukaryota > Metazoa > Chordata > Mammalia > Artiodactyla > Bovidae > Kobus > Kobus ellipsiprymnus. The sequence goes on along the minus strand of SJYR01000075.1, from coordinate 963,288 downwards.
CCCAGATTGGCTCTGGCTCCCAAAGGCCCTGAGACCCCGGGCAAGCCGCTTCTCTCTGGGAGACTTGATCTATGCTGATGTAAAATGGGATCATCACAGCCGTGTCACGGGGTGCCAGGAGGGCTTACCACACAGAGCAGCCACCCCCGCGCATGGCTGGTTATCAATCGCCAGCCATGTCCTGGGGCGAATCTCTGCTCAACTGTGGGGTCCCCTCGTTCATCCACCCACCCACTCATTCCAACAGCTCAGGGACTGGCAACCCAATGTGAACAAGGCCAAGCGTCAGCCCTCATTCATTCATGAAAACGCCGTGCTTACACTCTAAGGAGGAAACAGGAATTCAGCATGGCCAGCTATAATTTTGCAAGGTAACAAGGATCAAGATAAAAATAAAGCAAAAGGTGGGAGGGAGAGGGAGGTGAGAGAAGGGAAGCCCACCCACACGGGGAGGGGGCGGTGAGAGAGGGCACACGTGGGCTGAGACCCCTGTGATGGAGATCTGGGGAGGAGCAGCCGGGCAGAGGGAAGAGCTAGAGCCCCGGTCCTGAGGCAGGATGCGCTGTGTGCGTTCGAGAGCCACTGAGGAGGCCGGGGCGCAGCAGCAGGCGAGTGACCACGCCGTGACGGCGGGAAGGTCGCTGCCCATCCTGCCCCCACAGACGCACTTTGGATCAGAGCCTGTTTCCTCATTTGTAAATCGGGAACTCCAGACCTACTTCATACGTGTATTGAAAGTGAAGTCGCCAGTCATGTCCGACTCTTTGCGACCCCATGGACTATACAGTCCCTGGAATTCTCCAGGCCAGAGTACTGGAGGGGGGAGCCTTTCCCTTCTCCAGGGCATCTTCCCAACCAGGGATTGAACCCAGGTCTCCCACACTGCAGGGGGATTCTTTATCAGTTGAGCCACAAGGCATACATATCTATATAGACACACATAATATATACAGTTTATATATACATTATTTACACACATATATAATTTTTATGTGCGTTATAATCCTGTAACAATCTCAGTGAGATACAAGATTTTACAGAGGAGGAAGCTAAAGCCAGAGGTTCAACACCCGCTGAGGGTCACACAGCTGGTGGGCGGCACACCTGGGCGGTCTGACTGCAGTCTTGGCTCTTGAGCAATTGCCTAACTTCCTCGCTGGGTCGATTACATGAAAGCAGGGGTAGGAAGGCCCTGGACCCTGGCTGACAGCTCAGAGGGCCGTTCTCTTCTTCCCAGTCTCTCTGGGCTCTCAGACCCGCTGGGTTCAGGGGCAGGGCGGCTGCTGCACCCTTTAGTTTTCTTCCTTCCTTTACAACGGAGGAAACAGAACTCAGAGAGGGCAAGTGACTTGCCTGAAACCGCACAGCAAAAAGTGGCAGAGATGGGACCCAGTTCTGGCGGCAGGCCTCACAAGGGGTCGGAGTAGAGACGGGGGCTGGATGACGGAGGTGGAGGGGATCAGGACTGCTTGACACTTCCTGAGCAGCACCTGGGAGGGACCCATCCTGCCCCAGCAGAGCCTTCCCTCCCGAGAGAAAGGCTGCCAGGTAGTGGGCTGACCTTGCCTGAGAGCCTGCTCACCTCTCCCCTCCCTGGAGCTGCGTGCGATTTTAATCATGGCCCCTAAATAACAGCAGCTGCAACTCAGGGCTCCATGAGGCTGGCTGGGCTCCAGTTCTGATGTTCAGTGACTTCTCAGAGCCCCTCCCACCCCGACGGAACTCAACTCCACGCAGCGGTGGAGCCAAGACTCAGCCTCCCCAGAGACGATGATTTTATCACGCCCATTTTCAAGAGGGGGAAACTGAGGCTCAGAGCGGCTGCAGGGAGGGCGGGTCGGCCGAATGGCAGAGCTGGCCCCAGCGTCCCTTTCCTGGGTCTCGGCCCTCGGAGCCTCCCTGGGGTCATGGTATCACCTGCACACCCATGGCCTCTGGGCACGTCCTCCTCACAGACTTACACGTGTGTTTCTTATACGGTAGTCTGTTATGTCAAAAAAGGGCAAACGAAGAAAATAAGACCCTGGAGTTCAGACACAAGTTCCAAGACTGCAGGTGTTTACAAGCCACCTGGGGGGGCGGGGCGGGGTTGCTGGATGTCTGGTGGTCGGTGTCCAGTGCAGGGTCAGGTGCAAAGGGGTCTCCAAAAATTGTGCAGCTGAGATCGCAGCTAGAGACGCGCAGGCTGGTCTTGCTGGGAAGTGACGCAGGCCACCGAGCAGGGCCCGTGACCAGAGGCGCAGTCGTGCGCGTCGGCTCTGCCCGCATCACACCGAGCCTGCCCCTCACCATCAGAGGGGGCTGGCACTCACCTTCCGGAGGTGGAGCCCGAGGCCACGAGCGGGCCCAAGGGCACCCAGTCGGGAAGCGACGCCGCAGGACACTACGCCAACTGGCTGTGGCGCTTTGCTGACCGACCGGATGCCTGGGGTGAGGCGTGGGGCCCGCAGGCCTTTCCAGAGGCAGGCTCCCCCACCCCTTGCAACGCTGCAGGCCTGAGACTGGGGCACAGTATGGGCGCTGGGACCCCCCCTCACCCTAGCAGTCACCCACTCTCCTGGGTCACTCTGGAAATTCCTGCGTGCACCCCCTGCCCCCATCTGGCCACTGTGGACCCCTGGAAGTGACCCACTTGGGGAGAGAAAGCAGAGGCTCAAGGTGGCGGGGCGACGTTTCTCACCCAGGACTCCCCGCCTCCACTGGAAAATTCCGCCCTGCAGGCGGACAGGCGCCTTCACACAGAGCATCCCACCTGCTGCTCGGGCCAGTGCCCATCTGTGCCCCGGAAGGGAGCACACGGCCTTTGGCAGAGAGAGCAGGAGCACGGAGCCAACTGATCCTCAGGCCACAGGACCTTCCAGGCCGGGGGTGGGGGTCCCAGCATCTTCCTTCCCACGGGGGCGGCACGGAGCCCCTACCCTGCTCTAACCGTGGAAATGCGGAACCGTCTGCATTCTGCCTTTCCAAATCTCAGTCACAAATCCTTCAAGGTCTGGAATTGTTTCTCCCCTTCTCACTGAAGCACTAAATTTTACAGAAGCAAAATCCTAACTGCACACGTAACATGAAAGGCTCTTCTCTTTAAACAAAGCTCCCTCGACCGCCCCCCCGTTTTCACTGCCCTCAGCTGTCTCCGCTGACCTCCCCGCTCTGATCTGTTAGGACGGGCCCTTTCAGAACGTTTTCTGTGTCTTTAGCTACATACATGTGCCTACAGAGAAACGAGTATTATGAAGACCCTAAAAAGCAGTATCATGATGTTCAGTTAGGAAATAAAAATTGTGAACACATCAAAAGGTGTAAAGATGCAGACGGTGAGTCTGACGTCAGTTTTCCTGCAGAGCCAGATACCCAACAAGTGCCCGCGTCTAGGCTTTGCACAAACGGAACCACCCCGGGGGTCGTTCCCCAGCACCCTCTATGTCCCCTGGATGCATGACGCTCAGGACGAGAATCCCGGAAGCCCTGATCCACGAGCTGGGGCCTGTGCAGAGTCCCTGAACCACAGGCGTGGGCTTGGCTCTCGGCGCGGGGAGGGCCCCGCCGGCTGTGGACAGTCCCTCACATCCCTGAACCGCCGGCTCCCCACGCTCAGGGAGCAGAGGTGGGGAGGAAGCGGCCACAGCAAGGATCTCTGGAAACTGGGTGGGCTGCCGGGACCCGGGCAGGGCCCCTCTGCAGGGCACCAGACGCCCGCAGTGCCCTGTCCCCCGACCTGGGGCACAGGGTCCCTGACAGGCAGCACTTGGGCTGGAGGCTGGAGGCGTGGGGACCCGCCTCGGGCGGGCAGTGTCTGCTTCTGCCCAGGCCTTGGCATCCTGGTCACCCACAGGGTGAGAGCAGGCGGGACAGGGGCCCTGAGAGCCCCAGTCAGGAGCCGGTGGGGGTGCAGGATGGAGTGGCCGGGAAGGCGCAGGCGGGCCTGCCTGGCCGTCCCAAGGTCAGCGTGGCGGCGGGGCAGGACGACCAGACACGGAGCCAGAGGCGACGGCCTGAGTGTGTCGGGACACTGGGCCCCTCCCTCTCCCAACAGCTGCTGCGCCCCTGCCTGCAGCTTCTCAGCGGACACAGAAGCCAGTGGTCAAGCCCAGGAGTCAGCTCCGCCGCCGGCTGCAGGCCTCGGGGTGGGGGGCCCATGCACGGCCTCGGCCCAAAGCCTCAGCGAGCGTAGCAGGTGCCGGGCTGGGTGCCTGGAAAGTTCGTGGAACTCAGACTGGCTGGGCCTGGGGTCAGGAGAGCCGGGCTGAGGCCTCCACTCCCCCGGTGCCCCCAGCGAGGCCGCGAGGTGGGAGTAAGGGCAGGCAGGGCCCCCCAAAGCCCCAGCGGCTCACGGAGACCGCACGACAGCTCCCGATCTTCCCCTGGCTTCCATTGTTGGATTAATTTTATGTCTAAAGGAATTTTCACTGAAAAGCAAAACTTCCGGCCACCACTGTGAATTTCCTGCACCTGGCAGGCTGGTTAGACCACGAGAAACGCGGCTTCGCTGGTGACTCACGGGTGAAGGATCCGCCTCCCAGCGCAGGGGACACGGGTCCCTTCCCTGGTCCGGGAAGATCCCACGTGCCGAGGAACGGCCAGGTCCGTGGCCACAACAAAAGAAGCTGCTCACCCCGACTGGACAGTGGCGACACTCACACTGGAGAAAAGCCCGGGCAGCGACACGGCCCCGGCACAGCCGGCAAAGGGGCAAAAGCATTAAACGCGGCTGCGAAGCGGTAGCTGCCCTCCCGACGCCCTCTCTTGGCCCCAGGTGTCCGGACGCCCCAGCCTGGGAAGCCCCGAGCGGATGCTGAGATGCAGGCAGGCAGGCCCTGCTCACAGGCTGGGTCGGCACGGACCGCTGGTGGTGGGTTCCCGGTCACGGCTGGGCGGGGCCCGCCGGTTCACTTTCCTGAAGGCCCACTGGCCCGTCTCAGCTGGAGGGCTCTGTGTGTGTGTCTGCCTGTCTTCGGGGATTTGGGCCGCTCCCTGGGGCAGGGCCGAGGCCTCTGAGGTCCATGTGAGGGGCAGCACCCCAAGGGGCTGGTCTCCTCCCGGGCCCCTGTGGGTGTTTGGGGGCCAGGAGGGGGGCATCGCTGCCCAGCCCCAGCCCCCGGGCCGGGAGCGCTCCTGACCGCAGAGCAGCGCGAATCCTCTACCCACTTGCTTCTTCATCCATGAAACGCTGACTGACGCCGCCGCCGCGGGGCCAGGCCGAGGCCCAGCGGGGAGGGCGGGAGGCGAGGCGCAGCCCGCATCTCCTGCCTGGAGGGAGGCAGTGGGCTCCCGGGGCCGTGGTGGGCCTCGGGCCCCCTCCTGCGGCAACCCAGGCGCCCCCTTAGTGCCCGAGGCTCCGGGGGGCTGACTCCTCTCCCAGCTCAGGTTCGGGCTTGGGACTCGAGCTGGGAGGAGGCCCGACTCGACGGGGGTGCAGACTCTCCCAGCCTGAACTTGAGCTTAGACCTGAGAGGTGGGAGCTGCCGCTCTGCCTGGGCCCCTGAGAAGGGGCTGGATGGGGAGCAGGAGAGACAGGGCCCCAGGGTCGGCGCTGGAGCATCTGGGGGCAGCCGCGCCTGAAGGTCCGAGGTCAAGTGCGCCGATAACCCCATCTTCCAGGGCCAGCCCTAACTCCTGTGCCTTTAACAGCTATGATGCTGACGGAGTATGATAATATTGAGGGACTGCTTGACTAGACGTCTCACAGGATATCTGAGTGAGACAAGGAGGGGAAGTTCTTGGGGAAAGGGAAATGGGAAGGAAAAATGGAAGTTCTCTGGAGGGCAGCATGTGGAAGCTGAGCCTGGAAGGATGGGTGGGAACTTGTCGGGCCGACGGTTCGTGAAAAGGCGTTCCCAGCAGATGAGACAGCATGCGCAGAGGCCTGGGGCTGAGAAGCACGGGGCGAGGGGCCTCTGCCTACGAGGGGCTTGGGCTTCGTCTGGGGGGAATGGGGCGCCGAGGAGGGGCGTGTGATGAGACGTTCACGGGGGATGGTGGCGGGGGGCAGATTTGAGGCTCTGGAGGCGGGTGGGCAGGGAGGCCTGCACACAGCGTCGGGAGGGGTGGAAGGAAGGGGTGTGTGCAGACCCTCGTGGGGGTGGGGCCTGGGGACAAGGACGACACTTGGGTTCCTGGCCGGGACGCTGGTGGCTGGCGGCACTGCTCAGCCACCTGGGGACACAGGAAGACCGTCCCCTTGGCGGTCAGGGACTCGGGGCCGCTTACGGGCAGTGTCCAGGAGGCTCTAAGGATCGGGCTGGAGGCTCGGCTCTGGGGGAGAGGGGAGGGCGTGAGAGGGGTGCGGAGGGGAGGTCAGCAGAGCCCGGGGGTGCGGACACCTAAGAGAGAAGGAAAAGCCAGTGATGGAGGCGGGGAGACCGGGGAGCTCCGGCCTCAGCCGCAGGCCCCCACTGACCTCCCATCCAACATCCTGCCTGTCCCATCACAGGGGCCCCGCTCCCACGCCCCCAGGGCCTAAGATGACACCAGAACAGCACATCTTAGCAAACAAGAGTTCAAAAGAGGCTTAAGCCTCATGCTCATCACGGTACCATTTGCAACCAACACACTGAAACGGCAAATGAAAGTCAGCATCTCAGATCCTGCCCATCGTGGGGTTTTCACACAGCCTTCAGAGGGAATTAGTGACCGTTGCTTAAGAAAAACGACGTGGGTTCTCAAAGCACGTCCACCTAAGAGTGTGGCCGAGACGCAGCCAGCGAAAGGCCACATCGACAGCTGGCCCTGAGTACAGGTTGCCGATCAACTCTAATTCCTTCTCTAATTTACTTTTCAGATGTCCTACCACATGAGTTAACTATAATAAGGAGGAAATACATTATTACAGAAAACTCCCCGGGCGCCTACAAGCAGCTGAAATGCCACTGAGCTGTTGTATCAGGCGGAGGAGCCAGGCCCTGCAAGGCAAAGCACGCAGGTCTGGGGTGGGATGCGGGCTTGGGCCCCAGCTCCCTGCTGCCTGCCTGGGGGCCCGGCCCCATTCCCCGCGCTTCCCGTCTGGGGATGGGTCCCCCTGGCCCCCGCCAGAGGCTGCTCGGGACACCTCGTGAATGGGCTCCAGGGCACCTGTGACCCGAGTTCCCCAAAGGCGAGAGCGTCCTCGGGGCTGGACGGGCGGGATGCTGACTTGGGGGTCATCACCCGTTTTGAGGGTGGGGGAGGAGGGTGGGCCGCTGATTGCCCCCCCCACCGTGAGATCTGGTCTGAGGGTCCCCTGGGCTGCAACGGGCAGCGTGACCCCACGGCGCCTGGCCCCGCGTCTCCTCTCCCTGACCTCCAGGGGGCCACGGGCCCGTCTGATTACCCGTTCATCCTCACCCCAGGAGGGGCCTGGGGAGGAGGCCAGCCTGGCCAGTGGCCTGGGCTGCCGGGGGGCCAGGCTGGAGGACTGGGCTCTCTGGTCACTCCGCCCAGAGAGACAAGACCGTCTGCTGGGATGAGGGCTGCTCCCGGGCAGGGGCCCAGCAGACTCGGACTCTGTCCACCGCTCACCTGCTGTGTGACCCCCAGCGAGTGACAAGCTGTCTCTGAGCCTCCGTTTGTAGCCTAGAAAACCGGAAACGCGGGGTCCTCCCTGAGGATGGCCACGGCGAGGGCTGCGGGATGGACAGCTCGTGGCTGGGGGGAGAGGCCCGTCTGTCTCCACGCCCTGGGGGGGCGTGGAGGAAGCCGGGGGTCACCCCGAGAAGGGAAGCAGAGCGCGTCTTCCTCCTGAGAGCGCCAGGGCCCCGCTCTTGTCTTGACTGGGGCTACTGCCCATGCTCCACGCTGTGCTGCGGCGGCTTGTACAAACACCGATCAGAGGCTTCCCGGGATGCTTGGAATAAACCCAGCCGCCTGGCCCGGCTCCCCGCCTCCGCCACCCGCGCACCTGCGGCCACTCCCCCCTCCCCCCTGCCCCCTGCCCGGCTCCTGCCTCGGGGCCTTTGCACGTCTGCTCCTGCCATCAGAGTGCCCTTCCCCCAGGCCCCATCTCACACTATCATCTCCCACCGTCCCAGTCCCCCAGAGCTCCCCCTTGCCTGGGCAGCCTTTCCTGCACACTCTCACGGACACGGCCCCCCAGGCGTCATTTTATTTCATCCAGAGCATTTGAAAGGATCCTGCTTAATTGTTTTTTTTTTTCCAACACCTGTCTTCCCTCAAGAGAATGTCGGGTCCCCAGGGGCAGGGTCCCCTGTGTGCCCGCCACTGCCCCCTTCAGGGCACGGAGGGGCCTGCACACGACGCTGCTGTGCTGAGCAGCTCAGTCGTGTCCGACTCTTCTCGAGTCTATGGACTGTAGCCCACCAGGCCCCTCTGCCCACAGGAGTCTCCAGGAGAGAACACTGGAGTGGGTTGCCATGCCCTTCTCCAGGGGATCTTCCCCACCCAGGAATCCAATCAGGGTCTCCTGCACTGCAGGTGAATTCTTTATCAGCTGAGCCTCCAGGGAAGCCCAAAGAGATGTCCACCAAAGGCAGGGATTAACACATGCCCTCAGTCACACTCCTGGCCCACCCTCAGCAGGGCTGGCGGCAATACAGGTACCACCCTGAAGCTTCCTGTTCCGCACGCCTCACCCTTCATGGGTTTGGCAACCCCCCCAGCCCCCAGACAAAGATTCTTCCAACAGTGACTCTGTGCTGGGTAATTATGTGCCTCCGCACTAATAATAGGTCCTGTGATTATAGTTTATTTGCTGTGATTTTAGTTAATGGACCAGATGGAATATTTGCATCTGGAAAGTTCCCCAGCTGTTTTGGGGACCTCCCAAATTTACCGCTCAAAGAAGAAAAGGCTCTTGGTGCAGGAAGCACCCCAGAGGGTGGGCAGGAGGCCTGCAGGCAAGCCCTTCATGTGTCTGGGGCTCAGGCTCCCCATCTGTCAAATGGGATGATAACACGTGCCTTGCAGGGAAGGAGACAAACAGCCCAAACCTCCATCGCCACGATGACCTTCAACATGCTAGGGCCTTTGTGCAGTCGCCAGGTAACTGCTTTCTTTAACGGATTTTGTCTTTTACTTGAATGCAATTTTCTTATTATTTTAGAATATTACTATTGTTATTTGTGGTTTCATTTCTGTATCTCTGGCTGTGCCGGTCTCCGCTGCAGTGTGGCGGCTTCTCACTGCGGCGGCGTCTCCTGCTGGGGAGTGCGGGCGCCCGAGTGTGTGCTCAGTAGCTGTGGCCCCAGGGCACGTGGGATCCTCCCGGACCAGGGATCAAACCCGTGTCTCCTGCACTGGCAGGCGGATTCTTCACCCCTGGACCATCAGGGAAGCTCCTTGAATGCGTTTTAAAGGGAGACTCTTTCAAGACCCTAAATGGAAACCAGGGCTGCCTGCCTTCCACATGCCTGGTGGGACCCCGCCCTGAAGCTTCACACGGATGGGTTTGGGTGGTCATCGTCCACTGCTCCCACGGTGTCGCCAGCTCCCCTGTTGCCCCCCCGTTGCTGGAACCAGTGCCCGGTGCAGAGTAGGAGCTCCCTCGGGAGTAGTGAAGGAAGGCCTGCTGGCAGGGGGCCCAGGGTCCAAAGGAGCGGGCCACCCACGCACCAGGTCGTTGCCCTGCTGCTGAGCGAGCACCTGCCGGGTGCCTCTGGGCGCGGGGCCACGGCCGTGATGGGCTGATGGTGCCCCCTTGTCCCCCTGGCCAGGTCACACTGCCCGGCTCCTCCCGGGCCCCTCGGCCCCTCCTCTGTCTGCCTTGCGCCCCGGGGGTCCTATCCAACCTGGGCTCTGTGAACTCCCGTCTGTTGACGATGCCCACGGTTATGCTTCCAACCTGCACTCTGCACCGACTCCTGGCCGGAGGTCCTGCGGCCTCCGAGTTGCTTTTGCTCAGACAGGCGTTCAGGAGGAGGCCAGCACCTTCCCCTCCTGCCCCCTGCCCCCGCACCGACGCCTGCTCCTCCTCCGCCTTCCTCTGCCGTCAATCGGCCGCCTCGCTCCCCCGCGGCCTCTCCTGCCCTCATGTCCCCGGCCGGCCCTGACCCTCCCCGCCTCCGAACCCTGGAGGCCAGCGGCAATCCCTGCGCCCCGGGTTCCCACCTACACCTCCAGACGGCAGCCAGACGCTCCTCTGGCTGCAAGCGAGAGCACACTGCAAGGCTGCTCAGCACCCTCTGGGGCCCCCTCCTCACTCAGAGCAGGAGCTGAAGTCCGTGCAAGGAGGCGCCTGGCCTGCGCGGTGCCCTGACTGGCCTCTCCCCACTCACTGCCCAGGCACAGTGGCTCTTCCCCCGGCGGGCAAGCCCTCTCCTGCCCCAGGGCCTTTGTCCAGGGGGCCGTTCGGAATAGATGAATATATACGCGCTGCGCTGAGCATTAACGCCTCCCCTGCGGGTCCTGAGGGGCCTGGGGGGCCGGGGGGCAGGACCGCAGAGCTGCAGAAGGGGTCAGTCCAAGGCTCGGCACAGTCTGCAACTCCTGGCAGGAAACATGTTTCAGTATTTTGGCGAGGGGCCACGCAGGGGGCGCTGACTCCCCGCGTCTGCCGTGGGCTCGGGGCTGATCTGCGAACTGGATCCCTGGGCAGGGATCCCAGCGCTCAGCCAGGGGCACGCCTGTGCAGAAGGACTGAGCCTGGGTGTCCCTGGTCCCCGGCCACCCTGATGCAGGGACAGCGCACGTGGCCACTCCGACCTTCCCCTCTCACAGCCAGACTCCCATCCTGCAGTCTCCCCAAGGGGTTTCCACCCAGCTCGTGGCCGAGGGGCGAGGCAGGGCGGCCATCCCGCCACAGGAGGGGAGCTGGGGACCCCGCCGGCGCTGACTGAGGGGTTGGCAAGGCCCCTGGGCAGGCAGGGGACCATGTCTACCCGGCCCCAGTCAGGCCCCAAACGGGTGTGTGTAAACGAGCTTCGGATGTTTGCATCCAGGCACGCTGAGGGCTGTCTTGGATGGCTTCCTGCAGTTATTCTTTTTCACATTTACTTAAAGAGCGTATTTTATAATACATTCGCCGGATTCAAAAGCCAAAAGCATACAAGGTTCATAGTGAAATCTGGGCCCCGCCCCTGGCCCCGCCGGCTGCCACAGAGGCAGCTGCTCCCATCGAGCTCTCTGGCAATCTTCTTGCCGAATCACTGGCTTTTGTTTTCAAAAACAAGCAAATGCGGATCAAAGAATCTGGACAGACACTTCTCCAAAGAAGATACGCGAACGGCCAGTAAGTGCGTGAAAAGACGCTCAGTATTGCTTGTCATCAGGGAAATGCAAACCGCCTCCAGGGTCGAAAATGGACAAGAACGGGCCAGTGTGAGGGCGTGGGGAGGCCCTCACAACCTGCTGAGGGCCCATGTCGGGAGGCGGGCCCTCACGTTCCGCTGGTGGGGACGGGAAATGCTGCGGACGCTGCGGAAGACAGCCGGCCTGTCCCTCTCGCGTTACACACGCAGTGACCGCGTGACCTAGATCCACGCCCATGAGCGCTGGAAACACGTCCACACAAAAACCTGAACTCGGACGCTCACAGCAGCATTAGGCATAATGGCCAGAAAAGGGGAAACGGCCCTTACGTCCGTCTGCTGAGGGGTCAACAGAATGAATCAGAAACTCCACTAGTACTGAAGAACCCGCCTGCCAGGGCAGAGACACAAGATGCGGGCTCGATTCCTGGGTCGGGAAGGTCCCCTGGAGGAGGGCATGGCAATCCACTCCAGCATGCTAGCCTGCAGAATCCCATGGAAGGAGGACTGGCGGGCTACCGTCCATGGACCGCAAAGAGTCAGACACGCCTGAAGGGACTTAGCAAGCGCGCGTATGTACACAGCAGGACAAGGTTTGGCTACAGTAGCTGTGAAGTGTGGAGAGGTGTCACAGCGCCCTGAAAACGGGCCGAGTGAAAGGGGATTGTACCACACGATGAGGACCGTCAGAGTCCGTTTACACAGAGTGTACAGAAGAGGCGGAGCCGCGGAGGCAGAAAGTGGAGGAGAGGCTGCGGGGGCTGGGTGGCGTGGGGACGAGGGCGACGCTGGTGGACACGGGGTTTCTTTCAGGATGACAAGAAGGCTCTGAGACTGATGGCGGTGATGGCCACACAATTCTGAATACACCAGAACTTAAAGCGGTTTAGCTCAATACTGTATGAATTACCTCACCCCTTCTTAAAAAAATAAGCAAGGATGCATACATCACGCGTTCCCCCAGGCTTTCATCACTCCCGTCTCTGCTCAGAGGGGCCTCCCCTGCCCAGCTCGGTCCCCGGCGCCTGCCTCCTCAGAGCGCTTCTCCGCCTCTGAAAGCCCTGGGTCTCGGGGCTGCCCGCCTGCTCTCACTGAAGTGTCAGACGCCACGAGCACGAGGGCCCCGTCTCGCTTAGACCCTGACGTGTCCTCAACGCTCAGGACGGTGCTGGGCACACGGCAAGTTCTCAGACAGTATCTGACGATCAGCCTGTGTGACGGATGGAGCTGAGCATTACACCCATGGAGTTGGGCGGGACCAACCCCAGAAGTTCCCCGAGAACGTCATGGGAACGTCCCTGGGATCCGGGGTCCTCAGGGATGGCAGGCGCTCCCCAAGCCTCCTCCTGCCCCGTAGGTCCTGGCTTGCTTGCCCCTGGGGCCAGGGAGCTCATCCCCTTTTGAGGCAGCCGGCTTCGGCTCTGGTCTCAGGCCCGCCTGCCCAGCTGCCTGAGCCTGCTCACTTTCCTCCTCTGCCCTCGCCTCCCCTCTTGGGCTCCCTGGGAACAGCCTCCTGTGCAGAAGCAGGGGCTGGGGCTGTGGAAAGTCCTGGAAGGGCATCGTGAGCTGAGCCCACGACGTTCTGGGGCCCCGCCCCTGCTGGGCTTGGACCATCGGTCACCCCTCTGTGCACTCCCGGCTGGTCCCCAAGACTTGCCCCCTGCCAACCTTCCTGTGGATTCAGGGGGACCCCGAGGGGCTCGGTCGGGAGGTCTGCAGAGATCTTCCTGGGAAAGCCACATCCCGTGCAGGAGCTGAGGGCGCCTGGACCTCCCACCGGGCTCTCTTCTCGGTCTGAGCTCCAGTATAGAAGATGGTCAGGCATAAGGCTTCCGGGTGAGGCCAGGGTGCGCAGGGCCTGGAGCAAGTGGAAAAGCCCAGCCTGGATCAGGGCAGCTGGGGAGGCGGGCCTGAGACCCAGGGGGCTGGGAGGGAACCAAGTGCAAACTGATCTGTGCTGTGCAGAGCCGAAACCGACTGCCTCAAAACGGGATGAGCTCCCTGGCCCTAGAGGTAAGCAAGCAAGGAGGCTTGGGGAGCACCTGCCATCCCCGAGGACCCCGGATCCCAGGGACGGTCCCATGAAGTTCTCGGGAAGTTCTGGGGTTGGTCACGCCCAACACATGGTGTAATACTCAGATGCCCCAGCAGAGGGCAGCACTGGGCTGACACACAGTTGGGAACGGAGGCCTGTGCAAAGCCTGGTACCTGTGCAAAGCCTGGTACCCACGGAGGCCCGGAGGCCCAGCCCACCAGGCGCCCCCTCCCCCAGCGGCGTCCAGACCCCTGGCCGGGCCTGCGGGGCCCTCTCTGCACCCCTGCAACAGGCCTCGTTCCCAGCTGCCGCGTCCTCTCCTGCCTCCGAGGGCCCCAGATCTCCGTGCTCCCAAAGGCCCGCGTAGCCCTGGCCACCCACAGGGCTCTGTCCCCCGCCTCCCCAGCCCCAGCGCCGGCTCCTTCTCTCACTGAGATCGCGCCCCAAACGCAGCTAAAGAGGCCCCCCCGGCCACCCTCGGGCAAGCTCACTCCTGTCCCCAGGCTCCGGTCTCAGGACCTGGTTGGTGCAGCCGTCCCCGGCCAATCAGTGGACCCGCTGACCTCCGCCCGTACCACACCGCTCCTGGGGAGGCTGTTCCCATCCCAAGCCCTGCCCGGCCCTCTGATTCAGTGTCTTACTGGCATCACTTAATACACTTTGTCACCCAAGATGTGCTGGGGGCCCGTCTGCCATGCTCCTGTGCTCGGGGAGCCCCCACCCCAGGTCTGACCCCAGAGCCCCAGGTTCAGGGGCTCACCCACTGGCCACTGTCCCCCAGGAGGCCGCCAGCTCCCAGAGGAAGAGCAACGTCTCAGGGAGGGGCTCAACTTCAGACCTGGGGAATCGGCCCACCCACCCTCAGGCCCCTTGTCTGATAAATGGGTGCAGTGGGGAGGTTTGCCCGAGGAGGTGATGACAGGGGAGGGGCCTGGACCCCTGATCTGGGCTCAGGGCGAGGTCCTATGCAGCCCTGCCTTCTCCTTGGACCCATAGTACAGATGGAGAAACTGAGGACAGAGAGAGGCCAGGGGCCCGCCCGCAGTCACAGGGCTGGGCAGAGGGGCGCAGGAGGAGCCTGAGCCGGCAGCCTGGCCAGTTCTGCACCCGCCAGGCTGTGTGACCTGAAGTGAAGCGCGTGCCGTCTCCGGGCCTCTGCTGGGAATTCCAGGAGGAAGGCAGAGCGGACCGAAGCCTTAGGATGCATGTCGCTGGCTCGTGGACAGAGCCCAGGGACGCCACGTCACACGCCGGGAGGCACGCGCCTGGCGCACGGTGGGGCTGAGCGGCTGGTCCACGCTGGTGGCCACCATGACCGTTAGTGGGAGCTGGGGTGGGGCTGGAACCGTCCCCCACCCCCACCCCAGGGGGCTCACAACCCTCCCACGGTGACGCGGTCCCACCCGTTAGAGACGCCCCCCGGGACAGGCAGGGGCACAGCTTTGCGGGGAGGATGGCTGAGAGAGATTTTAGAACCGCGTTCCCTGCTCACAGCAGGCCAAGCTCACTTCCTGCTCAGTGATAATCACCGACACCCCCCCAACCCCGCCCCAGCCATCTGGGGCTTTTTCCGCCACTCCCAGGCACTGGGCAGGCCCAGCGGGGGCGCTGAGGACGCAATCACCAGCCTTTTAGGAACTGGTGCTTGTAAAGGAGGCACAGACGGTTTCTCTCCAAGGATGCTGAGCGAGGCTTTTGGGGCTGGCAATTTGCAGAGCACTCCAGATGCCGCAGGACAATGGGGTCTGATTGGCAGAGGGTGGGAGGGGCCAGCAGCTGCCGCTCCAGAGCCGGGGAAGGCGGGGGCCCTGCAGGAAAATCTGACGGGTCCTGCGGCCGTGCGGTTCCATTCTACAGCCCTAAATAAAAGCGCTGAGCCAGCTGCCCCAGGGACAGGCCAGGCGGGAGGCTGGGATGAGACAGGAGGAAGGTGGCAAGATTCTCAGGAGAACTCCGTCACCCATTATTCCATCCATCCATTCATTCATCCGAGCATCGACTCCCTGGAAGACAGAGATGGACTGGCGAGAGCTCTCAGAGTCATCCAGAATCCACGGTTTAAATCCTGACTCCTCCACCACTCCTCCACCCTCTGCCTCACTAGCCACAGCTGAGACCGGGCTTGGTAGGAGGCAGAGAAAGAACCCCAAGCGCCCAGCGCCGTCCTGGCCCTGAGTTGGCGCTTGCAGAATGCAGGCTCAGCTCCCCTGCCCCTCCTTCTCACCTGAGTCACTCTTACTCCTATTAGGCTCATGCTGTGTACCGAGAACAGCATGAGACAGACAACAGAACCCCCAGCCAGGCCCTGGCTCTCAGGGACTTCACAGCGGGCAGGGGCCAGTGAGGGGAAGCCTCTGGGTGACCTCAGGGCAGGTGTGAGTGCTGGGAGAGCTAGCCACTCACCGCCTGTCCATCGAACAAAATGTCACCTCAGACTAGGGCAGAGGGCACAGACCCTCCCCACCAGGACTCACAGGCTAGTAGGAATTGAAGAAGGTACGAAGCTGACTCAGTAATCAGGGAGGCACCAAAAGGAGGGGCCATGGGAGGTGGGTTTTGAAGTATGCATAGGAGTTCCCTGGGGAGAGGAGATACCTGAGGAAACTGCCCTCCCACAGAAGGAAAAGCAGGAGCAAGTGAACAGCTGCCTCCTGGTGCCTTGAACAACTGCCCTGGAGAAGGGCAGCCCGCGTGGCCCAGCTCGGAATCCTGTCTTCACGCCCCAGGTACTCGAGCAACCCCAGCTGCCCTCCAGGCCCTGGTCTGGGCCTCTGATTGCCGGAGGAGGAGCTGTTGTTTGTTGAGCGCCAGCTGCATGCCCAAGGAGCCCTCCCTCAGTGCCTCAGGCCTGGCATACGCAGCCTCCTCTCACCTTGGCAAACCTCTAGAGGGCACTGCTGGCTCAGAGAGCGGAGGCACTGTGGCCCCCAGCACCGTGGGCAGGAGAGAGCCGGGATTTGAGTCCCAGGTCTGCCTGACCCCGGACCACGCTCTCCCCCCACCAGCAATCGGATGGGGCTCCCAAGCCCTCCCATCACTAAGTCCTCCAGATGGGACTCTGCCTGGCTGCCCACCTCGCACCCCAGGGACCTGCACCTGGGGCTCCTGGCCACACCCCTGTCCAGATCTCACCCCATTGCTGTGCTCCAGACTCAGCCTTTCCCTCTGTGAAATGGGCCAGGCCCGCCGCTCCGTGCTCCTAGCACACGCTCCCCACTCCTCACACCCACAACTGCAAAATCCCGATAAACCATCTCTGGGCCTTTAAGGGCCTTCTATGTCTCCAGCCGCGCTTTTCTCTACATTTTGATAAGCTGCTTGCAAAACCGGTGATTGATGAGTGAGAATGAGGAGGATGTGGTGCTGAACACTTTTTTTTCTTGGGATCGCTTCTGGCTGCACGCTCAACTTTAAATTGATTAGCTGCATGCAGGCCCAACATTAATTATCAGCCATTTGTCACCGAGGAAGGCAGCCGTCTGGGCAGCCCGTTTCTCCAGCACCAGCTCTGGGCGCTAGGGGAGATGCCCGTTGGCACACCTGGGTGTGGACATTTAGGGCCACGAGCCCTGGGGGAGACGCTGGAGGCCCAGACCGAGTATCCCAGGGTGATGGTACCCAGCGCCTGTCCTGCCCCAGGGGGCCCATGACCTCACCTGACCGTCGGGTATAGGGTCAGGTGACCCAGGAGAGTAGAGTCAGGGGACCTGGGAGACCCCAGAGTTTCTTCGTTCATTTGACAGACGCTGAGGGAGCAGGTATTACATGCAGCCGTCTCTCTGGTACCGGGGGGACAGCAGAGAAGACAAAGGCGGGATCTGGGAGGCCGACAATACACAGGGCAGTGCGGGAGGTCAGAGGGGCCAGGGCTCTGGGAAAGAAAGGCTGGTGGGGGGTGCCCGGTGACCCACTGAGACGGGAGGGGACAGGGGGAGGAGCCATGGAGATGTCGGGGAAGAGCCTTCTGGGCAGAAGGAGCCAGGCACAAAGGCCCTGCGCAGGGGGCACGGCCGCAGCGCCCCAGGGCCCGAGAGGAGGCAGGCGTGGCTGGCACAGGGCAAGGGCCAGGGGAGGCCAGAGGGAGCGGGCCGGGGCATCCCAGGGACGTGGGAAGGAGCCCTGTGTCCTGCGCTGATGGAGGGGAGGGGTGGAGGCAGGAGCAGGGAGCCGGGGGGGCTGGGGCAAGAGCCATAGAGATGCCCCCACCCACCCCATGGTCCGGATGAAGAGCCACCGGGCCTGGGGGAGGGAGGGAAGCAAGCAAGGAGCACAGTCCTCCGCCCAGAGCAGGGCTCAGGCAGCCCCCGCCTCTCCGGTCCTGATACCACGCTTGCCCGACCCCTGGGCCTTCCGACATGCCGTGCCCTCTGCCCAGAACACCCTTCCCTTCTCCCCTCCAGCCTGCTCCTCACGTTCCCGTCCTCTGGGAGGAGGGGTGACTCCTCCTGACTGGCATGGCTCAGCAAGGTTAGGGGCTCCCCCCAGAGGATGGGGTCTCAGCATAGACCAGCCCTCGCGGCTTCTCCGAGAGCCCCGCCCCTCTCAGAGCCGGAGCTGGGTCAGGGCCCAGCCCACCCATCCTCAGGTCAGTGCTTGGGGGTGAGGGAGCGCTGGTAAACCCAGCGTTCTGGGCCACGTCAGGCCGCGTCTCCAGCTGCATTCCTGCAGGGCCTCACGTTTTGTTCACTGATCAGTTCTACCAATGTTTAGTGACCCCTGGGCTCGGCCCTGGGGACTGGGCAGTGAGTAGCAGAGGCGGTGCCTGCTGCCATGGGGGTGGGTGCAGACGCTGAAGCCCTCTGCTAACAGCCCTTCGAGAGGGCGCCAAGCGCTGCAGAGGGGAGAGGGGCGGCTGGGGGTGCTCCCCTAGCTGAACCGGAAGACAACAAGGCTCCAGCCAGACCAGGACCTGGGGCAGGAGTGGTGCAGACAGCTGGTGCAAAGGCCCTGAGGCCAGAGGACACCCCAGGAGCTCAAAGAGCTGCTGGGGGACTGAGGGGCATCACGGGGCTCGGGGCAGAACGTGGGGGGAGGGCGT
>SJYR01000075.1:889884-944807 GCA_006410655.1 Kobus ellipsiprymnus | reverse complement strand
GCAGGAAGGTGACCGGGGGCCGGCTGGGGGTCCCAGTGTGGGTGGGAACGTTTGTGCCTGAGGAGGCGCTGATGTAGGGGCCCAAAGTTCGGGGGCAGCAGAGGGGAGCCATGGGGGGGCAGCACTATAGGCTGGAGATAAAAACCTGGAGGCCGTCTTCCAATGTCACTGTTTCAGAGACGAACACTTATAAAGTCCAGGAGTCAATGACGGCCTGACAGGCATCGTGCCCACCCAGATCCCAGGAGCCCTTCACAAGGCAGTGCTGTCGGGATGGGTCCTGGGGAGGGTGGGGGCGCCTGGGCACGGAGCCCATCACCAGCTGTGCCCAGGGCTAGTTAAGGTGCCCAGTCCCAGGGTGGGCATGAGCTGCTCCAGAAGAGCCCAGCCTGAGCCCCCAGAGGCGGGCAACCTGGCCTGGTGCCCATGCAGCCCCAGGAACCCAGGGGACCCCAGGGGACCCCAGCGCAAGACACCCACGTCTCACTGCGCGAGCTGGGTGAGGGCCTGGGCCCACGGCCACCCCTCACCGAGCCTCAGTTACGCATCTGAGGAAAGGGCACAAAAGGACCGGCATCCCCGGTTCTGTATGGAGGAGGAGGGGCGCAGACCTCGCTGCAGACGCCCACCCGGGGTGAGGGGGTGGGGCAACGTCCCTCTCACTTCACAGCTGCCGTGGCCGCCGGGTTCTCGCCCTTCCAGGCCATGGCACAGGCTGTGCCATCATACAATGGACTAAACAGGCTCTGTGGTCCGTCCCACCACTAAACGTGAGCCCCAGGAGGGCCTGGGTTTGGGGCAGGCTGTGCACGTCTGGAGCCGCAGAGCTGAGGACACGGCCTGCCTCTGCCCAACTGCGATCACGTGTGACCCCACGGTGTCGCCGGGGCTCCGACCCCAGCGGAAGCTCCTCTTCCTCCCCTGCTGGGGCCCAGAGTCAGCGCAGGGCCCTGTGGGGGACAGGGGGCGGGCGGGGGGCCCCTCCCAGCCCGCCGTGTCCCACCGCCCCCGACCCCGGCAGGTCGGCTCGCATAAGGTGAGGGATCGATCGCCCGGAGCCAGAGCGGTCTGCTCGCTCTGATACAATCAGCTTCCCATTAAGCGGATCAATAGCTTCCACTGGTTTCCAATTTTTGTTTCCAGAAGTTCATCTCCCAGACACCTTTTTAATTAACCCCCTCCCACACACCCAGGACGCCCATAGATCACCCACCCCAGGCCCCGTCTGCGGGCCAGGGACCACAAGGCTGGAGTCTCTGGGGAGCTGAAGGTGTGGCAAGGGAAGCGGGGTGGCCCCAGGAGGGTCTGCCCCCTGCACCTGAGGGGCCTCCCACCCCACGGGGGCAGGGGCCGCTGCCTGTCTCCATCAGTGCTGCGTCCACCGCGCCCCCACACAGTAGGTGCTTGGTAAATCCTCGCTACACGCACAGGAAGAGCTCTCCTTTCGTGCCAGGCGTTGTCCTAAGGGCCCCACTGCGTCTTCAGTCCTCACGGCGATCCCCGAGGGGCGCTGCTAGATGGGAAGACTGCAGGAGAGAAGGGTAACGTGACCCACCTAGGGTCGCGCAGCTGGTGCGTGGTGGAGCAGGACGGCGCCTGCCACCTGACCGTGGCCATCAGTCACAGCCCAGCCGACGGCAGCCCCGCCCCTCCACTCTCCGAGCCCCGCCCCTCCTGAAGGGCCGGCCCTCTGTCCTGTGCCCCGCGTAACTTCATGACACACGCTCTTCGTGTAGACGTGTTTGTCGAGCGACTCAACGAGCGACTCCTGTGCTCTCTTTCTTGGAAACACAGCACACGTGGCCAGTCTGGGGGCAAACCTGGAACACGGCAGGCTGGGGATGAAGGGGAGGGAAGGGGCGCGTCCTCTGGGGGCCCTGAGGGCAAGCTCTCTGCTGAGTGCTCTCCAGGGGCCCTCACCTGGGGCCCTCTGAGTCCACGCGGAACCTCCCTCGCCCTCAGATCCGGGCTCTCTGCAGTCTACAGGGTGGGTTCAGAGCCGTGATTTCTGAGCTCGGGCTCTGAGCACGGGCGCGCTGCGCTTGTAACACCAGTGCCTGAGGAAACACCGCGGTGGCCACCCGTCTCCTCCTGGAGGTCACAGCCTGGACACCCTATGGACACACCATCTCCCGCAGCACTTCAACCCTCCGTGAGAAAGGACGCCACACGCCAGCTCCAGGGCCCATGAAACCCCCCAACCGCGCAGACTTAGCCGGAAAGATGGAAAGAGTAAGCGACCTGGGTGGTTTTATGGAAATGCTTAGATCTTAATGAAATGCCAAGCCAAAGTCACAACGAACGTGTAAAATGCCACGAAGCCAGCAGACCCATGGCTGGCTCATTCCCGGTGCCTTTGTCCATGCGGAGAAGGGGACCCCCAGACAGAGACCCGGAGCCTCCGCACACCCCCAGGAGGTACTGAAAGGTGGTCACCCAGAGGCTGAAAGATCAAGCCGGGGCCAATCAAAGCAGTGAGCGGAGAAAAATAAAGCCAGTTCCCACCGCCTCTCACCTTGAGCTCCAGACTCTAGAGACCACCCAGGAAAGTGAAGGCAGTGGACGTCACCCCATGACCACCGTCCCTGTGGCCGCTACGGTTAACTGGGTCCCTGCTGTGTGGCCGGCACAGTTAGACGCTCCCCACGTGCTTGTCCTTCCCAGCAACCAGTTCAGGTGAGCATCAGCTCCCCTTCACGCCCAAAGAAACTAAATGGGCTCAGGGAGGGTAAGTCACCTGCCGGAGGTCACACAGCTGGTGAGAGGCACCGGTAGGGTTAGGCCCAGGGCTTTGCTTAGATCTGAGCTGGAACCCACGTCCGGCAGCTGGTATAACATCTGCTGGCATCACAGCAGCTCTGACTCAGTGGGGTCACTCAGCCCGGTTTTCCCAGACTTCCACTTGTGCCTGAGGACTCTGCGGCCCACCACCAACCCCGTGAGCCTGGGCCGACAGGCTGACGCTCTGGGGTCCGCTGGGCATGGGCACGGTGGTGGGGTCCTGACTCACTGCCGGCTGGCGCAGAGCAGAGTGTGGGCTTTGAGTTACCCCTGGGCAGGTGGGATATTAGTTCCCAAACCAGGAATCGAACCTGAATCTCTAGCATTGCCAGGCAGGTTCTTAACCACTGGACCGCCAGGGCAGCCCATTAAGGACCCTCTGACTCGTGTGAGTGGTTGTTGTGCCAACTAAGAAATGAAGCCTTTATTTTCAGGTAGCAATTTATTGCAGGTATTTTTCCATCGTAAGCTCCGTGGCAGGGCAGCCCTTGTTTTTATCCATGAGGAGTTCCTTCAGGAGCCTGCCCAGAGGCAGGGTTACGGGTCAAAGCCCATGGACGCTTGGGGAGACTCGACACAAGTGCCCAAACAGTGCTCCGGGCCGCAGTGAGCACGGTCCCGCCCACTTTCCAGCCTTGCACACCCAGGTCCTGTCTCGCACGAGGGCGTCACCCCATGCCATCGGGAGCCAGGCTTGGTGGGACGCACCTTCCCTAGCTCGGGCGGGACTGGCCTGTCCCCCTGAGTGCGGAGTCCAGACCTGCCTGGCTCCCAGGCAGAGAAGCCAGGCTCCCTGGCTGGTCAAATCTTCTCTGAGCGGACAGAGCTTCAGAAAATGCCACAGGGACTCACGCAGGGCAGGCTGCAGAGAGAGAAGCACCCTGTGATCGGGTCTGGACGAATCTCACAAGAGAACCGCGGGCCTGCAGATCTCAGAGCCCCGCTGCGGGGCTGGCGGGGAGGCACCCGCGGGGTGCTCCCCTGTTGGGAAGTGCTCGGAAGGGAACCAGGAGGGATGGCGGGTGTGGTGGGAAGGCTGTGGCCTCCTGCAAGCTCGGGGGTCCCACAGACAGCTCACCCTTCTGGGGTCCTGACCTCCCATGACCTCCAGGCAGCAACCCCAAGTGGGCGTGTCCAGAGCGCTGGCGGTGGGGGAGGGCTCACACAGGGCCCGCCAGGGCCCTTGGTGCCCTGGGCTCCGTGCTGACTTACGCAGGGGGCCACTCACCCCGGGTGGCAGGGCGCAGGGCAGCTTCCTCTCCATCTTCCCCTCCCTCCTCTCGAGGCAAAATACAAACAAACGCCAGCGCATCTGGACGGTGGCTGCGGGGCCTCTTTGAGTTACCCCTGGGCAGGTGGGATATTAGTTCCCAAACCAGGAATCGAACCTGAATCTCTAGCATTGCCAGGCAGGTTCTTAACCACTGGACCGCCAGGGCAGCCCATTAAGGACCCTCTGACTCGTGTGAGTGGTTGTTGTGCCAACTAAGAAATGAAGCCTTTATTTTCAGGTAGCAATTTATTGCAGGTATTTTTCCATCGTAAGCTCCGTGGCAGGGCAGCCCTTGTTTTTATCCATGAGGAGTTCCTTCAGGAGCCTGCCCAGAGGCAGGGTTACGGGTCAAAGCCCATGGACGCTTGGGGAGACTCGACACAAGTGCCCAAACAGTGCTCCGGGCCGCAGTGAGCACGGTCCCGCCCACTTTCCAGCCTTGCACACCCAGGTCCTGTCTCGCACGAGGGCGTCACCCCATGCCATCGGGAGCCAGGCTTGGTGGGACGCACCTTCCCTAGCTCGGGCGGGACTGGCCTGTCCCCCTGAGTGCGGAGTCCAGACCTGCCTGGCTCCCAGGCAGAGAAGCCAGGCTCCCTGGCTGGTCAAATCTTCTCTGAGCGGACAGAGCTTCAGAAAATGCCACAGGGACTCACGCAGGGCAGGCTGCAGAGAGAGAAGCACCCTGTGATCGGGTCTGGACGAATCTCACAAGAGAACCGCGGGCCTGCAGATCTCAGAGCCCCGCTGCGGGGCTGGCGGGGAGGCACCCGCGGGGTGCTCCCCTGTTGGGAAGTGCTCGGAAGGGAACCAGGAGGGATGGCGGGTGTGGTGGGAAGGCTGTGGCCTCCTGCAAGCTCGGGGGTCCCACAGACAGCTCACCCTTCTGGGGTCCTGACCTCCCATGACCTCCAGGCAGCAACCCCAAGTGGGCGTGTCCAGAGCGCTGGCGGTGGGGGAGGGCTCACACAGGGCCCGCCAGGGCCCTTGGTGCCCTGGGCTCCGTGCTGACTTACGCAGGGGGCCACTCACCCCGGGTGGCAGGGCGCAGGGCAGCTTCCTCTCCATCTTCCCCTCCCTCCTCTCGAGGCAAAATACAAACAAACGCCAGCGCATCTGGACGGTGGCTGCGGGGCCCACGGGGCTGTGCACCCACCCCGCCCAGGCCCCCGGGGCAGCTGTTCGGTGCCTCCGTTTCCCTCCCTGAAAACACTGCACCCACCTCGGGGGGTCATTACGAGCATCTGAGGTGTTTTTGCTCATATTAAATGCTTTAGAATGGTTCCAGGCACACAGGAAGAGTTATATACTGTATAGATTGTTTGTTTTCTTTTCCCTAGGTTTGGAATATTTTGTAATCTAAAATATACCCCATAGAAATGTAAAATATACCCCATAAAAACGTAAATTGGTACATCCACTATGGGGAACAGGTTCCTCAAGAAACTAAAAATATAACTGCTATATGACCCAGCAATCCCACTCCTGGGCATACATACAGACAAAGCCAGCATTCAGAAAGATTCCCGCTGTGCCAAGTGCAGCACTATTCACAGCAACTAAGACATGGAAGGAAGCGGCATCTCCACCAGCAGACGATGGATAAAGACGTGACACACGGTGGAATATCACGCAGTCATTAAAAGGAGCGACACGATGCCGCTTGCAGCAACGCGGATGGGCCGGAGAGTATCCTGGGTCAGACAGAGAAAGACACGTAGAGGGCATCGCTTACACGAGGAATCTCGACTACGGCGCTCGTGAGCTTAACTACAAAACACGCACAGACAGAGAGAAGAGGCTGGTGGTGGCCCAGGGGGTGGGGTGGGGAAGGGAGGAGCTGGAAGTCTGGTGTGAGCAGACGGCTAAACACAAGGCCCGACCGTACAGCACGGGAGCTGCCTGCAGCGTCCTTCGATAAACCACGGGGAGCAAGAGTGTGAAAAAGAGCGCCGGACGCGCGTAGCAATCCTCGTGCTGCGCAGCAGAAATTAACGCCACACTAAACCCACCACGCTTCCGTTACAATACATAAGAATCAGGAGGGAGGTGGGAGGGGGGTTCAGGATGGGGAACACATACACACCCATGGCTGGTTCATGGGAATGTATGGCAAAACCACCCCAATATTGTAATTAGCCTCCAATTAAAATTTTTTAAAAAAGAAACAAACAAAAAAATAAAATAAGGGAAAAAAAAACTCAACCATACCACAGCAGTTGGGTGATTCCAAACAGGTGTCCCGACAAGGGCGTCCATGGGTTCCGCTCCACGGCCCCGCCAAGCTGCCTGGCCCTGGCTCCCTTGGGCCTGCGTCTGGCCCAGCCCCGCCCCGCCCGTGCGGGCATCCCTCCGCCCTGACCCATCTCTGCTTCTCCTTGGCTAGATTATAGCCAGAGTTGGTTTCTGCCTCCTGAACGCAAAAACGCTGCCGGATATCCCATGGTCTCAGGGACCTTCCTGGCCGCTGAGCCCCCGGACCCCGAGAAGAGGGAGGCAGCTGCCCCAGCCTCGCAGGTTTCCAGGTTCCTGCAATGGATGACCGAGGTCTGGAGATTTCCTTGGGGTGGGGTGGGGCGCCAAGTAGAGAGGCCATGCCCACGGACCTGTCTTAGGGGGCTTAGCCGGGACCCGCCGGAAACAAGGGTGAGGGCGGGCCTGGGGAGTGACTGCGCCCAGCTGCCACCCCGTAAGAAGAGACGCTGAGGGGGCTGGAGGGACGTGAAGAGGGGCGACCAGGACGCAGTAACAAACCAAAGGGACCCCAGTCCCGCCTGCCCAGCTGGGCTGGAGGCCCCCTCCCTGCAGCCAGGGCCGGGGGTCCTGACCTTGCCCCCAGCCCTGAGAGCTGTGACGGGAACAGTCTGCGTGGGGAGGTCAGGGAGGGCTTTTCCGAGGAGGCGACAGTTGAGCGGAGGTGGTTTGGACACTTCAAGGGTCTCCACTCCAGATGTGGAAGCCTCTCAGCCGTGAGTCTGGCCACGGCAGCGAGGGCGTGGCTGGCAGGCGGGGCTGCCTGTGCGGCTTGGCAAGAAGGAGCAGGGGGGCCGCCGGCCGGGGGTCCACATCCCTCTCCCTGACTCACTGCACAGCTTGGTACAGGCCCCAGGCCGGGGCACAGCGGGCATGGGGGAAGAGGAGGGGGGTCTGAAGGACCTCAGGGAGCTCCCGGGAGCAGAAGCCCCCACCTCCATCCTGCACCTCACCGCGAGGCCGCATGAATCAGCGTCTGATCTGCCCAGCTTCACACGCTGCTACCTCTGCCCGGCACGGCTGTGATTAAACCCGCCCTGCCGCACGCCGCCCCGGGCGGGAGCCGCTGTCATCTCAGGCTCCCGCTGAGCGCCAGGGCCATGGGCACCCCTCCAACGCCATGCCTCCCTCCCTCCCCTCCAGGGAAGGGTCTGCTGCCAGCCCCGCTCACGGGACATCTGCACACCTGCCCGGACCTGCTGCCCGCACTCCCTCAAGTCAGCAGCCGACGGGCGAACGCCTGCTGGGGGGAGCCCCCAGCGCCCGCCGCCTGCACCCCACCCTGGCCCCGCAGCGTAAAGGAGCCCTCAGGGAAGGGATGGGGGGCCTCGGGGTGAAGGGGGGTCCGGTGGTACTCAACATCCGGACACATAAAGAACTAAAACTCAAAAAGAAAAGCCCAAATAATTCAACTCAAAACTGGCCAAGGGCTTGAGCTGATACATAGATGACCAGCACCCATAAGACAAGATGCTCAGCTGAGGGAGACGCGCCAAAGCCCCAGTGAGATACCACTCCATCGCCTCACGCTGACTGCTGCCAAAACCCCACAAAACCCACAAAGAAGCAAAACCTAAAGTGTTGGTGAGGATGTGGAGAAACCAGAACACGCGTGCATTGTTGGTGCAGCTGCTGTGGGACACGGCGTGGGGGCCGCCAGCGAGCGAGAAAGGCCACCCACACCCAGCAGCCGCACCGTGGGGCACACCCCGCCAGAGGCGGAAGCAGGGCCCCAGAAAGAGACGCGCACGCACGCAAGGGCTCCCGGCGGCTGAAACGCGGAGACGGCTCACAGATACATGTACACCCATGTACAAATACGGCAGCTAAATGCGGAGACAACTCACAGATACACGCACACCCATGCACAAAGGCTCCCAGCGGCTAAAACGTGGAGACAACTCACAGATATACACACATGCACGCACAAAGGCTCATGGCGGCTGAAACGCGGAGACGGCTCACAGATACACGTACACCCATGTACAAATACGGCAGCTAAAATGCGGAGACAACTCACAGATACACGCACAGCCACGCACAAAGGCTCACGGCGGCTAAAACGTGGAGACAACTCACAGATATACACACATGCACGCACAAAGGCTCCTGGTGGCTGAAACGTGGAGACGGCTCACAGATACATGTACACCCGTGTACAAACACTCCCGGCAGCTAAAATGTGGAGACGGCTCACAGATATACGCATGCGGCTAAAACGTGGAGACAACTCACAGATATACACACATGCACGCACAAAGGCTCATGGCGGCTGAAACGCGGAGACGGCTCACAGATACACGTACACCCATGTACAAATACGGCAGCTAAAATGCGGAGACAACTCACAGATACACGCACAGCCACGCACAAAGGCTCACGGCGGCTAAAACGTGGAGACAACTCACAGATATACACACATGCACGCACAAAGGCTCCTGGTGGCTGAAACGTGGAGACGGCTCACAGATACATGTACACCCGTGTACAAACACTCCCGGCAGCTAAAATGTGGAGACGGCTCACAGATATACGCACACGCATGCACAAAGGCTCCTGGTGGCTGAAACGTGGAGACGGCTCACAGGTACATGTACACCCATGTACAAACACTCCCAGCAGCTAAAACGTGGAGATGGCTCACAGATATACATGCACCCACGTACAAACACCAACGGCGGCTGAAACGTGGAATCAATTCACAGATATACACACACGCATGCACAAACACCCCCGGCAGCTAAAACGTGGAGACAGCTCACAGATACATGTACACCCATGTACAAATACTCACAGCAGCTAAAACATGGAGACGACCCAAATGACCATCAGCGCATGACAGATTAATAAAGCACGGTCCATGCATACAGCAGAGCGTCATTCGGCCTTCAAGGCAGGACGTTCTGACTCCTGCTGCCTCATGGGGACTGCGGGGACGTGATACTCAGGGAAAAAAGCCAGTCACAAAGGAGAAGCACCGTGTGACCCCACTCACGCAGCGTCCCTGGAGGAGTCACGTTCACAGAGACATAGAGTAAACGGTGGGGGCCGGGGCCTGGGAAGCGAGTGTTTCACGGGGACGGAGGGTCAGTTTGGGAAGACGGGAGGCTCTGGAGGTGATGCTGGGGTGGGCCGCATGACTGCGTGAATGCTCTTAAAGCCACTGACTTGTACACGTTAAAATGGGTCCATTTTACATTATGCTGATTTTTCCAATAAAAAAGTAAACAAAAAATAAGAAGGTGAGCCCACATGAACCGTCTGATCCCTCCAACCCCTCCTTAAAAGGGACCCAGGGGCTCGCGGGGCTCAAAGCTAAAGCTTCCTTAGCTGTAAACTTGCTTCTGCCGATATGATGAGAAACAGACTTTTAAACACAGTTCCATGGTGATGGAAGCAGAGAGAGGGAGCTGGTTGTGGGGTCTGAACCGTGAACGGCGTTCATCTAGTGTCTTGAGACCATCACCACGTTGCAGCTCACCGTTTATAATTTAAAGCAGTGAGTGAAAGTCACTCAGTTGTGTCCAGCTCTTTGAGACCCCACGGACTATACGGTTCATGGAATTCTCCAGGCCAGCACACTGGAGAGGGTAGCCTTTCCCTCCTCCAGGGGTCTTCCCGACCCAGGAACTGAACCCAGGTCTCCCGCACTGCAAGTAGACCCTTCACCAGCTGAGCCATCAGGGGAGCCTTTCACTTTCATAGTTCAAAGCAGAGACCGTATTAAACCACAAAACGGGCTTAAGGAAGATCAATACAGTTCTGGGTTTTTCCCCTCCAGTGACTGACGCTTATTAGGAAATAAAGGGTCAAAACCTTTCATGAAAGGAAGGAAAGAGCAGCCAGGGGGCTGGCTGTGGTGGCGGCTTCTGGACCGCCGGTGGAGAGCACCTCCCAGGCAGGCTGTGCAGAAGGTCAGTGCAGAATGGGAGCCGCTGCGGATCCATCACTCACGGTGGGCGATGATGGAGCTGATGACGGGCTGGGGGACGAAGTGTGGGCCCAGAACCCGGCTCTGGTTCCCAGGGGCAGCACAGCACTGCCGTCGGCCGCTGCGAGCACCCGGGGTCATCCGCGCCCCACCCCACTGGCTGAGCACAGCGCCCTCCGCCCCCCAGTGCTCTGCAGCCCCGCCTGGGAGGCGGCCAAGGACCCGGGGTGGAGAGGGATCCGCCCCCAGCAGCTCCCGGCTCCCTTGGGAAGACTCTGGCCTCAGAGGCACGCTCCTTGGAAGGCATTCCCTGCACACAGGCCGGCCGCCAGCCACTCCAGCTCAGGGACCAGGGTGCGCTTGGGGCCGGCCAGGCACTCGGCAGCAGCAGGGACCTTCAGGGCCCCGAGAGACAGTCCGGGACTCTGTTCTTCTCTCCCACCTCCCTCCCGGCCTCCCAGAATCCAGGGCCACCCTGTGAGGTGGTGACGGTCACTGCGTCCACTTTGCAGGTGAGCAAACTGAGGCTTTGGGAGAGTGACTCTCGCCACCCAGGTCTCTCCGACCCCAGCCTGGGTCCCTCAGGCCGGCGCTCTCCCTGAGGATGGCGGGAGGGCCCTTGTTCCAGATCCCAGCTCCGCGGCTCTGAGGCTGAGCACACTCAGGCAGGCACGGGACCTGTCTGGGTTCCACGCGTGCCTCCCAAGGCCACACGTCGCACACGCTCAGCTAATGCCAATTCTCCTCCTTCCCTTCCCTGAAGAGGAGCTGCTCGCAGTCTAGAGGGAGGAGGCATTCAATTAGGAAAATCTCCCGGTGCGATCTCAGATGGGGCTCTGAGCAGAGGGGTCTGGGAGCTCTGGGGAACGAGCGAGGAGTCCTGCAGGCAGGAACCAGGTCCAGGAGCCCCAGGTCGGGGCCCAGAGGCACAGCCCAGGCTTCCTTCAAAGTGCTGCTAAACCAGCCGCCTCTACGGGGCTCCGGGCAGACCTCAGTCACCGGTTAAATCCTAGCTTTCGTCTCTTAGAGCACGTACCCCGCCAGGTTGGGGGTTACACCCAGGCAACGCCAGCTGAGACGTGGCCTACGCAGATGCAAACAGAAGGCAGTTTCGTGTAAGTCTCACCTCCGGCCTGTGTGGCCCCAGCGCCCTGCGGCCCCTGGAGCACAGCCCTCCTCCCCAGAGGAGGACGGCTCCTCCCCACAGCCACTGTCATCCTCGGTCACGGTCGCAGCACCAGCTGCCCCTCGCCCTGCAGCCACCACAGACGCTACACCAGCGGTCAGCGGCCACGGCCCCCGCCGCGTCCGGCCGCGGTCTGTCTTGGTAAGTGATGCGTACATTTCGTCTAAGGCGGAGACAGCTGCGGGACAGCGCGGCCCGTGAAGCCCGAACCAGAACGAGTTTGCTGACCCCCGCTCGACACTGGTCTGCTGGACTCCTCACGGCCTCCTGGGGAAGGGATGCCAGTTTCTCATTTCACAGAGGAGGTGCCCAGGGCTGGGAGAGGAACGGCCAGCCCCACGGAGGCCAGGCTTCTGGGCTGTTTCCAGCAGGCAGCGCGGGGCAGGGCCGGCGCGGACAGCTGCTTGGTGACTGTTTGCTGAATAGACAGGTGGACAGGTAACGGACGGGCGGGTGATGCCGTGGCTGAATGACAGTCCAGTGTGGAGTCTGGGGCCACGGGGACCTTCCTGGAGGCCCGTGAGCACAGGCGCTCGCTGCCCTGGGGGGCGGTGGCCCTGGGCAGAGACCTGCAACCGTGATGCGCCCAAGTGTGCCAAGGTTTTCGGGCAGCCGGGACCCAAGTGGGCCAAGGCCAGCCCCGAGAGGACGGGCTCCAGCCCGGCCATCATGGGAAGCCCGGCAGGCACAGGACAGGCTGATTTCGCCTCTGGGAGATGGCAGGTTCAGGGGTCTGGGCCTGGTTTGGGGAAAGAGAAGGCAGGCGCCCTGCTTTGCCAACACCGGATCACTAAGGGGGCACGGTCAGGACGGGCGCTGAGCCAGGCCTGCCCAGCTCCCACCTGTGACACAGAGGGGCCAGACGGGGCTGCCTCGAGAACGGGTGGTGAGCAGCCCTCCAGAACCACGGCCCTCGGGCTCAGGGGACCACTGGGGCAACTGGAGGCTGAAAGGGGACCTCCATGTAAACTGAAGGCCCAGCCTCTGCAAGCTGGTGCCAACCCTGCAGGCCACCAGGGGCAGCAGGCACCAGCGCCTGCCCTGGGCCGGGTCCTTCCCTTTCAGCGGGGAGATGACGGTCTGCCTGACCCAACAGGGGGTGGCATGCTGTGAACCGCAACTGCACCCGGAGAAGGGGCCAGCCTGCAAATGCAGCAGGCTGCCCAGGGGCGGCCTCGGCGAGAGGAGGCTGGTGGTGCGAAGGCCGGAAGCAGATGAGGGAGCCACAGAGCGTCTGAGAGGAGGCCAAGCCAGGCTGTGGGCTCGGCCGGTGCAAAGGCCCTGGGGCAAGAGCTTGCCTGGAGCCCAGGGATGGCTGAGGCCAGGCAGAGGGCGGGCCGATGGCTTGTCCACCTGGGGGGCTACCCAGGGACGAGGTCTGTGGCCCCCGTCAGCCCCTCACTGGCGACGCTGGCTGGGATCAGGGGCCAGGACACGATGGGGTGGGCCGTGAGGGTTGCTGCAAGGACCCTGTCTCTGCTGTGAGTGGGCAGGAGTGAGTAGGAGGGGCCCCTCTGGCTGCTCGGTGGGGAAGGGCTGACTGTTCAGAGGGAAACAGGCAGAGCTCCACGCAGAGCTCAGGGCGGCCCCTCATCGAGTCCAGCAGCTACTGCCTGACGCCCTCAGCACAGGCTCTTGGAGGGGGGGCTCAGCACAGGCTCTGGGGGGAGCCCAGCTCCTGGGTCCCCAGACCGCCTCCACTCTGCAGCCTAAACCCCGAAGCTCACACAGTGACAAGGTCACAGGGTCGTTACTGGACACCTACGGACCACAAAGCCAGGCTTCTGGGCCCGCAGCCGGCCTGCTCCTCATCGCAGGAGCCACTCCCGAGTCTCCATCTAGAAGGGGGGCCTGGCGGGATGCAGCCTGGGCCTCCTCCAGAGCTCCCACGGGAGGGGCTCCGGGGCTCCCCTGACCCCGGGGCAGGGCTGGGGTTCACCACCCTCTTGAGTTTCATAAAGACCATTCAAGGCCCCGAGAATGAATTTTCCCTAGGAAGACAATTACATGTCAAGTAGGACACCCACTGAGCAGACGATTAAGAAAAGGACCCAGCCGAGAAGGCTCTGTGCGGGCTGACTGCGAGAGGCAGGCGGGCACAGAGTAGCTGGGAAGGCGTCACCGGTGGTGGCAGCCGCGGGCAGCGGCCGCGGGGAGGTGCTCGTCCTGACATCGGGGTCTCCCCGGCCCCGCAGCTGGTTTCAGAGCTAACACTGGCATCCGAGGGGGAGCCCAGCCTTCTCAGTCTGCCGATAAAGGAGCGTAACAGCAGCACTCAGGCCCAGCCAGGGAGGAAGCAGACATCCTCAGGCTCGGGGGCTGCGAGGGGCTGTGGTCTGTGGCCCCCATCGGCCCCTCGCCAGCACATACCCGGTGGGCTCACATCGCCGTTTGGGCTGGGGGCTCAGGAGAGCTTGCAGGACAACTGTGCCTGCGGCCGTCCCTCGACGACAGAAATCAGAGCGGCGAGCGGTGGCGGGGGTGCGAGAGGCAACGCCCGCCCCACGCTCACTGAACTGAGAGGTTGCAGACTGAGGGGGCGTCCAGGCCGTGACGTGCGGGGGGCCAGCAGGTGTCAAGAGCTCGGGAAAGGGCTCCAGGGGGACTGTCCTTAGCGACGTGTCTGGCCTAGGTCTCGGGCCCAACCCTACCTCCTGACTCCACGCCAGGCAGCCCCTGATGGATAAGAATTCATCTGCACTTTCCAGAATCGCATGCAAATGGGGTCACACATTTCAGTCTGACTTCTTTCACTCAGCACAACGACTTCAGGTCCATCCGAGTTGCTGCAGGAATCGGCCGTTCGTGGCGCTTTCCCGCCAAGCGGAATTCCACGGTATGGATGCGCGGCTGTGTGCGCCCCACTCCTCAGCGCAAGGGCGCTTGTTTACTTCCCCTCTTTGGCGATTACGAACCGGACTGCTACGCGCGCTCGTGCACAAGCTTTTGTGCGGACGCGGCTTCATTTCTCTCAGTAAATAAGCCCCTAGGACTGGAAAGGCTGGAGCATATGGTAGGTACGTGTAACCTTTTCAGAAACCGCTAAACTGTGTCCCAGCGTGGTTACACACCAGTTCACATTCTGAAAGTTTCAGATCCTCCACACATGCAAACGCACATGCTGCATAAGTCATTTTAATTGTTGCCATCCTAGTAGGCGTGTAGATATATGTCATTTCGGTTTTAATTTGTAAGGAGGCCGAGCATCATCCCTTCATTCTTGGCATTGGGAACTTGAGCCTTTTCTCTCTCTTCCCTGGATTAATCTGTCTAAGGGTTTATTACCTGTATCAATATTCTCAAAAGATCTGGGTTTCAGTTTCATTTATTTTCTCTGTTTTCTGTTTCATTGATTTCTGCTCTGATATTCACGTTTTCTCTCTTCCACTGATTTTGGGCTTAATTTGTTCTTAAAGAAAAAAAGAATCTGAAACTTGTTTCTTAAGGTGAAATGTAAGCTCACTGATTTGAGACCGTTTCTCCTGTCTAAATACTGCTGGTATCTTGTGCCTTAAAGTGTCCTTCACGTGTTGCTTGAGTAGCGTTCCACAAATTTTTGATATGCAGTGTTTTTATAATTCAGTTGAAAAGACTTTGATTTCCTCTTTCACACAGATTCTTTAGAAATGTTATTTATTCTCCAAATACTTGGGGACTTTTCCAGGAATATTTCCAGAAGTTCTTGATGTTTAATCAATTTCAGTGTATCACAGAACATACTTTGTATGCTTTGAATCTAAGGCAGTTTTATCACACAGAATTTGGTCTATCTTGAGAAGAATGTTTACCTGCTGGTTTGGGGTGGAATGTCAAGACAGGTAAAGCTGGCTGATGATGCTGTTTTGATCTTTTATATCCTTATTGATTCTATCTACTTCTGTTTTATCAAGTATTAAAAGAGGAATAATAAAATTTCCAGTTATAGTCATGGATGTGTATATTTCTCCTTGCCGTCTTTTCGGTTTTTTCCCCTTTATGTATTTCAAACATGTTATATGATGACACAGGACTCTCGCTTTCCTCTTTATGAGCTGGTCTCTTAATGACTCTGTCCTGGCCGTCTCTGTCCTTGCCAACGCCCTCTGCTCTGAGGTTTGATGTTGATATAGTCATTCCGCTTCCCTTTTTGACCAGTGTTAGTTCTACATATTTTTCCATCTTATTTGTATCTTTATATTTGAAACATTTCTTGTAGGCAGTACATAATTCTCACTTTTTAAAACCATCTAATCTGAAAATCACTACCTTTTAACTGGGATATTTAGATCATTTATATTTACTGTGAGTACTTGAAAATGATTAGGCTTAAATCTATTTTTCTGTCCCATGGGTTGTTTTATTTTTCTGCTTTTTCTGCTTCTTTTGGGGGGAATTATTTGAATGTTGCGTATGGTATTATCATAGTTTCAATCTCCACAAGCTTAATTTGGGTTTTTAAAAAATCTACACATAACCTGTTGAACACTTGGTTATTCACAGATATGGACATGAACATATAGTTATAGTAACTATTGTAAAGTCTGCTAATTCTAAAATCGATGTCTGTTTGGGGTCAGTTTTGATTATTTTTTCTCATGTGTCGTATTTGATCACTTTTTTCACGCCCTAGACTCTTCACTGACTGTGGACACAGGAGCACCTTCCCGTCTCCTTGTGAGGCCCAGGCACGGCGCTACCCGGTTCCTCTGGACAGTTAACCCCGAGGCGCCGGGCGCGGTCTCACACTCAGAGGGGACCCTGTGTGACAGTTTCAGGCGGACAGCAAGGGACCCCGCCACACGCATGCATGCATCCACTCTCTGGCACACTTTTTAAAACATGAAGTGTATTTGCTGTAAAATACGATGTGAGTCATAAGTTACAACACAGTGAGTCAGTTTTAAGTGTACTGGTCCAGTGACAGCTATTATGAACTATCGGCCAGATGGCCCCATGCCCTTGGTGCTGGCTTTGTGCCTAAGAGCCCCGGAACCCACTGCCCCATCCGGTCCCTTCCCGCTTCCCCCTCTGCACGGGGAGCCGTTGGCTTGTTCTCTGCGTCTGTGAGTCTGCTGCTTTTCGGTATAGTCACCAGTTTGTTGTATTTTTAAAAATTCTCCCTATAAGTGGCATCACACACTATTTGCCTTTCTCTGTCTGACTCAGTGTATTTAGCCGAACTCCCTCCAAGTCCACCCAGATGGCTGCAAACGGCAACATTGCATTCTTTTTCTGTGGCTAATAGTCCTGTGTGCGTGTGTGTGTGTACGTGTGTGCGTGTGTGTGCGCGTGCGTGCGTGTATGTGTATGTGTGCGCGCGTGTGTGCGTGCGTGCGCATGTGTGCGTGTGCGTGCGTGTGCGTGCATGCATGTATGTGTATGTGTGTGCGCGCGCGTGTGTGTGCATGCGCGTGCATGCGTATGCGTGTGCGTGCGCGCGTGCGCGTGTATGTGTATGTGTGTGCGTGCATGCATGCATGTGTATGTGCGCGCGTGTGTGTACGTGCGCGTGTGCGCGTGTGCGTGTGCACGCGTGCGTGCGTGCGTGTGTGTGCGTGTGCGTGTGTGTGCGTGTGCGTGTGTGTGCGTATGCGTGTATCCCCCATGTCTCCTCCGCCCTCTCATCTGCTGGTGGGCACTTGGCTTCTCTACCTTGATAACTGTAAGTAACGCCGCTAGGAGCACTGCGCTGTGTGAACCTCTTCCCACTGGTGCTCTTGGTTTTTTTCCAGACATATATACACACATATGTACACACACCTAGAAGTGGAATTACTGGGTCCCGTGATAGTTCTATTTTTCGTTTTTAAGGAGGCCTCCATACTGTTTTCCGCAGTGTCTGCACCGATCTGCACTCCCACCCGCAGGGTACGAGAGTTTTTTCTCCACATCCTCGTTGTCATTTGTGGTGTTTTTGATGACAGCCGTCTGACAGATGTGAGGTGATAGATGACTGTGGTTTTAATTTTCATTTCTCTGATGATTACTGATGTGGAGCATCTTTTCATATGCCTCTTGGCCATCTTTCTGCATTTCCTATTCAGAAAAATGTCTATTTGTTTCTTCTGCCCATGTTTTAACTGGGTTGCTTTTTGTCTGTTTCTGATGTTGAGTTGTATGAGCTACTTATATAAGCTGGATATTAATCCCTTATCTGTCATATCATTTGCAAATATTTTCTCTCATTCCGTAGGTTGTCTTTTCATTTTCGTCAATGGCTTTCTTGCTGCGTAAAAGCTTCATAAGTTTAATTAGGTCTTATTTGTTTTTGCTTTTGGAGACAAATCCAAAAAAACTGTTCCTTCAGTCTATGTTAAAGGGCGTTCTGCCTACATTTTCCTCTGGGAATTTCACAGTATCTGGCCTTACATTCAGGCCTGTAATCCATCCTGAGTTTATTTTGATATTCGGCCTTAGTGGATGTTCTAATTTCATTCACGGAGCTGTCAAGTTTTCGCAGCGCCACTTACTGAAGAAATGGTCTTTTCCCCACTGTAAATTCTGGCCTCCTCTGCTGTAGATCGACTGACCGCAGGTGCGTGGATATATCTCTGGGCTCTCTGCCCTCATACACTGACCGATGTGTTTATTTCTGTGCCAGTACTATGCCGTCTTGATTACTAGCTTTGTGGTATAGTTTGAAGCCAGAGTGATTCCTCTGGCTCTATTCTTCTTTCTCAAGATTGGCTATTCAGGGTCTTTTGGGTCCATATAAATTTTAAAGAATATTTTCTCTAGGTCTGTGAAAAATGTGATTGGTATTTTGGAAGAGATTGCATTGAATTTGTAGATTGCCTTGGGGAGTATGGTCACTTTAACAATATTATTATAATTCTTCCAGTCCAAGGACATGTGGTATATCCTTTCTTCTCTTTGTATCGTCTTTGATTTCTTTCATCAGTATCCTATAATTTTCCAAGTACAGGTATTTTATCTCCTTAGGTAGGTTTATTCTCAGGTATTTTATTCTTTTTGATGTGATGATAAATGGGATTGTTTCCTTAATTCCTCTTTCTGATAGTTCATTGTTAGTGTATAAAAATGTAACAGATTTCTGATATTAATTTTGTATTAATATGCAATTTTTTTTTTTTTTTACCAAATTCATTGATGAGTTCTGGTAGTTTTCTGGGGGCATCTTTAGGATTTTTCTCTATGTAGTATCGTAGATACTATCTCTATATAGTATCAGCAAACAGTGACGGTTTACCTCTTCCCTCCAATTTGGATTTTACTTTTATCTCTTTCTCTTCTCTGCTGTGCCTAGGACTTCCAATACTGTGTGGAATAAAAGTGGCAAGAATGAGCATTCTTGTCTTGTTCCAGATTTTAGAGGAAATAGTTTCAATTTTTCACCACTGAGTAGGACACTGTTGTTGCAAAGTCCCGTCTGCCTTTTGCGACCCCACGAAGTGCAGCACACTGGGCTTCCCTGTCCTTTACTAGCTCCCTGAGTTTACCCAAACTCACGTCCACTGAGTCAGTGATGCCATCCAACCACCTCACCCTCTGTCGCCTCCTTCTCCTGCCCTCAGTCTTTCCCGGCATCAAGGTTTTTTCCCGTGAGTTGGCTTTTTGCATCAGGGGGCCAAAGTAGCAGAGTTCTGGCTTCCACATCAGTCCTTCCAGTGAATATTCAGGGCTGATCTCCTTTAGGATGGACTGGCTTGATCTCCTTGCAGTCCAAGAGACTCTCAAGAGTCTTCTCCAGCATCACAGTTTGAAAGCATCAGTTCTTCAGTGCTCAGCCTTCTTTAAGGTCCAGCTCTCACATCCCTACGTGACCTGGAGAAGCCATAACTCTGACTACGTGGGCCTTTGTCAGCAAAGTGCTGCCTCTGCTTTTTAATATTCTGTCTAGGCTGGTCATAGCTTTTCTTCCAAGGAGCAAGCATCTTTTAATTTCATGGCTGCAGTCACTATCCACGGTGTTATTGGAGCCCAAGAAAATGAAATCTGTTAATTTTCACTTTTTCCCCATCTATTTGCCATGAAGTGATGGGACCGGGTGCCATGACCTTTGTTTTCTGAATGTTGAGTTTTAAGCCAGTTTTTCCACTTTCCTCTTTCATCTTCATCAAGAGGCTCTTTAGTTCCTCTTCACTTTCTGTCATTAAGGTGCTATCATCTGCATATCTGATATTTCTCGCAGCAATCTGGATTCCAGTTTGTGATTCATCCAGCCCAGCATTTCACATGACGTACTCTGCACAGAAGCAAATAAGCAGGGTGACAATATACGGCCTTGACGGACTCCTTTTCCCCAATTTTGAACCAGTCCGTTGTTCCCCGTCTGGTTCTACGTGTTGCTTCTTGACCTGCATACAGGTTTCTCAGGAGGCAGGTCAGGTGGTCTGGTGTTCCCATCTCTTTTCCCATTCTTATGATCCACACAGTCAAAGGATTTAGAGAAGTCAATGAAGCAGAAGTAGATTTTTTTCTTTTTTTGGACTTCCCTTGGTTTTTTACCGTTATATATCGTTACATATCCCCCCACCTTTTTTTTTTTTTTACCATTATACTGATCCACAGTATAACGGTAGCTGTGTGTTTTTTGTACACGTTGAGGTAAGTTCCCTATATGTCCACCATCTGGAGAAACTTTATCACAAATGGATGTTGAATTTTAGCGAAAGCTTTTTCTGGGCCTATTGAGACAATCACATGGTTTTATTTTTCAGCTTGTTAATACGGTGTATCACTTTGACTGATTCGCAGATATGGAAAAATCCTTGCATCCCTGGGATATGTCCCGCTTGATTGTGGTGTGAAAGTGAAAGTTACTCAGTCATGTCTGACTCTTTGCGACCCTGGAATTCTCCAGGCCAGCATACTGGAGTGGGTAGCCTTTCCCTTCTCCAGGGGATCTTCCCACCCCAGGGATTGAACCCAGGTCTCCCGCATTGCAGGCAGATTCTTTACCAGCTGAGCCACCAGGGAAGCCCCATTTGACCTTGGTGTACGATTCTTTTATCCTTGTTGGCTTCAGTTTGTTAGTATTTTGTTGAGGACTTACGCATCTGTATTCATCAGGGACATTGGCCTGTAATTTTTTTGTGTGTGATATCTTTGTCTGGTTTTGGTATCTGGGTGATCCTGACCTCTTAGAATGAGTTCAGAAGTGTTCCTTGCTCTGCAATTTTTTTGGAACAGTTTGAGAAGGATAGGTGTTAACTCATCTCAAAATGTTTCGTAGAATTCACCTGTGAAGCCATCTGGTCCCGGACTTTTGTTTATTGGGAGTTTTAATTACAGATTCAATCTCACTGCCGGTAACCGGTCTGTTCAAATGCTCTATTCATTCTTGGTTCAGTCTCCGGAGATTGTACCTTTCTAGGAATTTGCTCATTTCTTCCAGGTTGGAGTGTATTTGTTTGGAGGACGCTGGTACTTCCTGGGGTGAACCTTGCTGCCTTGGTCTTCCGGGAGGGCCAGCTCTGTCTCCTCAACCCGGGGTCGGGGGAGTTGCTCCACGTATTCCGTTCACTGTTTGGATGCTGCAGGCGTCCCATTCAGTTTGAAGCCTGATTCAGAACATCACATGGGTCTTGTTCTCCAGCAAATTTCAGGGAGCCGTGGAGGAGACTGGAAATTGGTCCCACGTTACAGCAGAGACTCCCTTTACAACAGAGGCTCCTCCCCTGCGCCCAGCACAGCCGCCTCTGCTGTCTGAATACGGGAACGGGGAGGGGGCTGAAGCCCTGTCACAGATAAGGAAAGGAGACACGTGTATCTTGCAACCATCTGATAGTTAAGTCTGACGGCAATGCTGGTGGTCCCGATGAACTTGCGGTGTGGACATGACGTGCTGCACGTCTAGCCAGCTGGCCCATCAGCGCCTGTTCTGTCCAGAGGCCGGTGGTGGGGAAGGGGAGGCTGGCCGGGGGTCCGGTCATTCCTTCTGTCCAGGCTGTCTGAGGCATGGATACACGTGTCCCCAGAAGAGAGTGCTGGAGTCCACAGGACGCGAATTTTTCATCAGTGTGAAATGTCCGCGTGGTGATGAGCTCCCTGTCCCTGGAAGGGTGTAAGCAGGCTCTGAATGATCAGGGATACTGTGGGGAAGCTGAGCCAGATGGCGCTCTCTGCCCCTTCCATGTGGCACAGATCCCGTGATCTCGCTCAGGGAATGAGAATCCATCCTCATTAATTTGTAAGCCCTTGCTCCTTGCTAGGAGTGTGTTTCCATGGAAATGCCAGTGAACTGCAGGGACCTGAAGGATCTCCTCACATTGACCCCTGTAGGTTGGGTGGTGGGCACCCTTGCCACGACTGGCTCAGCCCTGCCTCTCGAGGGGTCTAGAGTGCGCCTTATTTGGCCAGTTATATAACTGGCCGCTTTAAAGAGCCATGAGTCACACGGGTTAGCAAACTAGTTCAAGGTAATTTATGACTCTGGGATGCTTGGGTTTCTAAATACAACAGACAACTACAAATTGCAAAGGCTGCAACCTCCCTCCCCAAGGAGACAGCGCCTGCCCAGCCAGGGCGGTGGCTCTGCCGGTCCGCTGGCAGAGAAGGCTCGGGCACAGGCAGCCGGGCCTGCCCCGCCGTGGGCCCCGGCAAGGCCCACCCTTGAGACTCAGGGAAGACCACGTCCCCCCGGCATCCCCGCCTCCTTCCCCTCCGCTGTGCGTGCGAGGGGACGAGGACTTTTCTCTTGCTCCGTGGTGGCTGCACTGCGTTCAGTTATCACAGCTCAGTTGTCTTGTCTATGCTGATAATATTGTGGGTAAGTCAGAGCTCAGAGCAGAAACTCTGTAACTGGAGACTAACCCCCTGCCCAGGGCCGCCGTGAGCCCCTCAGAGCACCGTCCACCGCCCCTCATGCGGGTCACCTTGCTGCCCAGCCCGTGGTAGACTGCTCTCCCTCTGTCTGGGGGCACTGGGCTGCCTGCCACCAGCTCCACCGACTCCCTGTGCAGTGACTGGGCAGCTGTCCACATCGGAGGCGGGGCCCAGTTTCCCCACCTTGAACCAGTGCTGCCCCCAAAACATGCTCTGGCCTCGGGCCAGCAGATGTGCTAGAAAGGACAGCTGAGCCTGGGCCAGGCCCAGGCCTCGAGCAGGCTTGCGTGCCCACCCTCCTGGGACCCTGTCACAGCACGTGCAGAAGCCCAGCGAGCTTCCCGGAAGAATGAAAGACAGGCAGTCCCGGTCACCTCAGCTAGCAGCCAGCTGGCCGCTGACCCCCAGCCGCAGATGGGCCCCCCTGCCCTGCTCGACCACACACGCTTGCCGGAGCCCAGGAGCCCGCCCAGGCCGCGAGCGACTCGGCTGGTAAGCGGTTCTCGGCATGAGCGGCTCCGTGTTGGAGTGCTTGTCACGCAGCAGCAGCTAGCTGATGCAGGCGCCGCAGAGTCCTGAGCGCACAGGTCTCCGTGCACAGGCTCTGCGATGAGTGGACAGGGGCTGGCTGCGGACAGATGGGCTGGCCTCGGGCTCTTGCCTCCTGGCCCTCACAACAGCCGTTGTTCAGGCTCTGCCCTACAGACTGGACCCTGGGCCTCAGTGCAGAGTCTCAACCAAGATACAAGCTTGGGCACCCCACGCCCAGGCTCCCCGGGGTATAGGCCCTACTCAAAGCCTTCCAGTGGCTTCTGCGACTCTCAGGGTCAAATCCAAGCACACAGCTCCCACTGCCCCTGTGCCCCCTCAGCTTCCTGTCTCCACCCTCTCACACCACTCCAGCTCCACAGGCCTCCAACCCGCAAAGCCCAGCCCCGCCCCAGGGCCTTTGCACTTGCAGCTCCTGGGGCTGGGATGCCCCTCCCGGCGCCCACCGGCTCCCTCCCCACTTCCTGCAGCCCCTCTCCCAGTGCTTTAGCATGCCGCAGAGCAGCCTGCTTCTTGTCAAAGGGCCCCGTCGCCCCCCACGCCCTGCCCCTGCTGGCTTTCCTTTCAGAGCAGGTGGCATGACCTGGTCCAACAACGCCCAAGTCACAAGGCCTCCAGCGGGAGCCAGTGAGGGTTAGGGGGCGGTGAGGAAGGTCCCCCGGGGTCCTCCAGGGTGCAGAGCCTGGGCCTCCTGCTGCTGTCCTCTCCGCCTGGCAGCTGCCAGCCCCTCTGTGGGCAGTGACGGGCTGAAGCCTCGTCTAGGAGCTGGGCTCTCACTCAGCAGCACGAGCCCAGATGGACGGCTGCAGGACGGTTGCTGTGAGAGTCCAGTGGGTAACTTTTGTCAAAGATACCAGGGCTTGAGGTGGCCCCAGAGGTCTGTTCCGTGGAGCATGGAGCCCCCGCTGTGTGAAACACTCTAAAATTAAGGGCCCAGCATTCAGGGCCGATTCTCCCACCGCAGGGAGCCGGGGCACCCCTACCCTAGAGCAGGCGGCCTGGCCCGGCCTGGTCACGGAAGAGAAGGATGTTCTCTATGGCCAGGGAGGCCGGGGCAGGCCCAGGCCCCCCACAGATCCAGAGCTCAGGGGCAAAGCTCTTCTAGACTCTGCGAGGGGGCACAGTCCCCCTGGGGAGTGGGCTCGGATTGGTCTCGGGGAGGCTGAGCTGGGGGCCAGGCCCAGGTCCAGGGGGCCTTGCATCCTTGTGTGGGAAGCATAGGGTCTGAGGCCAGGCAGCGGGGCTGCACACCTCGGGCCGCCCTCAGGCCTGCTGCGGGGCCCTGGGCTCTGGGCCTCGGGCTTGGCCTGTCATTCGGGCACACAGGCGTCTCTGCAGGGCTGCGTGGAAAAGCTTTCTCAGACCCGGGCCTGGAACATGAGGCCGTCATCATCCTTATCTCTGTAGGGTGAGGGTCTGTGGGCCTCCGCCAGCCTCTCCTCGTGCGGAGCTGTCCCGGATCCCGGGCCTTCCTGATCCTGTGGGTGGGCAGGGCAGAGATGGCGGGGGCTGGACTGAGGGCTTAACTCCGGATTGCAGGTCTGGGAGGGGAGACCACCTCCTTTCCTGGCTCCAGACCTCCGAGTGGGCCCTGCGTCAAGGGCCCGGGAGGTGGGGAGTAGCCGTGGGGCGGGGCAGGGTCAGAGACCATGACTCGGAACCCCCCATGGCAGCGGTGGGGCACTCCACCGGGACAGCCGCTCTGATCCAGGCTCCAGGGTGGCGGGTACTGCTCCCGCGTTCTCCTTCTCCCTGCCAGACCAGAGCTGGAGGTCCCTAAAGCACAGGGCCTCACTGTCCGCATGACACCGGGCTGTGGCGGGGTGCGAAGCAACAGCAGCGAGTGCCCTCTGGAAGCGCCTTCGGGGAAATGCAGCAGAGATGCCCCCACGCCCGGTCAGGGGAGCCCACCGGAGCGGAGCTGGGGTCTCAGCCCTCTGCTGCAGCCCCGGACTCGGGCCCCCACCCACCAGCCCTGCTGTGTGTGGCCACGCTGCCAGGGGACGGAACCCAGACCTTGCCCTCTGGAAGTCCCGGGCACCCTCCTCACGGGGTCGCCCCACACAATCATCCCGCCGTTACGGACTCGAACCCTCCTCTGTGCTCATGTTTCCACAGAAACATCCAGGAATCAGGACACTGCGCTTTCTGGGGCCTTCGCACACACTAGAAATTGCAACCGCAAAATGGGGGAGAAGGGAAAAAGACGCAGAGAGCAGGAGGGCCCGCGGGGCGTCCACAAACCCCCAGAGATCTGAGGGCCTCGGGACTGAGGACGTGTAGACAAAAGGCTCCTAGATGTGAGACTGCAGAAAGGAGGCCCTTTCAGTCAACGGCGCAGGAAAGCTAGTGTCCATGCGGGGAAATGAACCCGCATCCCTACCTCACACCTCACACTGCATCCCAAGTCAGGCCTAAACCTGCATTTGATAGGGAAAACTCTTTTAGAACAGTTTTCTGTGAGGAGTTATCTTCCTGCAATTGGGACTGCGAACAATTTCTTAAACAAGGAACAGAAAGCTCTCCAGGCTTAGGGAAAAACTGCTAGATCCGACTACAGGAAAAGGAAGGACTGCTTTTTACCGGAAGACAGGAGACAGAGCAAGAACAAACGGCGAGAAGACACGTGAAATCCGCACAGCAGCAGAGGACGCGCATCTAGGAAACGGAAGCTCCTGCGAGCCACAGGAGAAAGAGGGCCAGGAGTCAGAGGTCCGAGGCAGGCATCTCTGAAGAGGGGGAGACAGGCGCACAAACGCAAGCGTGAGACGAGGCACTGGTGGGCTTTGCCGTGCGCTGGAGAGCGCAGCTGACATCCCAGCACCTCACTGTACGCCCACTGGACACGCCAACTGTGGGGCAG
Source organism: Kobus ellipsiprymnus (assembly GCA_006410655.1). NCBI lineage: Eukaryota > Metazoa > Chordata > Mammalia > Artiodactyla > Bovidae > Kobus > Kobus ellipsiprymnus. The sequence goes on along the minus strand of SJYR01000075.1, from coordinate 919,204 downwards.
CTGCCGCACCAAGGGCTTCAGAGGCAGAGACCCACGAGAACATATGGGTCTCCCCACACAAACGCTGGGGACGAGAGAAAGCTGCACCACCGCTGTGAAAGCCACCTCGGCATTTGCTCGTAGGGGGCCATTCGTACACCTTATAAGCCCCCACGTTCCCTTCCTAGGCACGGCACGGGGCACACGCAAGCAAGCTCCTCGCAGCACTGTTAATATCCGGGAGCACGCCCAGGACCCAGGTACGCACGGACAGGAGAATGGGAGAAGAAACCGCTGAGCGGCCTCTCCGTTCCCCTTCACACCAGCAGTGTGCACGCAGCTACAGCTACACGCAGCACGGTGCAGAGAGCCTGAGAAACGCAACGTGTTGACTGAAAATCGCGAACCTTGGCGTCCACACGCAGTGTGCCATTCTTACGCAGCCCGAGAATAAGCAAACCACACATTGTCTAGACGGATGCAGCAACCACCACACACGCGACTCCGCACAGTGGCCCTGCAGTGGCCAGGGCTCACGCTGCTGGGAAGGCTCTGGGTCTGGAGCTGAGTGGTGGGTTCGCAGATGCTGCTTAACTATCCCTTATAACCGACAAAACACACTGAGTGTTAAGACAGGCAAGGAGGAAATAGAGGAGGAACAGTGTGGACCCAGACTGCCCCAGGATGACTGATTCCTTGCCGCACACGTCACTGCTTTCCCTTTGTCCCCCCCCGTTGGTTCCCAGAGGCCAGACCAGGAGGTGGAAGAACCTAGGCTTGTTTCTCCATAAGCGCGATAAGAGGCTGCGCCCGGAACGGCAAATGGCTGGCACACGTCACACAGGCCTGCCCGCCTCACCCACGGTAGACACTGCTGATGGACCGCAGCGCACCTGCAGTCAGGCCTCCTCCTCGGCTTCACGCTCATGGCAGGCTGCCCGGGACGGTGGATCAGAGAAGGCCTCCTAAACCATGCCTGCTTGCGGACTTGGAGGGTCCAGCCAGCTCTGACCTGGAAGGTCTGAAGCCCAGCTGGCGGGCCAGAGCAGCCCTGGAGGGCAGAACCTCTTGGGAAACCGTCTATCGGTTTTGGAGCCAGCCCCAGCCAGCCCCCGGCAGCGGGGAACGTCCGCTACTACCGCGCCCAGCCCTGTGGACTCCGGTCTCTTGAGCCCCTTGCTGGCCACCCGCCACCCTCCTGGGTCTCCGTGCTCCCACCTGCCATGGGGGAAGGCTCATGTCTACCCAGTGCTGGAGAGCTTCCCCGGACTTGCAGCCAGCTCCCCAGTGCAGGCGGCCAGGCAGGATTGCTGTCCTCTCCAGTCCCCAAGGCACGGTCCCACTAGCCCTGATCACCTGCCCACCCCACCGCACCCCACCCCCGGCCCAGGGGCTGCACCCCTGTCTCCACCGTGGCCTCCTCAGGCTCCAGGCCTTCCTTTCTTTGTTCCTGAGCTCCCTCTGTCTGGCTGGGGGCGGGGGGTTCCCTATCTCTGTCTGCTCCCTCCCAGCAGGAGTTAACTTCCCTCCTCTCGGGCCAGGACCCACAGGTCAGCCTTCTCATGCAGAACGCGTCGGTTTCTGTGCGTGTCTGTCCCTCTGGTTCAGGGACCCCCTCAGGGTCAGCCTCACAACTGGCAGGAAGTAAATAACACCACCAGGATGATGGCAGCCATTTCTCAGAATAAGTGGGCTTGCCCGAGCTGGTCCACGGACGGTATGAATGCGCCTGCCTCCAGGGAAGCGGCGGTGGTGTTGGGGGCACACTTTCCTCTCCTCCTGCACAACGAGAAAATCAAGGGCCACAGAGAGGGGTCGCTGCCAGCGTCACAGCCCACCTTCCTGCCTTTTAGGGGCCTGGGGGCTTTCCTTCTGCATCCCAGCAGGGCCCTAAAGCCCCAAGCCTGTGTGGACACGCCTCCCTCCCCAGTTCAAGGGACGCTGAGTGACCACGGTCACTAGTTCTTAGCAGCAGGCTCGCCCTATCTCAGCCCGATTCCCGCTGACCATTTTAATAACGAGATCATATCAGAGATTGACATGCCAGAGATATGGTGCCTTGGTGATTCACCTTGCTTCTATTTTCTTCATCTTACGCAAATATTAAATGGTACTGGGGCTGTGGGCACAGGAAGCCTCAGTTTACTAGAAAAAACTCTGGCAGCTTCTCAGAAAATAAGGACGGGAGCTGACGGCACCGAGGCATCTCCAATGAGCGAAGTGGCCTCCAGCTGTTCCGTTCTGAACAAGCCCCCCGCATGCCCACCCTGGGCCCACCTGACCCACCCTGGGCCCACCTGACCCCCAGGCCAGAGCGCTCATGACACCAACATACGGAAGGGCCTGGACCCCGCTCCAATCCGCACTGTCCACAGACTCCAAGAAGCAGACGCCACACTCTGCTCTTCACCTACAAAGGCGCCAAAATAGGGGAGACACGGCAACACAAAGGCCAGAGGTTCATTTCTGGTTCTGGCTGCTCCTGGGTTCATCCTTTCAAGCCTTGGAAACTCTAGGCACACTGCTTTTTGCTCTACAAATCCCACCACACCCCAGCAAGCCCTACACCTGGATAACTCCACGTCCTCCTCCAAATCCGGCCGCAACACCCCCTCCTCCAGGCAGCCCCCCATGCCTTCCCTCCAGCCACTGTTACACTCATTTCCAACCAGAATGATCCAGTGGGTTCAAACGCTGCTGTGTGTGTTCGACAGGGTGGGTCTGTGGGCCCAAGGCTCAGGGCTGGTATTCACCCCCATAATCTCCAGCCCCTCAGCCTGGGCCCTGACACATAGTGGGGATGGAGCAGGGCCTCCAGAAAGCATGAGCTAGGGACTTCCTGGTAGTCCAGTGGTTGCAGGGGACGTGGGTTCAGTCCCTGGTCCAGGAATGAAGATCCCACACGCCCCGGGGCAACTAGGCCCACTCGTCGCAACGACCAGGCCCACGGCCACAATTGGAGAGAAGCGTGCACCCCGCAAGGGAAGACCCCGCATGCTGCAGCGCAGACCCTGCCTGCCACGGCCAAGACCTGACGCAGCCAAATGCATAAATAAATAAACAATATGGTTTTTAAAAAACCCCAAAGCATGAGCTAAATACCTAAGCTTTGCCTTCAGGAAACTTACAGTTTAGTGAAAGAGAGCTAATGACCGACGAGATGAATTTAAGGTACTCTCAACACAGATCAGGCAATCCTTCCCCGACGGCTTCACATTTAAGCTGAGAGCTTACTGGTATTAACCAGGCAAAAAGGTATACATAACCTTCCAAGGAGACAGGATAAAGGTGGAAGGCAGCACGTGTGGGATGAAGGAAAAGCAGGAGTCCATGGGTTATGCGTCAACAGTTAGGGCTGAGTTACGCTGAGTAGCAAACGCTAACCCAAATCTCAGCGCCCGTCAGAAAGGCTATTACCCTCATGCTATCTGCTCACATCCTTTCCCGTAGGACTTGAGCTCACGGAGCATCTCTGTATCAGGTCAGTCGTTCAGTCGTGTCCGACCCTTCGCGACCCCATGGACTGCAGCACGCCAGGCCTCCCTGTCCTTCACCATCTCCCAGAGCTTGCTCAGACTCATGTCCATTGAGTCGGTGATGCCATCCAACCATCACATCCTTTGTCATCCCCTTCTCCTTCTGCCCTCAATCCTTCCCGGCATCAGGGTCTTTTCCAAGGAGTCCGTTCTTCGCATCAGGTGGCCAAAGTATTGGAGCTTCAGCTTTAACATCAGTCCTTCCAATGAATATTCAAGACTGATTTCCTTTACGATTGAGTGGTTTGATCTCCTTGCAGTCCAAGGGACTCTTAAGAGTCTTCTGCACACCACATCTTTATAGGGATCTTCAGCATCTCTATGTGGAGAGTGCCATTGCCAAGAAAGAAGAAAAAGAAGTGGCACACGCCAGCAAAGGGCGCTGAATGTGGGCAAACTGTAACTTGGTTCCACACCCGGCTTAAGATTTTGATGTGTGTCCCAGGAGCAATGGAAAAGCATTGCATAAAAATTTCCATTTTTAGTAAACCACTCTAGCCATAGTGAAGAGAGCCCCAAACTTGACTTTTAGTGATCGAAGGACCCGGTACTCACAAACACCCCCAAAGAGATTTTCTACAGCAGCAGCCCCCTCTGCCACCACATAGGGACCAGAGTCCAGGGTCCTCAGGCACAGAAAACCCCAGGCCCTCCTCTGCCCTGGGTGCCCTCAGCAGCCACGGAGTGAGGAGGGGTTCAGACGCACAGCTGTGTGAGTGTGGACTCGCCTGAGCCCAGCCCGGCCCTGGGAGTGTTGCGGTCACTGTCCACGGTGCTCACGGGCCGACGCGGCCGTGCTCAGACCCAGCCACAGGCTGAGAGAGCAGGGGGGCTCCAGGACCTCATCTCCCCAGGGCTGCGTTTTGCAGAAACGAAGAAAGCAGAAGCGCAGAGTGTGTGTGTCAGCCGCTCAGTTCAGTTCAGTTCAGCTCAGTCGCTCAGTCGTGTCCGACTCCTTGCAACCCCATGAATCGCAGCACGCCAGGCCTCCCTGTCCATCACCAACTCTCGGAGTTCACTCAGACTCACGTCCATCGAGTCAGTGATGCCATCCAGCCATCTCATCCTCTGTCACCCTCTCCTCCTCCTGCCCCCAACCCCTCCCAGCATCAAAGTCACTCAGTCATGTTCGACTCTTTGCACCCCATGGACTGTAGCCCACCAGGCTCCTCTGTCCATGGGGTTCTCCAGGCAAGAATACTGGAGTGGGAAACTGCTCCCTTCTCCAGGGGATCTTCCCGACCCAGGGATCGAACCCGGGTCTCTTGCACGGCAGGCAGGGAAGCCCCCTAGGGGGTAGGGATTCCTCAGGGTCACAAAGTGGGGGGCAGGGTGGGACTGAAACGCACCTTCAGACGCTTCCTCGGACAGAACTCATTCCCTCTGGGAGCCCCCTGCCCACTCCTCAGAGCAACGGACGTCCTGAAAACGCACAGCACACGCAGCAGGCGCTCAGTGTGTAACAGAAGCGGGGCGGTGGTACTGTTACCAGGCAACCGCTACCTCGAGACCAGCAGCCCTGCGGTTAGAGGTCCTCTGCCGGCACCACACCCCCCAGGTCCCCTACGCTCGGCATCTCTTTCTCTTGCTTTGTGTGGCAAATAGCATCTTGCTGATCTGACCGCCAGGGCAGTCCCTGTCCACGGGGAGCCCAAGAGCCCTGGCCCTACCCCCATTCCCCCTACTGAGACCTCCTTCCTTTGGGCCTTCAGGGACCCTACTCCCCACCTGCTCACAGAAGTCTTGTCCAGACCACGCAGAGACCCGCACTCAGGTTGGAATGAAATGGATCCACCCTGCCCTGTCCACGTCTCCCTCGAAACTCCGCTCACGTGCTCCTTTCTCTGCATCTTGGTCTCCGTGGCTGCCACGGGAGGGCCGAGCGGACCGTGGCAGGTCAGCCCTGGAAGGCCCTTGTGAGGCGAGATCTGACCGCTGAGAAGGTGTGGTTACGAGAGACCTCGCTCTTCCTGCTGCAGAAGCCCCCGTGGTCCGGAAGCAGAGCTTAGGCCACAGTGCATCTGCAGCTGTTTTGATGGCTGGGGGCTTCCGGCCACGGTGGGGGTGGGCCGAGGTCTCTGAGGTTCTGAAGGCCCACTGTGTGCAGGCTGAGGAGGCACAGAGGAGAAAAGGTGGAGGCCTGCCCCAGAGGTGTTCACAGACCACCTGTGGACAGGCCAGCCGGGCGGACTGCATCACAGCACGTGAGCTGCTTTTATGGGTGAAGGGTAGGGGGCAAGGGCACAGACCCGAGTCTGATGGGGAACTGGTGAAGGACAGAGAATGTTTACCTGAGACTGGAGGGCTGTATCAGTTAGTTATGTGCTTGGCTGAAGTAACAGACAAGCCTACTGAGAGTGGCTTAAATTACAAAGGCATCTAACGTTTCATGTTTAAAGACAATATGAGAGACGGGAGGCCCAGACAGGGCCTGGGGGGCCAATAGTGTCATCAGTGACTCGGATGCCATTCACTTCTCTACTCCACCGTTACCAGAATGCTGGTGTCGTTCCCTCATGGATGCAATGTGGCTGCCTCTGCCCCGGCCATCACCTCTGTACAGTCAGCACTCAAAGCAGAAGCAAGGGGGCACCTTCTTGCCTGTCGAGCTTCCTTTTCAGGAAGGAAAGTCTCTCACAGAAGCTCCCCAGACTTCCTCTAAATATGTCACTGGCCAGAACTGGGTCCTGATCCCTTGTCCTGACCAATCACTAGTGGTGGTGGTGGGGAAACAGTTGCCGTGATGGCTTAGACCAACTGTGGTTCCTCCCCGTGGGGCATCCACAGGAAGAAGGCGCGGTGGGCAGGGCAAGGGCTTCTAGCTGAGTAGCCAGTACCGTCCTGTCACAAGGCAGAAACGGCAAGGGGGCTGAAGGTCAGAGACACGGGAACAGCAGGGGAGGGGCAGCGTGCGCGGGGGGCAGAAGCGCCAGGGGCAGCCCGGGGCTCAGGGTCGCCGGCGGGCCACTGCCCGGGTGTGGGTGGTGGGCAGAAGCGCCAGGGGCAGCCCCGGGGCTCAGGGTTGCCAGCGGGCCACTGCCCGGGCGCGGGCGGGGGTGGCCAGGGTCTCCTAAGAGGCTTTGCCCCTGGAGTGAAGCAGGCCTGGGCAACGGGGAGCCGCTGAGACCCAGAGAGCAATGCCGGGGCAGGTGGGAAGTCAGGTGTGCAGAAGCCGTCCTGCTGAGGAGCTGAGCAGAGCCGTTCCGCGATGGGCAGTAATGTCACTAATAGACTGCGGAGGCCTCTGTTCAAACACATGATTGCAACTGACGAGAGAGAGAACACGTGACCTTAAGTACCGAGTCTGCTGGGCCGCTGCCCATTTCTGGACGTCAGAACACAAACACCCGGCCAGTTCCGAAGACAGCTCCGCTGTCACACCGGCTGCACACACACCTCTCCTCTCTCACCTGCGCCCTGCCCGGCCTCCGGGCCTGCAGACCCCAGGGCACCCGAACGACCCAGTGTGGGCGAGGGAGGCTGGCTTCCAGGCTACCAAGGAAAACAGAGGCTGGACGTGGGGGGTGCTCACTGGTGAGTCGGGGAGTGGGATCTCAATCCATCAGCCACTTCTGATCCCAGCATGCTTGCTGGGTGGGGAGGCCTCTTCTCTCTGTGACGCTTTGCTGAGGGCATACGTGTGACCCCCAGAGACAGGTCGTTCCTTCTTATGACGTGGGTCTCCTGGGCCTGGCACGAGGAGTACTCTGACACACGGGGACTACAGTCCCTGGGGGCACACAAGGGCAGCTGTGCCCAGGACTGGGAGAACAGCACCCCCAGTTAAGGTCCCCAACGCCCAGGCAATCGTGTTCCGGAACTGAGGGGGCTTAAGGGTCAGGTGGCCATTTCCAGCCATGAGGGGCAAACCGTCAGCATCCACCGGGCTCGTTTTTAAAATTAAATCACACATTTACAACCAACAGTCAAGGCCCTTTGTCAGCAGTCTTGTAACCTTCAGCCTCTCAGCTTTTATTTCTCTCTGGGACTAAGTTCTTGGCATTGAACTGAGTCCCATTATGGACATAAATCCTGTCCCTTTCACATGTCACCTTCAGTGAAGAGCTCCCCCCCAACTCCCCCTTCCTTCCCCTCGTCAACCCCTCCCCACAGGTGAGTGGGGCTCTTTTACAGCAGTTCTGCAGGTTGGTGAGCTAAGGATTTAGAATAACAGGGTGAGGAGGGGCCTGCCATACAGGAGGGCAGGGTGGGTGGCGGGCAGGGATGATTCACCTATAAAAACTCAGCCAGCTGAAATGTCAGGGAGATGGCTGCCAAGGGCTGAGAAGCCCAGAATGAATGGACTCAGCGTCGATCCAGCAGCTCTGGGGGCTGCCCTGGAGCATGGATCTAGTGTGAAAGAGCGGGTGTTGCCCAGCGCCTGGATCCCACCTTCTAGAAATCGCAGTTGAGATGTACAGACGCTTTGAAACCAGAGTACTGGGGTTCAAGGCTGGCTCCACCGCCCGGCTAGTTCAGTTCAGTCGCTCAGTCGTGTCCGACTCTTTGAGACTCCCATGGACTGCAGCATGCCAGGCCTCCCTGTCTATCACCAACTCCCTGAGTTTACTCAAACTCATGTCCACTGAGTCGGTGATGCCATCCAACTGTCTCATCCTCCTCTTGGTTAGTAATTAAAAGCGAAAGGAGCCTCAGTTTCTTCATCTGTAAAATGGGAACACTGAAGTCTCTCCCTCTTAGGGTTAGACAGTGGGGCAGGGGAGCTGACTGGGCTGAGGGTAGTCCCAGGATGCTGCTGTGGGAGGGTCAGCACGCTTTTCCTGTGAAGGCTCAGGCAGTAAGCATTTCAGGCTGCATGGGACCTCTGGTCTTTGACCCAGGCATGACCCTCTGCTGCTGCAGGGCAAATGCAACTTCGGCTAATAAGTCGTCCATGCTCTCTCTCCTGTAATGGTCTCCTGTAATTGGTGCATTGTTGATATTTTCCCCAGCAGCCTTGATTCCAGTGTGTGCTTCATCCAGCCCGGCATTTTGCATCATGTACTCTACACAGAAACTAAATACGCAGGGTGACAATATACAGCCTTAAAGTACTCCTTTCCCGATTTTGAACCGGTCCGTTGTTCCCTGTCCAGTTCTACCTGTTGCTTCTTGACCTGCATACAGGTTTCTCAGGAGGCAGGTCAGGTGGCCTGGTGTCCCCATCTCTTTAAGAATTTTCCAGTTTGTTGTGATCCACACAGTCAAAGGCTTCAGTGTAGTCAGTGAAACAGATGTTTCTCTGGAATTCTCTTGCTTTTTCTATGATCCAGTGGATATTGGCAATTTGGTCTCTGATTCTTCTGCCTTTTCTAAATCTAGCTTGTACATCTGGAAGTACTGTTAAAGCCTCACTTGAAGGATTTTGAGCATTACTTTGCTAGCATGTGAAATGAGTGCAATTGTATGGTAGCTTGAATATTCTTTGGCATTACCCTTCTTTGGGATTGGAATGAAAACTGACCTTTTCCAGTCCTGTGGCCATTGCGGAGTTTTCCAAATTTGCTGGCATGTGAAAAAGGAGGGTGAAAAGCTGACCTAAAATTCCACATTCAAAAAACTAAGATCATGGCACCTGGTCCCATCACTTCATGGCAAACAGATGGGGAAAAAAATGGAAACAGTGGCAGACTTTATTTTCTTGGGCTCCAAAACCACTGCAGATGGTGACTGCAGCCATGAAATTAAAAGATGCTTGCTCCCTGGAAGAAAAGCTATGACCAACCTAGACAGTGTATTAAGAAGTAGAGACATCACTTGGCCGACAAAAGTCCATAGAGTCAAAGCTGTGGCTTTTCCAGTGGTCACGTGTGGATGTGAGAGCTGGACCACAAAGAAGGCGGAGCGCCAAAGAACTGACGCTTTCAAACTGTGATGTCGGAGAAGACTCTCGAGAGTCCCTCGGACTGCAAGGAGACCCAACGAATCCATCCTAAAGGAGATCAGCCCTGAATATTCATTGGAGGGACTGATGCTGAAGCTGAAAGTCCAATAGTCTGGCCACCTGATATGAAGAGCTGACTCACTGGAAAAGACCCTGATGCTGGGAAAGATTGAGGGCGGGAGGAGAAGGGGTGACAGGAGGAGATGGTTGGGTGGCATCACCGGCTCGATGGACACGGGTTTGAGCAGGCTCCGGGAGATGGTGAAGGACAGGGAGGGCTGCCGTGCTGCAGTCCTTAGGGTCGCAGAGCCGGACCCGACCGAGCGGCTGAACCACAAGAACTGCCGAGGACCGTTGTGTCGGTCTCAGGCGTATGGCGTGATTTGCTCTTTGTCCATATTGTGGAATGATCACCACGGCAAGTCTATTCATCATCCAGCACCGCAGTTTCAACGCTTCTGCTTGTGATGGGAACCGTTGAGATCTGTGCTCTTAGACCTACTCCCTTCCAAACACAGCACTGCCGACCAGCCTCACCCGCTGCACAGGACTCCCCGGGACCCTTTATTACGTGACTCGGCGTCTGTGCCTTTTGGCCCCGTCACCCGCTTTTGCCTTCTCTGACCCCGCCTCTGGCAGCTCCAGCGTGTTCTGTGTCAGTGCATCTGGGATTTTATTCGGGTTCCACGTGGAAGGGAGACCGTATGGCATGTGTGTTCCTCTGTCTCACTTCTTTCACAAGCATAATGCCCTCAAGGTCCGTGGCTGAAAATGGCAGGATCTCCTTTCTCTAACAGCGGGTTAAGATTTCGCGTACACACAGACACGCACGTCACATGTTCTCCATCCGTTCATTTCTCTGCGGACGCCGAGGTTGTCTCCGTGACCTGGCTGTTGTAAATAATGCCAGAGGGAAGGTGAGGACGCAGGTATTTCTCAGCATGGCGATCTCCTCCCTGTCAGATAAACACCCGGAAGCGGGACTGCTGGCTCGCACAGCAGCTTTCTTTTCCTCTGTGGACTCTCCATACTTTATTCGACAGTGGCTATGACAATTTCCATTCCATAACAGCGCACGAAGGCCCCCCTTTCTGCACACCGTGGCTAACTCTTGTTTCTTCTTGTCTTTGGGTGGCAGCCCTTCCGGCGCGTGTAAGGCGGCACCTCGCCGTGGTTTCGATTTGCACTCCCCGGTGCTCGGCGACGCAGAACATCTTTCCATGCACCTGCTGGCCACGTGCCCTTCAGAAGACCATCCGCCCAGATCCTCTGCCCACTGCACACCTGGGTTTCTTGGTCTTTCGCTGTTGAGTTGTATGAGTTCTTGATATTCTTTGGGTATCAACCCCCTATCAGATACATGACCTGTAAATATTTTCTCCGGGTCTGGAGGTGCCTTGACCTCTGCTTTCTGGAGGACGGTGATCCAGGCTTGGGATTTTCCATTTTCATCCCTGTGTTTCCAATTGGTGGCGGTGCTGTGTTCTGGTTAAACGGCATGTGGCCGGGATCACTACCCACTTTTCTGGGAGCTGGCTGCAAGGGGTGCGGTGGGGCGTGGGCACGGTTCTCCTGCAGTCACCGGGCAGACGGTCACGGGCGCTGGATTCACATGCCCCAGCCTCAGAGTGACGGGCAATTCATAGAGGAGCTCGCTGCTGAGACGCTGAGCGGGCGCTCAGTCCCTCGACAACCTGGAAGCCGAGCGGGGAACAAGGAGCTCCCCCGAGTCACGAAAGCTCAGCTGAGACCTCCCGGGAGGCTAAAGCCTGCTCCGGGCCGCTGTCACCGAGAAGGGGAAGGCCTCGGGCTGGCACGGGAGAGCCGCGGGACTGCACTTGCCCTGCTCACCCCCGGTCAGCTCTGGGACTCAGGGCGTGTGCGCTCTGCTGGGGGCACAGAAGAGGGTCGGTCTCCGGTGGGGGCGACTGGCTTTTTCCTCTGGCTGAGGGCCTCCTGTGTGCCAAGCACAGCCGTCCTCAGGGTCACGGTGGGACGGCGGGGTGCAGAGAGGCCAGGGAGCGTTTCCGGGTCACACAGCCGCAGGGACAGTGCTGGGCTCTGACACCCCTGACGCCCGGCCCCTCACTCTCCTTTCCCCAGAGCCTTTGGGTCCCACACGCCCGTGTCCTGCAGAGGCCCAGGGATGGGCACCGGAGCCCCCTCCCCAAGGAGCCGGGCCGCTGCTGTGAGAGAGAGGCCGGGGCATTTCCAGAGTCCCTGAGGCTGACGCTGCTCTCAGTGCGGCGCCCCACGCAGCTCTGTCCTCGGGCATCGCTGTGTCCTCCGTGCCCCTGTCCCCATGGGGCTGGAAGCAGCAGCCGCTTCACAAGGCTCTGAGGGGCCTACAGAGTTCTTGAAGCCGTGCCCGGCACACAGGGAGTGCCGTGGGGTGTTAGTCTTATCGTCTCCTGTTCCCTTTGCTGGACGAGGAGGGGGCCCGGGGCAGGGGGGCTCCTGGGCTGCACCCGGCTCTCACCCCACTCGCTGTCCTGCAGGGGGAGGTGCCAGGCTGGGCTCTGTCCCCTGCCCCGCCGGGCACCCTCAGTCCCCACCTCCGCTGCCTGGGAAAGTCTTCCAGAGGCGTCTCTGTACCTCCCCGACCCCTGCCTGCCCAGCAGCCCCCTCCAGGGGTTGTTCCAGAGCGTCCTGGCCCTTGGCCCCCACACCTTCTCCGGGTCAGGTGAGGGTGAAGCGATGGACAGTCTGGGGGAGTCTGACGTCCCCGTGCGCCCACGGCCTCGGGAGCCCCAGGTGGGGCTGGAGTCTCATTCATGCGCCGACTGCTCAGAGTCTTAGCACCTACCTTGCTGGATGGTCACGGGGACAGACAGAGCAGGGGCTGCAGGACAGCCTGAGGAAGGGTGAGCCCGAGCTGGCCTCCTAACTCCTCTCAGCCTTGGTCTTCTCCTCCTTTGAATGGGCACAGCCTGCTGTGAGGGAGTGGCAGCCTGGCCCACTGCCAGACACCACCGTCCACGACTCAGAGGCCAGAGCCCAGTTACAGAAGTCTGGGGGTGGGGGCGGGAACCAGTGTCATCACCCCTTTCTGCAGGTTGGAAACAGGCATGGGGAGGTGCCGTGACCCCCGATCACAGAGCCCAGGCCGCCCGCTCCTGGCCAGTGCCCACGCTGGGCCCCCTCATCCTCCTCCAGGACCCACAGCTGCGGCCTCAGTGCGGTTATTCTGCGGGAGCACGGTGGGGACACGGGGGACCCGTGCTCTGAGCACTGCAGAGAGGGGCTCTGCTGCGTTCACCGCTGGGCACCCAGGCCCCGCCCAGCCCGGCCACACTGCAGGGCCTGAGCCAGTGTTTGCTGAGTGGCCGCCTGCCCGTCGGCATGGACCTGCCCCGTGCCCACCGCTTCCTCAGCTCCGCAGCACGCCCAGCTTCACGGCTGTCCCCTCCATCTGCCCCGTCAGGGACAGTCAGGGGCCAGAGCTGCTCAGCAGGGGACAGAGAGCCTCGGGGTGCCTGTGGCTGCCCCAAGCCTCCCCTGGGCCATCCCAGGCCAAATCCCTGGGAGGCTCAGCTGGCTCTCAGGGTCAGCAATGAGCCCCACCCCCGGGGGCGTGCACAAGGGCGCTGAGGGGTGCTTCCTGAGGGCGACTCAGCATCCGATGGGGCGCTGGGGCCAGACTGCTTTCCACGTCCGTTCCAAGCCTGCACCCCTGCCGCCAACACAGAGCCAGCCGTAAAGACACTAGCTGTGCGGCCTGGATTAGAGCAGGTTCCCTGCCGTGTGACCTTGGGCCTCAGTGTCCTCATCTGTAATAAAGAAAGGCAATGGCAACCCACTCCAGTACTCTTGCCTGGAAAATCCCATGGACGGAGGAGCCTGGTAGGCTGCAGTCCATGGGGTCGCTAAGAGTCAGACACAACTGAGCGACTTCACTTTCACTTTTCACTTTCATGCATTGGAGAAGGAAATGCAACCCACTCCAGTGTTCTTGCCTGGAGAATCCCAGGGATGGGGGAGCCTGGCGGGCTGCTGTCTATGGGGTCGCACAGAGTCGGACACGACTGAAGTGACTTAGCAGCAGCAGCAGGGCCTGAGGAAGGCTCACTAAGCTGCTCTCATCACCATCCCCATCATCATAGAGGAAGGGGGATGGAGGCCTGCTACTGGGACAGGGTCACATGCCCCCCCCCCCGCCACACACACCTCTGAGCCACCGTGCATGCTGTTCCACCAAGCACACCACACCCTTCCCTGTCCTGACCAGATCACACAGCAGTGATGCTTCAAGGCCCCCCAGACCGTAGCCCACCTTCCCCACCAGATGTGTTCCTACTTCACCTCGAAGCCCCCACCTCCTGGCCTCCTCATCTGGCATCACTCTGTCCCTCATGGACAGACACCCAGGCTCCCTCCTCACAGTCTCCTGAGCCCCCGACCTGGGACCAAGTACACAGCAGGTGCTCAAGGCAAGCTTTCTATGAATACATCCTATTTTAAACCGGCCTGACTTAACACTTTGCAATCACTCAAACAAGGGAACAAATCAATTGTACAGTTTGTTTTTTTTTTTACCATGTCTTCAATCTGTTGACTAATGAATGGGCTTCCCTGGTGGCTCAGAGGTAAAGAACCCATCTGCAATGCAGGAGATGTAGGAGACATGGGTTGGATCCCTGGGTTGGGAAGGTCCCCTGGAGAAGGGAATGGCGACCCACTTCAGTATTCTTGCCTGGAGAATCCCAGGGACAGAGGAGCCTGGCAGGCTATAGTACATGGGGTCACGACTTGAGCATGCACAGTTGACTAACGTATGTTAGGGTTCCTCTCCCTCTAAAATCACAGGCCATGACTGGAGAGCACATAAGGATTTAGACAGGACTGGACGCCCAGGACGCCCTACAGACCCGTCTCCGCAGACGGTCAGATCAGACCAAGGCTCGACCGAGTTCTAGCCTCTGCTTTCATACTGCGCATGGAATTTGGTTGGTTTTTCAAATTAAGCTTTTATACTTGTCAGCCTAGCAGGGAAGTTGTCATTTCCGAACTCATTTTTCCAGCAATAATCAAGTTACACCACGCGTGAGACGGCCTGTTCCCTGAGTTATTTAATTAGGATCTGCAGCTATTAGCCGGGAAAGAGTCAGTGCAGCATATTCCAAAGCAACCTCCGTCTCTGGGAAGGGGCGGGGGTGGTGCCCCTGGAAGGTATCCGCTCCTGGCTCCTCCAGTCGGGAGCATCAATCTTCCCGCCGTAGATTTCCAGGGAAGCACCCAGAGGGGAGAGTGGGCTGGAGCTGAGCCTGGCTGTCACCCACGGGAGGGAGGGCTGGAAACGTCAAGAGAGCCACGGTCCTGAGGCTGGACCCAAGGGAGCGAGAAACCTCCCCTGAGGACTGCTGCTTGGGCCAGGATAAGGCTCAGAGACTGTAACGCAGAGCCCCCCAGCCGAGTGGCACAGGGAAGCTCCCATCCTTCCCATCAGGGGCTGCAGGACAGCCTGAGGAAGGGTGAGCCCGAGCTGGCCTCCTAACTCCTCTCAGCCTTGGTCTTCTCCTCCTTTGAATGGGCACAGCCTGCTGTGAGGGAGTGGCAGCCTGGCCCACTGCCAGACACCACCGTCCACGACTCAGAGGCCAGAGCCCAGTTACAGAAGTCTGGGGGTGGGGGCGGGAACCAGTGTCATCACCCCTTTCTGCAGGTTGGAAACAGGCATGGGGAGGTGCCGTGACCCCCGATCACAGAGCCCAGGCCGCCCGCTCCTGGCCAGTGCCCACGCTGGGCCCCCTCATCCTCCTCCAGGACCCACAGCTGCGGCCTCAGTGCGGTTATTCTGCGGGAGCACGGTGGGGACACGGGGGACCCGTGCTCTGAGCACTGCAGAGAGGGGCTCTGCTGCGTTCACCGCTGGGCACCCAGGCCCCGCCCAGCCCGGCCACACTGCAGGGCCTGAGCCAGTGTTTGCTGAGTGGCCGCCTGCCCGTCGGCATGGACCTGCCCCGTGCCCACCGCTTCCTCAGCTCCGCAGCACGCCCAGCTTCACGGCTGTCCCCTCCATCTGCCCCGTCAGGGACAGTCAGGGGCCAGAGCTGCTCAGCAGGGGACAGAGAGCCTCGGGGTGCCTGTGGCTGCCCCAAGCCTCCCCTGGGCCATCCCAGGCCAAATCCCTGGGAGGCTCAGCTGGCTCTCAGGGTCAGCAATGAGCCCCACCCCCGGGGGCGTGCACAAGGGCGCTGAGGGGTGCTTCCTGAGGGCGACTCAGCATCCGATGGGGCGCTGGGGCCAGACTGCTTTCCACGTCCGTTCCAAGCCTGCACCCCTGCCGCCAACACAGAGCCAGCCGTAAAGACACTAGCTGTGCGGCCTGGATTAGAGCAGGTTCCCTGCCGTGTGACCTTGGGCCTCAGTGTCCTCATCTGTAATAAAGAAAGGCAATGGCAACCCACTCCAGTACTCTTGCCTGGAAAATCCCATGGACAGAGGAGCCTGGTGGGCTGCAGTCCATGGGGTCGCTAAGAGTCAGACACAACTGAGCGACTTCACTTTCACTTTTCACTTTCATGCATTGGAGAAGGAAATGCAACCCACTCCAGTGTTCTTGCCTGGAGAATCCCAGGGATGGGGGAGCCTGGCGGGCTGCTGTCTATGGGGTCGCACAGAGTCGGACACGACTGAAGTGACTTAGCAGCAGCAGCAGGGCCTGAGGAAGGCTCACTAAGCTGCTCTCATCACCATCCCCATCATCATAGAGGAAGGGGGATGGAGGCCTGCTACTGGGACAGGGTCACATGCCCCCCCCCCGCCACACACACCTCTGAGCCACCGTGCATGCTGTTCCACCAAGCACACCACACCCTTCCCTGTCCTGACCAGATCACACAGCAGTGATGCTTCAAGGCCCCCCAGACCGTAGCCCACCTTCCCCACCAGATGTGTTCCTACTTCACCTCGAAGCCCCCACCTCCTGGCCTCCTCATCTGGCATCACTCTGTCCCTCATGGACAGACACCCAGGCTCCCTCCTCACAGTCTCCTGAGCCCCCGACCTGGGACCAAGTACACAGCAGGTGCTCAAGGCAAGCTTTCTATGAATACATCCTATTTTAAACCGGCCTGACTTAACACTTTGCAATCACTCAAACAAGGGAACAAATCAATTGTACAGTTTGTTTTTTTTTTTACCATGTCTTCAATCTGTTGACTAATGAATGGGCTTCCCTGGTGGCTCAGAGGTAAAGAACCCATCTGCAATGCAGGAGATGTAGGAGACATGGGTTGGATCCCTGGGTTGGGAAGGTCCCCTGGAGAAGGGAATGGCGACCCACTTCAGTATTCTTGCCTGGAGAATCCCAGGGACAGAGGAGCCTGGCAGGCTATAGTACATGGGGTCACGACTTGAGCATGCACAGTTGACTAACGTATGTTAGGGTTCCTCTCCCTCTAAAATCACAGGCCATGACTGGAGAGCACATAAGGATTTAGACAGGACTGGACGCCCAGGACGCCCTACAGACCCGTCTCCGCAGACGGTCAGATCAGACCAAGGCTCGACCGAGTTCTAGCCTCTGCTTTCATACTGCGCATGGAATTTGGTTGGTTTTTCAAATTAAGCTTTTATACTTGTCAGCCTAGCAGGGAAGTTGTCATTTCCGAACTCATTTTTCCAGCAATAATCAAGTTACACCACGCGTGAGACGGCCTGTTCCCTGAGTTATTTAATTAGGATCTGCAGCTATTAGCCGGGAAAGAGTCAGTGCAGCATATTCCAAAGCAACCTCCGTCTCTGGGAAGGGGCGGGGGTGGTGCCCCTGGAAGGTATCCGCTCCTGGCTCCTCCAGTCGGGAGCATCAATCTTCCCGCCGTAGATTTCCAGGGAAGCACCCAGAGGGGAGAGTGGGCTGGAGCTGAGCCTGGCTGTCACCCACGGGAGGGAGGGCTGGAAACGTCAAGAGAGCCACGGTCCTGAGGCTGGACCCAAGGGAGCGAGAAACCTCCCCTGAGGACTGCTGCTTGGGCCAGGATAAGGCTCAGAGACTGTAACGCAGAGCCCCCCAGCCGAGTGGCACAGGGAAGCTCCCATCCTTCCCACTGGGTCTGGAGGCAGACAGTCCAGGGCTGGTCCCGGGAGCTCCTCTCCCTGATGCCCGTCGTCCCTGAGGAGTGGCTCGTCTACGTAGGGGCAGGATGAGAGCCAGCCTCAGAGCTCCTGCTCCCAGGGGCACGACCGAGGGAGAAGCAGCAGCAGCCAGCGTCTCTCTCCTAGGACATCCCAGAGGCTCCGCAGATCTCCTCCCTTCCTGCCCTGAAGGAGGGGAGCTTCGCACGGCCAGCCTCTCTGCAGAGACGGGAACCCTGCCGTCCTGGGCGGCTGTGTGGCCAGCTAAAGGTTGGTGTTCAGTGCTCTGGGAAGTGGACAAGGCTGTTGGGAGCCTCGGGGACCCCTCAGCCCCATCCCTTCTAATGTTCTGCCCACCACCGCACCCCTCTCTACCTGGGGTCCTATTTTATGAAACTGTCGTGTGGACCAGACAAGCCGCATTGAGCAATTCATAGTTCAGGAACCAGCTACATACCCTGGGCTTCTGGCTGCTGTTGAGCTTTGCTGGCAAATTGCTGGTGGGGATCCCTAAGGGACTGAGGCTCCCCCGCCCTGCCGAACTCCCTGGGCACCTGTGGCCAGATGTGTCCTGTCCAGCGGCAGGCAGCTGCGTCCCTCCCCACTCATGGCCACCCCCTCTCTAGGGAAAGCCCATAGCCCTCCCCGTGAGACTGAGCTTTCACTGAGGGTGAGCAGCGGCGGCCGTGGCCCAGCCAGGCCCGGGGCTCACGGGAGGGGAGGCGACGGTCTCGGGAGGGCCCCGAGCCTCCAGCGTCAGAGCCGCTGCTCCCAGGCCCTGAGCTGGGGGCGAGTTTGGAGCCGCCAAGGACAGTGCACACTGGGGGTGTCCTGCAAGCAAGGGGGCCAGGCCTGCCCCTGACTCCCCATTTCTGCCCTGCGTGTGCCCAGCACCCCGCTTTCTTCAGCCCTATGCCTGCTGCTTCCTGTGCTCAAATTCACGCACTGGGGGCCCTCCCTGATGGGGAAAGTGGAGAAGGCCCGACTCCTGCGTGACAGCCAGAAAAGCCAGCTGCAGAGGAAAGGCCAAGCCTCCTTGGGGGATCACCCCCCGCCTTTTTCTGATTTCCCACACTGGCTGGTTCGTGGGGCTTTACTATCCTATGACGAACCTCTGAGTTGTAATGAACACAGGCCTCAGGGCAGAAGTTGCCCTCGGTCCTTCGGGACACGGGGTGATGTTGGTGCAAGACAGTGATGCGCGACTTCCGCACTCCCACCCCACGGGGCCCCTGGCCTTTCCCGGCAGAACCGCACTGGTGGCTGCTGGGAGTTGCCTGATGCTTCTTCTAAGTCGTCACCCCATCTCGTTGCTCTGATGAACTCCAAGCACCATGTCACTCCAGGACCATACGCTGCCCCACCCCTGGGCGGGGAGGATGCGGGACAGAACATCTGTGAGGCAGCCTTCTGGGGCATCCAGTTCCCGTCACGATGAGGAAGGACCAAGTTCTTGATGAAAACCATCCCTCTCCCGCACCAGCACAGCCCTAGGCGGGTGGGGGGCTGGCAGGCTCGCTGCCCTGACTCCTGGTCCCCCTCAGGCCGCCACGTGGGGATGAGACACTCCTCTGCCCAGAGGCCTTTGGCTGAACCTCACGGGCTGGGTGAGGCTAGACCTCACGGCTACTGAGGTCAGCAGAAGGGAGCCCTGGCAGTCGGGGTGGGCCCTGCACACTGGGCTTCCTGGAGCTGAGACCGGATCAGCGGCGTTCACTCTGAGTCCTGGATCTCGTCCCCTTCAACACCCATGGTTCTCATCACCTCTGCCACCTGGGGGGTTCTCGCTGTCCCAGGGAGGCTCATGTGTGGCCTGTGTTGACCCGTGGATTCCTCAGGATGCCTTCTAAAGTCCTCTGTCACTAGGGTCAACGGTCATCATTTTCTCCAAGAGATTTCCATGCTTAAACGACAAGGAACCCAGTGCTGCCAAGACGCAGCTCCACAAAGTCCTCCCCCCAGGGGGCAGGGACCAGTGGCCGCGGTCCCAGGCTCCGTGCTCGCACCACGCGGCTGCCGTAGTTTTGGCCCAGGGAGAGTCCCAGCAGCGTATGCAGCGGGGCCGCAGGAGCAGGGGCTCAGCTTACACCTACGCACTTCCTGCCGAGGCCAAGCCTGCCTCTCACGCCAGAGAGGAGCTCTCCTGCCTCAGGCCCCCGCTCGATCCCTTCCTGGTGGCCGTCCGCAGGCGGAGGTTAGCTCCCGACGTGCCCCAGGCCTGTCTGTCCTGCGAATGGCCCAGCGGGTTTCCTCCAATCAGTCCCCACGGATAAGTTCATCGGTAACATAAGACCTCCATCCCGCGGCCTCCACGGCAAAGCGCCCGGAGCCAGAGGAGCCCTGCTGATTTTCCCTAAGGACCTGGACAGCCAGCCGGGCCAGCGTCATCCTGGTGAAGCTGCGTGGGCCTGTAATAGCCCACCGGTGCCTCCTTGTCAGCAGGGAGGCCTCAGCGAGGCCCTGTGCCGTGGCCACCTGCTGGCTACACTAGGCAAAGATACTAACTACGCTTGCAAACAGTCCCAGCTATGCCACAAGGCCAGCAATGCTAACTAGTGATGCTAACAGTCCTAGCTATGCTTACTAACTGGCTCAGCTGGTGAAGAGTCCGCCTGCAGTGTGGGAGGCCTGGGCTCAATCCCTGGGTTGGGAAGGTCTCCTGGAGAAGGGCAAGGCTACCCACTCCAGTATTCTGGCCTGGAGAATCCCATGGCCTGTATAGTCCATGGGGTCACAAAGAGTCAGACATGACTGAGCGACTTTCACTTTCATACTAACTGTACCAACAATTCTAGCTACACTAACTATATACTAAAAATACAAAAAGCAATCTAAGAGAAAAATCACAAAGAAAAAAATTTTTAAGTAAGTAGAGAATAAAGAAAAATAAACAAAATGGGAGTAAAAAGAAAAAAAACAAGCTAACTGTGGGGCCCAGGTTGTCAGGTCACCAGAGGGAGCGTCCTGGGTTATAAGAATGGAAAACCTGGGCCCAGCAGGGAGCTCTGTAGGTTTTCTGCAAATAATCATAGCAACGCCTTTTGAGGTCAGAGCAAGAAATGGGCCAATCACCGCTGGGGATGAGCTACAGTGAGCTTCTCAATAATTTGTCTCAAGACCTCTTTACTCTTAAAAACGACAACAAAAAAGGACCCAAACAGTTATTTATGTGAGAATAATCTCTAATGAAGTAAGTGTTACTTTTGACACCCTATTACGTCGCCTGAAAAGTAAAGATCAAACTTTTAGACATTATTGCAAAATGAACATTTCTGGAGCATTGTAGTTGGGAATTTTATAATTTAAGAAAGAGGAATTTTCAGACCAGAGAGTATGACGTTGAGTCGACCGTAGCACTGTGATGTCCAAGTACTACTCTGTGCTTTTCATAGAAATAAGACAAACAATGGTACAGTTTATACGTCTTAAACTTTGGACCCTCCAACTCCGTTCTAAGATCCCAAAGGGGAAGTGTTAGGTTGATTGGGTGTGTCTCCTTTGTTAATCTTATCTTATCTGCCCCTAAGCAAATAGTAGTGGAGATTCTTGAGGACCGAGGTCCTTCGCTGCACACACACTTCTTGAGGTGTTTTCTCCTCTCTAGACCGGACCCGACCTCCGTGTGACAATCGTAGTCATCTCGAGATTCCTTCTATCGAAGGTAGTATAGAAGTCGTCACTATAGCCCTCTAAAGAGTAGCCTTTGGAAACTCCGTGTCCGACTACAGTTAAGTTTTTTCGACAGTTGGTTCTTAGGATATAGACCATTTTGACAGGAAGTTTTGGCTCCCTCTTTAATTCTGGAAGGGTCTCTTCGGTTTCGACTTGTTAAAGAAATGGTGGTCTGGACGGACGTCACTCCCCAAAGGAAGTCCGACTTTCCTTCCTATGGCCTTTACACTTCTTTATTTCGAGAGACCACTTTCATTTGAGTGTCTATTAATCTTTTCGACCGTGATGGCATCGAAGGGAAACATCCGGTGAAAAAGAAAAGATGAATTCTCTGATTTCAGGATTTTTTTGGTGGTGGTTTGTCGATAATCGGACACAAACCTGTGTGTCAGTATTTCTACACTAAGGCCCTACAGTCATTGACTCTCCCTTGCCTCAGTCCCGACGACGTGTCGTCGTCTCGAAAATATGAATGTTACAGCGGCTGCTGCTGAGTCGCTTCAGTCGTGTCCGACTCTGTGTGACCCCATAGACGGCAGCCCACCAGGCTCCCCCGTCCCTGAGATTCTCCAGGCAAGAGCACTGGAGTGGGTTGCCATTTCCTTTTCCAGTGCATCAAAGTGAAAGTGAAAGTGAAGTCGTTCAGTCGTGTCCGACTCTTCGAGACCCCATGGACTGCAGCCCACCAGGCTCCTCCGTCCATGGGACTTTCCAGGCAAGAGGACTGGAGTGGGGTGCCATTGTTACAGTTAAGCTGGTATAAATTGGCATTACAGTACTATAACTTTAGGATGCTAAATGTAATCCCATGGTAAGCAGAAAGAAAAGAGTCAAAGAATATACACAAAAGGAAATGAGGAGGGCATTAAAATGGCTCACTACAAAAAAAAAGTCAGCTAAAAACAAAGAAGATGGCCAAGTTGGAAAAGAGGGACAAAAACACCATAAAGCATATAGACAGCAAACAGTAAAATAAAAGCAGCAAGCTTTCCTTACCAGTAATTATTTCCAAACAGAATACGAATTGGCAGAAAGGATACAAAGGTCTCATTCTAGTTCCAAAGACACAAAAAAGCTGACCATGAACAGACAGAAAAAGAGAGTCGGTGCAGACAGCAGCCCAGGAGAGCAGGGTGGCTGTGCTAATGCCAGACGCGGAATTATTAGGACGCGTCCAATCACGTCTGACTCTTTGCAGCCCCGCGGACTGCAGACTGCTAGGCTCCTTTGCCCATGGAATTTCCCAGGCAAGAATACTGGAGTGGGATGCCATCTCCTATTCCAGGGAACCTTCCTGACTCAGGGATCAAACTCCCATCTCTCGAGCCTCCTGCATCGGCAGATGGATTCCTCATCACTAGAGGCACCTGGGAAGCCCCGGGAGGCTTCACGTCGGAAAAGGCTTCAAGAGGCAAAGAATACACTGCACATTCAGAACAGCTAGAAGATAAAACTGCTAACACCGAGACTCCTAACAGACCACCAAAGCATGCGGGGGAAAACCGGACAGAACAGAGGGAGACACAGCTGGTTCTCCGTAGCAGCGGGAGCCTTCAACGCCCCGTCTCAGGGATGGCTAGGGCACCCAGACAGAACCAGACAGAAGCGAGGAAGGGGGAACGTGAACAGCACAACAAGCCAGCTAGACCCAAGACATATGCGACCCTACCAACCAGCACGACACACGAGTTCACAGGAGGCCTTCTCTGGGACAGACCACGCGTTGGAGCACAATTTAAGTCTCAGCAGACTTTGACAGGTAGATATACACAGCATCTTCTCCAGGCACAATGGGATGACGTTAGAAATCCATAACAAAGGAAAAGTGGGAAATTCACAATTTGCGGAAAGTAAACGCACTTGAAAAGAACCTGGGTCAAAGAAGAAATCATGGGAAATTAGAAATTACCTACAGACGAAGGAAAACGAGAACGTATCCATCTGAGAATTGACACGATCACAAATAAAGAACCCGGCTCTGCGCAACTGAGAAAACTAGAAACAGGAGAGCAAACTAAACCCGAAGCTGCTGAAGGAAGCTCACAGTGAGGAGCAGAGCAGACGGCAAAGCAACAGAGAAAGGCAACAAAACCCAAGGCTGGCGCTTTGGAAAGATAAGCCACCTACCAGACTGTGAGCGCCACTAAGAAAAAACGGGAGGCAAATTATTTAAACAGAAGTAAACTTGGGGACATGATTACTCATCGCAGAAAAACAAAAAGGATCGTAAGAGAGCACCAGGAACAACTGCACCCTAACGAATGAGATAACTTGGATAGAGCAACAAATTCCTAGAATTACAAAGCAAGGCCAACAATTCACCTGCAGGGGTGAGGTCAGTCCAGATGTGGTGAGACCCTGACCCGCAGTGAACACTCGTTAAATGGTACTATACTTAATTCCTACCGGTGAGTATGAGTTCACTTTAAGGGGCTGATGAGAGCCAGGGAGAGAAAAAGACAATGCTTTACCCTGCAGAAAGCCTCTGCATCTTAAGTACGGTATCAGCCCTCCTGGGCGCTCCATGCAACTCTTCATTTCTTCCAAACTCTATACTCTGCAAATCTCTCCTTCTTCCCCCTAAATAAATCATTAAAATGTTCTGAGTCTGGCCCTCGGGAGCTTCCCCCAGAATGGACTGAAAAGCAGACACATGCTCCCCGGGCACAGGGAGCAAAGTCTTACGTTTGCAAAATGGTCAAAAATGAGTCATTTCATTTGTGGAAAATGAATACATCTGATCTTGCAAATGTTTCGCCTCGGGGAAAAGAAGCGCACGCAAATTCTCAAACAGGCTTCTCTTGGTAAAATAGTTGCTGGCTGCTCCGAGAGGCTGAGACATCTAAGCAGGAAGGCGGCCCCTCAGATGGTCTGCATCTAAACGGGCCCCAAGGAGGGTGGGGAACAGGGGTTCTCCCTGGATTCAGCTCCTTAGCAATTAGCAAAGAGCTCACAGCATCCATCAACACCTCACTTGGCCAGGCTAATGAAATCCAGGATTAAAGGCGGCCCCTTCTGCCCACTATCTGTAGTGAGGGTTTGTTGTGGATGTGGGGACATGAAGGAATCCAGTGAGCAAGGTGAATGGTCCATTTTTTCCACCAAATTCATGGTCTGAAAATATTTATGGGTCCTGAATCCAACAGAACAGGTTTCCCCTGTTCCACGCAAGACGCGCTGCGTCTCTTGGTGACACCAAGGCAAATTCAGCCCACTAAGGTCCGTGGGGCCTGCTGTGTGCCTGGGGGTGCCGGCCCCATAATGACCCCCGGCCTCGTCCTGGGTCCCTAACTCTGCCCAGGTGAGTAAGACAGGGGCTCGCGTCACTAGGACACAAAGCAACAAGGACCTGGATATTAAAAGTAATATCCAGGCAGCCATGGAAGGCAAGTGTGAAAGCCGAGCAGGACCCGGTGGGCATCCTGGGAAGGGAGCGTTTCTGGGCAGCCTCCATGACCTTCCCTGAGCTCCCAAGTGCAGTCCAAACAGCTGCCAACAGGGAAGGGAGGGGACTCAGGGACAGGGACTGGGCAGTCAAGCAACGGCCGTGCAGCCTCAGAGCAGGGTCCTGCTTTGTCTCAAGGGATCCACAGAACAGTCTCTCCGAGCTCTTCACAGAACTAAAGCCCAAGCAACGGAAGGTGTCAGCATTCTTCAAACCAGAGAAGACCGCCCGAGGCCACATTGAGGGAGCCAGGGAAGCTCATCCGCAGCCCACCTGGGGCCAGGTTAAGGGAGTGTGTGTAGGCCCAGCACACACCCCCATCTTAGCAGCAGCCCCACTCTTGAACCATTGCTATAAAACTTCTCACTCAAGCCTCCCAGTAGGGACACACAGTTTTCAAGGGCAGGAGTCCACTGTGTCCCCCTGTGCCCGGCAAAGCAACACAGCTCTTCTGTTCTGCTTCACCCCAAACCTTGTCTCTGAGATTGGATTCGGCACTGGTGCACAGAGGCTGACCTCAGCTTCAGTGGGAGGAGGGGAGGGCAACACGTCAGCCTCGACCCACCCCAGAGCTGCAGGGTGGCGGCAGCTTCTGGGGGATTTCGAGAAGCCCCGGGGAGAGGGTGGAGGAAATCGCCCGAGTCACACCCACAGGCCAGAAGGCAGGCAAGGAGTCAGTGGTCCCATTTAGAAGTCAGGAGCGGGAGCAGCTCAAGGGGAACTCCGAGGAAAACCAGGCTGCACCGGCGGGAGGTGCTGGCGGGGCAACAGGGATCGAGAGGCAAGAAGCAGGGGGTCCAGGTTCCAGAGCACTCCTTCTGGTGGGGAAGGGGGCGCTGCAGGGAGGCCGCCCGGCAGGGTCTGGGTGCACAGACAGAAGACACCGCTCCTCACGCGTCCCGGACACCCAGCTCCGCAGCCTTTCTGCAGGGCAGCCCCGAGCATGGGAGAACAGAGGGCCGAGTCAGAGCAGAGTGGTCCGGGGGTCGCCGGTCCTCAGCAAGTGGAAGGCTGTGTGTGTGCTCCGCCCAGGCCCGAGCACCGGCTATGATGTGTGGCAGAGGCCTGAAGCCTGCATCGAGAGGCTCGGGATGAAATGCGGGACGGAGCCTGGTCCAGGACAGGACCTGGCCCCTTCACGTCCTGCCAGTTTCCGCCCATGAGCCAGGCGTGCACAGGACCACGCAGACTGGAGCCGTCAGGCTGGGATCCTCACAGAAGAGCGGAAACGCAGCCTTCTCTGCCCGCACACCCATCCAAGTTCCTCCCTGCCCAGCTTCTCCGCTCCAGGCGCCCTGCCGAGAGCCGTCTGGCTGGAGCTGGGAACATATGTTCCCTCCGCACACCGCCCCCCGTGTCCCAAGGCCGTTCCTGTTCCCACCAGGCAGCCAAGCCATGTGGCTCTGGGTCCTCACATGAGCGTCCCCACCTCCCCCGCATGGACAATCCTCACCACGGCCTTCAAACCCCACTTTCCCGAACCCCCAGCCCTCCATGGGGTGCGGAGGCCGGAGGTGGGGGGTGAGACTGGCTCGCGAGCTCTTTAGGCCCATTCAGGCCCCCTGCAAGGCCCCTCCCCCTGCGCACACCTCCCTCCCCCGCTCACTGGGAACCAGAAGCCACAGGTCTCTCGGGGACTGAGCGCAGCTGCAGCACCTTCTGGGGGAGCGTGCCAGACGGGGGTAGGGGAGGTCCTCAGAGCCCACGGGCGTCGGGGGGGCTGGTGGGACACCACTCTCCCCTCTCCTTGCCAGTCTGCTTCCGACGTCTTTCACACCCCCACTGCCGGGACCCTCACTCCTGCCGACGGTGCTGGACTTTTAATGAGCTTTCTGGAGAGGTCGTCCACGGGTCCAGTCCACAGCCCAGCAACTGCACCAGGACTCAGAGGAGGCTGGCGGCCACCCTTCCCTGCCTGCCCTGCACCCTGCCCCACCTCCTGAGGGGACAGCCTACTAGCTGCCTATGCCTCCTGCCCTGGCTTTTTAATGCAAATGTTATAAAGCAAGAAATCACATTCTTCTATCTAACTTCCTTACCCGAAATGTCACGTGACGTCCAGGCTCTCTTGCACCTTCTCTGTTCGTAGACAGCACCCCTGGGCCTCCTCCTCACCAGCAGCCGGTGAACACCCCTCTCAGAGCTGCAGGCGGCTCTCATGGACCCCGGGCGGTCCCAAAACACCCAACCAGGCCGCCCCTGCACCTCCTGGATGCTGTCTCGCACGGCATCGCCTCCAGCCCCTCAGGCCTGGGGTGGCCCGTCCTTCTTCCTCGTGTGGCGCTCTGCTCAGGCCCTTGAGGGTGCCTCTGCTGCATGCCTGCCATCAGCCCCAGCCCCCTCTGTGGCCCCCGCTCTGCCTCCCGGGCTCGGGACCCTGCTGGCACCTCCTGGGCTAAGCCATAGCCCAGTGCAGGGGCATGTGGCTCCAGGAGCCTCCCCAGGACGCAGGCACCTTCACTCCGCCTCTGGCCCTGCCCCGAGGACCCCGCCCCACCTGACATTCCCAGCTGCAGCCCCGCAAGCACCTCCTCTACCCACTTGGTCACGGGAAGGCACCCCGTGGGCCTGCGGGCCTGTGGTTCTCAACCACCTTCTGTGTCTCCTCCTCGCCCCCACGCTCACCACCAGCCACTGTCCCCCATCCCCCATGGCCTCCTTGGCCCCCAACTCAAGCCTCGAACTCTGCTGCCCCAGCCCCTGGGCTGAGGCACGAACACCCCACTCTGGGTCCAGTCAGAGCCCCTGGTGCCAGGGATGGGGAGGCATAGGGCTCTTGGCCGCCAGCCCTGTGAAGGTGCCATCAGTCTGCGGCACGCACCCAGAGACACACTGCAGCCCAGGTCGGGGACCGTCTCTGCGGACTCTCCAAAGACTTGCCCCACGCACCTAGCCTGGCCCCAGGGGCTGTCTGAGCTGAGAAGCTGCTGGTCCTACATAGGTCACAGCTCAGGCGAACCTGGCCACCACTACCCGGATGGGAAGGAACCACCAGCAGGCCAGGGGACCTCTGAGAAGGTCACTCTGGGACCGGGAAAGGCCCGGCGGTAAACGGGCACTCTCACTCCAGGACGCTGAGCCGGCACAGTGAGGCCCAGGTGCCTGGACGCTGGGCAGGGCTTCGATCCCCCAGACCCGTGTCAAAGAGAAGAGAAGCACATGGTTTCACTGATGCTGCCTGCCCAGGACAGACAGACAGACGCACAGACCGAGGCCAATGACACACATACCTGATGCTGTGGGAGCTTTCTCCTTCTGACCTGCAATGAGAGAACAGACACTCAGAATGTGGGCTGCGGTGCAGGGGACCCACCTTGGAGCACCTTGGACATGGGGCCCGGGGGTGCCGCCGCCCAGGACCCCCCTCCAGCCTCGCAGACCACCGCCGGCCCAGCCCCAGGGCCACCCCTGAACATTTTGGGGCTCCTAGCCTGCCCCCATCATGTCCGTCACTTCGACTGGAATTGTTTTTGTAGGAGGTGGGGACCAAGCCTAGAGTTGGGGGGTGGGCTATGGTTCCAGAACTCTGTGAGGCTGCAGCCCCAACAGCTGAACCAGCAAGCGTGCGGCGCCTACTTGCCGTTCGTGGCGTGTGTCCCCATTCCCAGCTTTATTCCCAAGTACCCAGAAATCAATTCCACTGCGTTACAAAGGAGGCAAGCCTGAATGTCAAGAAACCGGACAATTAGATCGTATCACGCGCACCTAAACTTTCACGGAGACTAAGAAATACCTGGGCATCCATCAGCAGCAATGCCTTCCGCTCTATAAACCACGGGAAAGGGACTTTGGGATTAAACCACACGCAGCTCAGGGCTAAAGAGGCCGGTGGGCTTCCTGGGTCTGCGGGAGCGCAGGGCTGCCAGCAAGCACCCTGGGGATTCTAATCCCTGAGCATCACAAATTGGATTTCACTGCCAGTGTGCCTGAGAAAGAGAAACACACTCAGCCCCAGAGTCAGACGACTCTTCTCTTGGCCAACAGCCTTTTTAGTCATTGCAGAGACAGGCTGCCCGGCCCCCTGGGCACAGAAGACAGGGGTCAGCTTCTCTTGCTGAGGCAGCTTTGCTGACCTCAGGATACCAGCCTGCGCCCTGGCCCTGTCTGCTGCACCGGTGACGATGTCATCCTGGGGGCCTTTCAAGTTCACTGCCGGCCACCTGGCCGGCGCAGGGCAGTCTGCGCAGCTGGCGGCCGTCTAGCGTCTCCGTGTCATGGGTTCTCGCTGCAGCCGCATGACACCTGCCACGTTCCGTCAAAACTTGGCGCCACCAAAGATGACACACCCCTTCCTCAGCCCTCCCTGCGCCGAGCCCCAGACCTCGCCAGAAGCCTGGCGGGGCCGGTACGTCCCAGCTGTGCTCACGAGGGGCAGAGGGTCCTGGGGCCCAAAGGCCCTGGGGAGAAGGCCGCTGTCCGCCTCACACCACCCTCTCCCCCGCGAGGGCCCAGTCACTGCCCAGCAGACTTCTAACTGCCAAGCGGCCCACGGTAACGTCTCACAACCACTGTGTCTGATGCCCGGCCGCCAGGTGCACCTTCAGCTCAGTTCAGCTCACTCGCTCAGTCGTGTCCGACTCTCTGAGACCCCATGGACCACAGCACACCAGGCCTCCCTGTCCATCACCAACTCCTGGAGTTTACTCAAACTCATGTCTATTGAGTTGGTGATGCCATCCAGCCATCTCATCCTCTGTCGTCCCCTTCTCCTCCTGCCCTCAATCTTTC
>SJYR01000075.1:852853-889415 GCA_006410655.1 Kobus ellipsiprymnus | reverse complement strand
CACTGTTTCCCCATCTATTTCCCATGAAGTGATGGGACCAGATGCCATGATCTTAGTTTTCTGACTGTTGAGCTTTAAGCCAAATTTTCACTCTCCTCTTTCACTTTCATCAAGAGGCTCTTTAGTTCTTCTTTGCTTTCTGCCATAAGGGTGGTTTCATCTCCATATTGGAGGTTATTGATATTTCTCCCGGCAATCTTGATTCCAGCTTGTGCTTCATCCAGCCCGGCATTTCTCATGATGTACTCTGCATAGAAGTTAAATAAGCAGGGTGACAATATACAGCCTTGACGTACTCCTTTTCTTATTTGGAACCAGTCTGTTGTTCCATGTCCAGTTCTAACTGTTGCTTCCTGACCTGCATACAGGTTTCTCACGGGGCAGTTCAGGTGGTTTGGTATTCCCATCTCTCTCAGAATTTTCCACAGTTTATTGTGATCCACATGGTCAAAAGCTTTGGTGTAGTCAATAAAGGAGAAATAGATGTTTTTCTGGAGCTCTCTCGCTTTTCCATGACCCAGCGCCTGCCCCGCCCCGTTACAAAAGATACGTTTCTCAGATGCAGCTGGTCTTCACCGGCGTTTCCAACTCAAAGCTCCCCAAACCCTTGGACTTTCCTGAGCTCTTAGAGCCGTGGGAGCAGCCCGGAGGTGAACAGAGCCCCCAGTCTGCTTCTCAAACAGTCAGATCCTCTGTCACGGGCCAAGGCGCCTGGGCCCTCCTGGCAGCACCCAGGTCGTCCCTCGCTCTCAGTGGATGCAGTAAGATGGCAGGCAGTTCCCAGGCCTCAGCTGCCCCATCCAGAAGGACCCCGGACTCCCTTCCAAGTGGGCATCAGCAGCGCGGCCACACTACCCGGATCCTGGCTGATGATGGGAACAGACCCTGTGCGCTCTGCCCTGCCCCAGGGTTCGCGGCAACCTCAGACCAGCCCTCTGTCGGCTGGAGACTCTTCAAGTTGTTCTCAGGAAGCCCGAAGTAAAGGCCAGCGTCGGCTGGTGAGGAAGCGTGATGCCCAGTCCAAGGAGCTGGTCAGTAAGGCTGCCTGAAGCTCCCTGCCACGTGCAGAGGGAAGGGTGGCGTCCACAGAAGACAGTGCCTCCCCAAGCCCGGGGCCCAGCAAGGGCCTGGCACCCAGCGTGCTCCAGCTTGTTGTGTGAAGAACGCATGATGGAGCTGGACCCCACCCCGCACACCAACAGCCACACCCGGCAAAATCCCATTTACACAAAGGACAGCCCGTTCAAAGGATACCCTTCAACCCCGTGGCATATCGTTGCCAGTCCTAGGAGAGGAGCAGTGCATGGCTCAGGAGGAAGGGGCAGAGAGGGGTGGCCGCTGGGAGGGTGATGCCCGCGCGTGTGTGTGGCTGTGGCACGCGTGCGAGCTGCGCAGCAGGTGGTGGGAGCCCCCAGAGCCCTCTGGTTGCTGCCCATGGGTATGAGGTCCCGGGGGAGGATGACTGCCCAAACCGGCACACACGGAGGCTAGGTCACAGGAGTGGCCTCAAACCCCTTCACCCACCCCCAGGGGACTCCCCCGCAGGTCATCCAGAGCCGGGATGAGGCTTCACACGTGTGCACCTAAGGCAGGTCAGCGATGCCTTAGACTGGGATGCTCAAGACACACCTGGAGATGAGGATTCTTCTGGCACCGGAAGTTTGCTTGGGAGGTGAAGGCTAGCGGGCAGGGAAGTGAGAAGAGGAACAGCAGATGGTTAATTATGGCTGTGATCAATCTGCCTCCCCCCGTGGGAGACCCCACTGTGGGCAACAGGGATCGGTCCACCAGGGAGTCCTGGGGGCCGGTGCAGAGTCCCCACCCAAGGGGTGAGAGTGCTGGGGTCCTGCTGAGTGTGCTCCCGGCGGACAGCAAGTCTCCACATTTCAGCCTGCCACACGGGAGGCAAGGGGTGGCCAGCCTCAAGAGAAGACCCCAGGCCCAGAGGTGCTGGCAGCTGGAGGTGAGAGGCGGGGTGAGGGGCTCTGTGATCAGTGCTCCCCAGACTGAGAGAGAGCCCCTGCGGTCCTCATGATGCCGCCACGGATAACTGAGCCGCCGTGTGGACTTCAGAAGGTCAAGGCTACAGGTGGTCGTCTTGCCCTCTGGTTTCACTTCAGCGGTGGGTCCTTCAGACCGACTCGTTCAGCATGTGTAACTGCCCCGGTACGTTAGCCTCTGGAAAACTGAAGCCTCCATTTCCCAGACGCCCTTGCAGCTAGGGTTTGCCTGGTGGCTTAAGTTCCTCTGGACAGATGTCGGTACGAGATTTAAGAACTGGAAGTAAACAAGACAGGCTGGCGGAGGGACGGGGCTCCTGGCTGGCGGGGAACGGGGGCACCTGGCCCTGGGCATTACAGACAGTGGGGTTTCCATGACAACAGGGTCAGAAGGGGTTAAGCGACGGTCCCGGCCATGTTGTCCCTGGCGGTGGGTTCCCCTGGAAGTCCTAGAATCTGAGTCCTGGCACCCAGGAATAAGTCCCCACTCTGCTCAAATCAGAAAGAGTGGATTCTGTCATCTGCAGCTAATCACTGTGACCGATACAAATTCAGATTCTGAAGTCATCAGTCCTTGTTTTCTTATGTGAAAGAAATGGAGAAAAGCTTAACACGAGTAAAAACCAACTGTAATCCTACCACCTGGAGGCACTGTAATATTTCTGCATGTTTATTTCTAGACTGTTTTTTACATTATTTTCATATAGTTAAAATGATGCAGTTTAAGTCATTCTCTGCCAGCTTTGCTCACTTAATATGAATTATGAACATGTCCCTGTGGTCTTATCCAGGAGGCCTACAGCTCCTGAGGCCAAATCAGTTTCCTTTCCAACTTCTCTCTCTCTTTTTCTTTTTTAACTATCATATTGAGGTATAATTGACATAGAAAAAGGTGTCTGTATTTAATGTGTATGACTTAATGACTATGGAGATAAGATTAAAAGCAGAGACATTACTTTGCGACAAAGGTCCGTCTAGTCAAGGCTACGGTTTTTCCAGTAGTCACATACGGATGTGAGAGCTGGACCATAAAGAAGGCTGAGCACCGAAGAATTGATGCTTTTGAACTGTGGTGCTGGAGAAGACTCTTGAGAGTCCCTTGGACAGCAAGGAGATAAAACCAGTCAATCCTGAAGAAATTAACCCTGAATATCCATTGGAAGGACTGATGCTGAAGCTGAAGCTCCAATACTCTGGCCCCCTGATGAGAAGAACTGACTCATTCGAAAAGACCCTGATGCTGGGAAAGATTGAGGGCAGGAGGAGAAGGGGACGACAGAGGATGAGATGGTTCCATGCCCTCACTGACTCAATGGGCATGAGTTTGAGTGGACTCCGGGAGACAGTGAGGGACAAGGAGGCCTGGCGTGTTGCAGCCTGTGTGTCGCAGAGTCAGGCATGACTGAGCGACTGAACCGCAACAATACTTCTGTAAAACCATCATCGCAAACGGTGACATAAAGATATCCATCACCTCCAGAAGTTTCCTCCACCGTCTCTATTGTCTTTTTGTGATAAGAACACTCAGGAGAAGATCAACCCTCTTAACCAAGTTCCAGGCGTATAACGAGGCATTATTGTCTGCAGGTCCCACGCTGGGCAAATGTCTAGAACTCACTCTTCCTGCGTGACTGAAGCCTTGTCCCCCTCGACCATCACCTCTCCATCTCCCCCCATCCCCAGCCCACTCTCCTTACCCTCGTCTATGAGTCTATTTTATTCTTTTACACTGATCTCTGTGTTTGTTTGGGCTGTGCTGGGTCTCGCTGCACGGGCTCTCCCGAGCCGTGGCGAGCAGGGGCTACTCTCTTGCTGTGGGTGTGGGCTGAAGGGTGCACGGGCCTTCGGAGCTGCAGCCGTGGGCTCAGCAGCTGTGGCTCTTGGGCTGCAGAGCACAGGTTTAGGAGCCGTGGCGCACGGGCTTAGCTGCTCCGCAGCGTGTGGGATCCTCCCGGACCGGGGATCGCATCTGTTTCTCCTGCATTGGCAGGCGGGTTCTTTACCCTGGGCCACCAGTGAAGCCTGAGTCTGACTCCCGCAGATTCCTCACGTAAATGTCATTATG
The DNA here is from genome assembly GCA_006410655.1 of Kobus ellipsiprymnus. Taxonomy (NCBI): domain Eukaryota; kingdom Metazoa; phylum Chordata; class Mammalia; order Artiodactyla; family Bovidae; genus Kobus; species Kobus ellipsiprymnus. Next base: position 885,350 of record SJYR01000075.1, on the reverse strand, counting down.
TAGAGTTTGTCCTTCTGACATTCCACTGTGCATCACATCCTCCAGGTTTATTGATGTTGAGACATGACAGGGTTTCCTTTTTTGAAGGCTGACGAGTAGCCATTGCCCGTATATACCATACTTTGTCTGCCCATTCATCAGTCGGCGGACATGTATGTTGCGCCCGTGTCTTGGCTCCTGTGAACATTGCCGTGATTGACGTGGGGGGGAGATGCCGCCCTGAGACCCTGACTTCAGTTCCTTTGGGTACATACTCAGAAGTGGGGTTGCCGGATCCTACGGTGGCTCGATTGATCATTTTTTTTTGGTCTGGCTTTAGTATTGGAGTAATGCTGGCTTCGTGAAAGTAGTTCAAAAGTGTTCCTTCAGTTTTTTGGAAGAGTTTAAGTAATGATTGATATCAACTCTTCTTTAAATGTTTGGTAGATTTCACTCGCGAAGACATCTGGTCCTGGGTTTTTCTTTGTTGGCAGGTATCTGGTTACTGATTCAACTATTTCAACCTCCATATTTATTGTCGTCCTATTCAAGCTTCCTATTTCTTCTTGAACCCATCGAGGTAGGTTATATGTTTCTAGGAATCTGTCCATTTCTTCTAGGTTTGATTTATTGACGTGTAACTGTTCATGACAGTTTCTTATGATCTTGGGGCGAACATCCTCCGTCCCTGCCCCTGGCGACTTTGTTCAGTGACGTCTCCGGAGAAGCCCTGCTGGCCCCATCACGGAGCGTGGACATGGTTAAGGCTCCTCCACACGCCCAGCCACACCGCCTGCCAGGAGACCTAACACCAGTCCCGTCACCCCTGAATGGGGGGGCTAAGAGACAAGAGCGGTTCTGTTCTTTTCACGTATTTGGTGGTGTCAGGTCTTAGCTGTGGAACGCGGGGCGGGGTCTTTCGTTTCAGTGTGCACACGGGCTTAGTTGCCTCTCAACATGTGCGATCCTGGTTCCCTGGCCAAGGACGGAACCCGCGTCCCCTGCCCTGCAGGGTGGCTGTTGTCCGCGGGGCCACCAGGGATGTCCCGAGAGGCAGTCTGCAGGTCAGCGGGGCACACTGATCGCCTGAGACCTGATGAAAATTCACGCTGTGATACAGGGGCCTGGGGGAGATGCTGCATTTCTGACAAGCTCCCCGGAGGATTCCCCCGGAGGCGCTCGTTCCTGTCCGTGTCTGGGGTCCTTGCTGACCCAGCCCCCCTGCGCCTCAGCGCGCCAGGCCAGCAGCTCTGGCAGGATGGCCTCTGCCTGCCCCAGGCCCTGTCTCCATCCCCGCTCAGCGCCAGGCCCCAGGGCCCCGGGTGCATGTCTGGTCCTCCGGGTCCTGAGTGGGCTTTCCACTCGGCGTGTGGTGTCCCTCAGGCCCCAGTGTGCCCGCTGCCTTGGGGTGGGGTGGGCACTGCGTTTCCTGCCTGCCCTCTTTCTCCTCATCTGACGCCAATAACACCTCTCGTTTTTATTTTGAAGACCCTCGCCCAGGCACCGGGCTTTCCTAGTCCGTGTGGTTTAGGTGAAGCTAACCCTGGGTGATACCGGAATAACCACAAGCTGAGCGCAGGCCTAGGTCTCTCCAGTCAACAGAGCTCGCCGTCTTCGTTTCAGTAAGTGTCTCAGGGAGAACGTGTGACCTGGGCCCAGCAAACCCGCGCCAGGACTCACAGCTATTGTGGAAGAGGGGCCTCGCTGGCGGCCCACTGGTTAAGACCACACGCTTGTCTGTGTGTGTGCTTCCAGAGCAGGGCACAGGCTCCACCCCTGGGTGGGGGACTAAGATCCCACACGCCACTCGGTGTGGCCAAAAAATAAAATAAGAAAGAGCTGTTGTGGGCGAGACGCTCTCTCCCCTCGGAGGGGTCTGCCAGAGCCCCAGAGAGCAGAGCTGAGATACCTCCTGAGGCCATAGTTCGAGCCCCTGGGTCGAGCCGGACCTGAAGCTGACTTTGATCTGGGCGGTGGCGGACCACAGAGGAGCTAGGGCCAAAGCCATCAGACCAAGGCGCCCGCTTGGGCGCCGAGGCTGGCGTGTGTGTGAGTGAGTCTGTTCAGCACAAACTAGGGCGAGAAGAAGCTCTAAAGAGAAACCCAAACAGCGCTGATGCCCCTCTCCCCCCACGCATGCCCCCGCACGCACGGGGGTGCACGCGCAGTCCAGGCCAGAGTGGCAGAGGGCATGGTGGGAGCGGGCGGAGCACCGCCGACGAGAAGGGGACCCCTCCGGCCTGATGGGAGGGTTCACAGCATCACGGGTATCTTCCCACGACATGCAATTAGCTTCAAAACAAGAATAAAAATACAGGACGCGTTAGCCGGCTATTAAGTAGCTTAATAGGAGCGTGAGTCAAAACAGCACTTAAATACGGTACAGCGGCCGACTTGGAGTCTTCATACAGCCGCGCCGCTTCCATCTCTCCCTGGGGAGGAGGTCCTTGGTCTTGTCTTCCCCGTGTGCGCGTACAGGCCCTCAGATGCACCCTCTGGGGATACACAGACAGGAGGTGGCCGGGTCAAGGTCACATGGCCCAGGGGCGCAGGTGGACACACAGACAAAGCTCCTCTTACTGAAACCCCGGGTTTGGCTCCCCGTCACGGGCAGCTTTCCTGGCATGCAACGGATGCTGAAACCCCAGGGCACTCACTTGTTTGGCCCCATCTTAGACCTGACACACCGAATCCCGGGTTCTTTTTCTTCGAAAGCACCACCCGAGCTATATACATTCTACGCTTTAGGCCCCGCAAAGCGTGGATCAGCCCCAGCTCCCCACCCACCCGTCTCCCACTTCCTTTCTCCCACTCTTCAAGAATCCCAAACCCAAGGGCATTGGCATAAGCTTGAGACAAGTACCCCAAGGCGTCCGCTCCCAAGGCATCCCTGCCCACCCTCACTGGCAGTGTCTTCCCTATTTCTGATGATTTAGACGCTTGTTACACAAACGACGTCAACAGAGACCCACTCTCAGAGCTGCTGATGTGCCTCTCTCAAGGGCTTCTGCATCTTAAAATGAAACCACATCCTCCTGCTCCTCCTCGGGCCAGTGCTGGGGGTCCCTGCTGCCAGAAACGGAGAGGCCCACGGGAAGCCCCCAGCCCTCCAGAGTCACCCCCACCCCCGGTCCCCTGCCCTCCGACCTGCCAGGGCTGGAGGAGGGCGAGAAGTCACAGCTGTGGGCGCCAGTGCTTGGCCCTGCCTCGGCCTCCATCCAGACACCCCCGTCTGCCCTTCAGGGCTTGTCGGACTCCTGGGGGCACCTGAGGCACCAGACTAAAGGGGCACACCTCCCTTTCCCACCCCCATGCAGAGGGGCCCCCAGGTCGGCAGCACCAGGAGGGGCGTGGGGGCCATCCATAGGAGCCAGTGCTCTCCCCAGACCACCTCCTACCTGGAACAGGTGGCCCTCAGCATCCCTGGGGACCCCTTGCCCCCAGTCTCAAAGAGGACCTCATGTCTCTGCGACACGGCCCTTGGCGTGATTTTGCAGAGCCGCTCGAAATAATGATTATTATTACTGTTGCAACAACTAAGATTTACTCAGCACTTGTCACATACCAGGCCCTACTCTGATCACTTTTCAGGAATTGACTCATTTAATCCTCACGGCGCCCTGGGAAGAAGGCAGGACTTTTATTTCATTTAACATTTCCGCTTGCCAGGGCTGCTTCGTTGTACCTGTGAAAGGAACACGCGCTCCTTGGAGCAAACAAACGAGAGCAGGGGCGTGCGCAGAGCAAGCTCGCAGCCTACCTCTCACGCCCTGTCCGCCTGGTTCCACCTCCTCTCCCAGCACAACCGGGGCAAGCAGCCTCATGCACTCAGCCTGCTTTACGCCAACACATGGAAGCATGTATCGGAAGGCTTTCTTAAAATTAGCCTCCCTGTTTTGTGGATAACAAACTACAGCTCAGAGAGGTTAAGTGACTTGCCCAGGGTCACACAGCAGGCAAGTGGAGGAACCGGCAGTTACCTGACTCCCAAGTTTAATGGCAAAGCCTGTGACCTTACCCACTAGCCTGCACTGCCTCCGCAAGTCATCACGTAGCGCAAAAGGAGTGATAATGATTGTAACAGAAAACAGCAGCGCGGGTTCACTGAGCACGGATCACAACAGCGTCGTTTTGAGCTGTGGCGCTGGAGAAGGCTCCAATCCTTTGGCCACCTGATACGAAGAACTGACTCACTTGAAAAGACCCTGATGCTGGGAAAGATTGAAGGTGGGAGAAGGGGGCGACAGATGAGATGGTTGGATGGTATCACCAGCTCAATGGACATGAGTCTGAGCAAACTCCTGGAGTTGGTGACAGGGAGGCTGGTGTGCTGCAGTCCGTGGGGTCGCAGAGCGGGACACGCACGACTGAGCGACTGAACTGAACCGACACACGTCTGCCTAGACGTCCCCAAAGCATTGTGAGCTGGTCCTGGGATGCGCACAGCTCCCTATTCCCAGCCCGTTTCACAGATGAGAGAATCGAGGCTTCACGAGGGGAAGCCCCTGGCCCGACTCACGCTGCTCTTGGCAGGACTCAGACTCAAGTCCTCTGACTACCTCAGCCCGGGAAAGCAGGCGCTGCGTGGTCACCAGGCAGAACGGCCACTGTCCGCACCCCAAGCTCCCGCTGGCCGCCCTGTGGCTCAGGGGCACAGAATCCACCTGCAATGCAGGCGAGAAGGGACTCAGTTCCTGGCCCAGGGAGATCCCACACGCTGCAGATTAACCAAGCCCATGAGCCATAGCTACGAAGGCTGCGCTCCAGGGCCCAGGAGCTGCGACTATGGAGCCCACGGTACGCAACCGCGGAGCCCGGGTGCCTTAGAGCCCGTGCTCTGCAGCAGGAGAAGGAGGCCCCACTCCCCGAAACCAGAGGGAAAGAGGCTGCACGGCAGTGAAGACCGGCACGGCCAAAAATACACGCACATAATTTTTTTAAAAAAAGGCAGTCCCTCTCCCGTCAGCCCTTGAGTGACCGAGATAATGCCCACTCCACCTTCAGGGCTCCTCAGGTCCTGGATGAACCCCCGAAGGAGGGGAATTTACCCCTCCTTTGCTACTGAATTCTTGAAGCCGAGCAGGGCATCTGTGCACTGCAGACATGGGATAAACACATGTCCAGGAAACTAGCGTTCAGGGAATAACGTGGTCCTTCAGGGGAAGGCTGAGCCAGGCTAAAGCGACACGGTGCGTGAAGGACACAGAGAGGCAGGGGGTCGGGTGGGGAGTGCGCAGGGCAGCGGGCAGGCGCAGCAGGGTCAAGGTGAGGCCGGTGGGGAGGGCAGAGCTTCTGAACAAAGAAGTGAGGCACATGAGGACGCTCTTGCCTCCCCCCAGGTCCTAACGGGAGACTCAAGTCTAATAAGCCCAGATGGCTCTCTCCACTGCCCTTGTTAAAATATTCCCCAAAGAGCGTCCATCTCCCAGCGAGAGCGCGTGAGCGCTCGGAGGCAGGACGCCACCAGCGGGAAGGACGCTTGCAAGGCGCCCGGCCAGGCCGTCCTGACCGATGAGGCCGGCACTGGGCACGCCAGGACCAGCGTGCGGAACTGCACCGTCAGCCCGGCTTCCCACTCCAGGGGTAAGGAGCCCGAGAGGTCTCCCTCTGTAAACGTTCAGTCGTAAAAGATATTTGTGGCAAAGAATCAATAGCCCTGGATCAGGCTGAAGGCAGCGAACCGGAACCTTATAAACGTTCCAATCAAAGCCTTGCGCACGTTAAATGCTTCTGCTGTCCCCTTGGTGAGAATTATGAACTCCTTCAGACAGATGATCTTCGGAAAGGGAGGACGCGCTGAGAATGTGAATTAGGTGTCCAAGCAGGCTCCATCGGACCCTCCGCAAGCATTGCGTCTGCAGCAGCACTGAGTTCAGCCTCACATCTGGCCTCGCACGTCTCCCGGAAACTCTTTCCCGCAACCACCCCGTCTGGCTCCAGGGATGGCGGGTGGGTGGGTCCTTGTCAGTGAGATCTGGAATTCCAGGGGGAGACCCAAGTGTGTCTGGTGAGGACCCCAGCTGGTGAGGAGTGGCCGGCAGGGCTGCCCTCAGACTTGGCACAGCTGCCCCGGGGCAGGGGAGCAGGCAGAGCCGGCGACGTGACCGTCTCCAAGGTCCCTTCAGCCGCTGGGAGAAGTCAGGATGCTGAGATCTGACTGTCCCTCCCTATCAAAGCATAGCCAGGAAACTCCTCGAGGGCCAGAGGAGAAGGGGGCGACAGGGCATGAGGTGGTTGGATGGCATCACTGACTCGATGGACATGAGTTTGAGTGAACTCCGGGGGTTGGTGATGGACAGGGAGGCCTGGCGTGCTGCAGTCCTCGGGGTCACAAGGAGTCAGGCCGCACAACGACAAGGAAACTCCTCGTGGCTGGCTGGTGGAGAGCAGAGTGTGTTTTGCAGGTGAAATAGCTCCCACATGATGTGTTTCTGTCTGTCCCCGCAGGGCATTGCACAGGAAGCATGTGAAAAGCCCAGCGTGCCGCCGGTCCTGGGGTGGATGTCAGCAAAGCCCGGAAGGGCCCCTCAGGGCCCTGGACAGGGGGCGCGAGGGTCCCCGACGGGGCACAGGCTGAAGGGTCCGGGGGACAACGAGGGAGGCTCCTGGGAGGAGACGGGAGGGCAACTGCCTCCCAGAACCCGGGGGAGGGCTGCCGCTCATCCACACTTCCTCGCCTGTCCATGGGAGGACTCACCCTCCCTGTCCAAACCACACTGTGAAAACAGAAAGCCTAAGACTTTCTTCTTCCCTCCTCCCCAGCTGAGGATGGGGGACGGTCTCTGTCTCCAGCTGGCCAAGGTGCTGGGGGCCGGGGCCGGGGCGGGCAGGGCCGCATGCGGGGAGTGTGTTTTCCAAAGTCCAGGTCCCAGGGAGCCCAGCAGGATCTGGAGTGGAGAAGCGCCAGGTCAAACACTCCAGGAAGAGCACTTTAGTCCCGAGGAACGGGTTCCCGGTAGACTGGGGCAGGGGCTCGTCCAGAACAGCAGAAATCGCTGAGATCAGTGCTCACGGGGCGGGGTGACGGGCTGTGTGTTCTGACCTGAGGTCTCTATCGGCTGTCTCGTCCTTTGCTCACACAACTCTCAGCGGTGGTGGTGGGGCGGGGGTGGCCGCTGCCCCCGTCCCCTTTGTACAGACGAGCTCAGCGGCCTGCCCAAGGTCACACAGCAGCACATGGCGGCTCCAGGCCTGCACCAGGGAGGACGGTGTGTGCCCCCGTCCCCCCACCGCCTCCGGACCTTTAACTACAAACAGGGGTGAGAAGCACTGCCCCCCGTCCCTCGGGGAGGCTGCCTGTGACCCAGAGACCCCGCACGCCTTCCCACTGCACTGCACGCAAACGGCACCGGGGAGAACCACCCCCTCCCCGCCCCCGCCTTCTTACTTCCAGGAGGAGGAGGAAAAAAACCCAAACGATTTCCTTGAAAGGCCAGTGGTAACCCAACTTGCTCCTTGGAAGACAAGTTATGACAAACCTAGACAGCATATTAGAAAGCAGAGATGTTACTTTGCTAACAAAGGTCCGCCTAGTCAAAGCTATGTTTTTCCAGCGGTCATGTGTGGATGTGAGAGTTGGACTATAAAGAAAGCTGAGCGCCGAAGAATTGATGCTTTTGACCTGTGGTGTTGGAGAAGACTCTTGAGAGTCCCTTGGACTGCAAGGAGATCCAACCAGTCCATTCTGAAGGAGATCAGTCCTGGGATTTCTTTGGAAGGAATGATGCTAAAGCTGAAACTCCAGTACTTAGGCCACCTCATGCGAAGAGTTGACTCATTGGAAAAGACCCTGATGCTGGGAGGGATTGGGGGCAGGAGGAGAAGGGGACGACAGAGGATGAGATGGCTGGATGGCATCACGGACTCGATGGACATGAGTTTGAGTGAACTCCAGGAGATGGTGATGGACAGGGAGGCCTGGCGTGCTGCAATTCATGGGGTCGCAAAGAGACGCTACTGAGCAACTGAACTGAACTGAACTGAACCCAACTTCCTGGCATTTTGAATTTTTTTTTTTCCTCAAGAGGAGTCTGGAAGGAATTACACAGTGTTCACAAAGACTGGAGAGCTTCCAAGGACTTGAGAAGTCCCCATACGTGCCAGCTCCGAATCAGTCACCTTGAAACAAGAGCCCACACTCTCTCAGTGGGCACCTTGGGGGGAATTGTCCCATGTCCTCCGGCTGCATCACGTGCTTGAGGACATCCCTGCATGCCCTCCACCAGCACAGCAGGGCTGGGAGCCTGGGTCTGGCAGCCCTTCCTCCTGTCCGGGACGACCTCAGTATCCAAGTCTGCCTGGGGTCTCGGGCCCAGTGGACCAGACCCAGGGCAGCCTCACCCAGCGGGACAGAGGGTACCCCTGCTCCTGGGGGAGGTCAGAGCCCGGAAGGGTGGGCCTGCAAGCCCTTCTCTGTGCTGGAGAGAGCCTGGGGCCTCCTGGGGGCTCCAAGGACCCCCCAGAGCCCTGCACGGTCAGCATGGCCCTGGGCTCTCCGCCTTCCCCAATGCCTGGAGAGTTCTGTCTCCTGCTTCAGCTAAAGGGCTTCCACCTCCCACGAAATCAGCACAGGTTGAAAACCAAGCCTCCACAGTCAGCCCCGAGCCACCAGGACACCTGCCCCAATGGACTGGCCCCACGGGGGGGCACCCTTCAGAGGGGCTTTGCCATCATCCTGAGCAAGCCGCGTGAGCCAATCACCAGTCCCGTCAGAGCCAGGGGAGAGGGTTTAGGGCTCACCTGCTCACCCCAAACGACACCAGGGAGCACTCACAGCTTCTCTGGAAGGTTCCACAGCTGCCTCAGCAGGTGGGCGGGCTCAAGGGGACACAGGTGGCCAGACCCTGAGCAGCAGGCAACCACCTGGGGCTCACCTCAGGCTGGAGAGCGAGGCCCCAGGCGAACTGTTTCTGGGAAGAAGTTCACCCCACGGTGCAATTTCGGCTCGTGAGCAAGTTTTGAGAATACGAGCATCTTTAAAGAAGAATATTACAGCTGCGTCCTTAAACGTGACTTTAAGAAGGCATTGCTGGGCTTCCCGGTGGTCCAATGGTAACGAGTCTGACCAAATCAGGAGACACAGGTTCGATCCCTGGTCCGGGAAGATTCCACGCTCCGAGCAGCAACTTAGCCTGTGCACTGAAAGCACTGAAGCCCGCGGGCCCTACAGCCTGCATTCCGCAACAAGAGAGGAGCCCCGGCTCGCCGCAACCAGACGCGTCCTGAGCGGCAGCAACAGAGGCCCCGCTCAGCCGAATGAATAACCCTTAACTTTAAAAAAGAGGCCGCTGCTTTCTCGTCCTGGAGTCGTTGCACCAGGGGGTCAAGCTCACCTCCGTTTCTCGCCCCTCCCACCCCTCCCTTCTCTCTGAAGGAGAGGAACTTCCCTTTCACGGGGACTGACTTGGCAACAGAGCGCTGGCCGGGGGTTCACAGACATGCAGTGAGCCCCGCAGGCAGGGCAGTGAAGACGTGAGGCTCAGAGAGGCCCTAGGTCGTGACCGGGCCCAACGTCCACGCCGAGGGTGCATGTAAATCAAACTACACACGTCAGCCCCACGGCCCACCTTTAACACATCTTTGCATGCTTAGAACTGAGCACGGCGTGTGGCACACAGCAGGCGCTTATCAGCAGGGTTGACGTGTGGGAGAGAAGCCGCCGGCGTGGCGGTGCTGAGCCAAGTCATGCAGAAAGAGACACACAGACGCCCCGGGCTGGTGAGTTTGTTTGACACCTGGATTAAGCCTCACCTGAAGCCAGACTTTCCCTGGAATTTGACCCCATGAACCAATGCACGGATCCCCTCCTCTCTCCCAGCTTTTCCGGAGCATCTGTGTAAACTGGCCTTCCCATCACTTACAACAAAGTTCACACGCACAGTGCAAACGGGAGGTGTGCCTGCGTGTCCCGCCGAGGACTCCGGCCCAGTGGAGGACGGGCAATCCCCTTTCCCTCCGTCCTCCCCCATCACGCCCCCACTCTCTGAGCCTCTTGCTCGCTGCCCCCTAGCCCCAGACTCCTGTCCGTCTTTCTGACGCTGTGGTCGGCTGTTCCCCCGGCAGGACCTCGGGTGCAGCCAGCACAGCCCTGACTCGGGGCCTTTGCACCCGCCGCTCCCTTTGCCAGAACCTCACGTGTCCCGCTCTGTCCTGCTCCCCCTTCACTCCAGATCCGATCAAACATCGCTGCCTCAAGAAAGCTGCTCTCCGCCACGCTGCCCCGAGCTCGGCCTGAAGTCACATCCACTTTGCGCGTGGATTCTCCGCCACCCCTGGAGCGTCCGCGCCGTGAGCGCCTTGCCATGGCCCCAGCACCATGCCTGCCGTGGATGGAGACAGTGGCCACCCCGAGCTTGAGTTTGGTAGAGACCTTTTTTTAGACCATGAACTGTGATCAAGGAAGGAACAGGGACAGAATCTATATAAATACGGTCCTCATCAGAAATGAAACGTCCGACTAAGAGGGGGTTTACAACAGCTGCAAATATCACATCTGTGCAGAACTCATTTGAGGGGATGAGACAATCCGCAGGAAGGGCTTCCGAGGTGGCTCAGTGGTAAAGAACCCGCCTGCCGATGCAGGAGACACAGGAGACGCAGGCTCAGTCCCCGGATGAGAGGGTCCCCTGGGGGAGGGCATGGCGACCCATTGCAATATTGTTGCCTGGAGAATCCCACGGACGGAGGAGCCCGGCAGGCTACGGTCCCCGGGGCTGCAAAGAGTCGGACATGACTGAAGTGATGGAGCGTGCCCGCAGGCGTGTTTAAAAGACGTGCCCACTCTGTAGTTCGGAAGGGGAGTGTGGGTGGCTTGGGTCAGAGCTCCTGGCGCTCGGGAGGGACCTGCTGATGACCGCGGCCGAGACGCCTCAGCATCTTCAGACAAGAGGGCGTGTCTGGGGATGAGCCGGCAGTTCTCTGAGAGCCGGGGCATGGCCGAGCTCAGGGAGGACGGCACCACGGCTGACCTTCGTGGGCGGGCACCGGCCGGCCACCCTGCACGGCCTGTGATGCCCCCTCCAGCCCGGTCTCGGCCACTGCGTCCAGGGCAGCAGCTTCCCCCCGGGGACAGAGAGACCAGAAGGGCAGGGCCCTGTCTTCCTCCCTTCCAGACAGCGCACTCTTTCGGCTCCCTTCTTATATTCCCCTCTCCTCTATCAAGCCTCTGCAGCTCGGATGCTGGGGCAAGTTTCCCGAGGTCGCCCGGCCCAGCCCTCCCCCGGAGCTTCGTCCGCTTGCACTCACCACCTTCCCCAAATCAATATACATCTTTGCGAAAAAAAACCAAAAACACAAAGCTAACAGTGTGCTTCCGGGCAACAACCTTCCAGCTGCCAGTCACTTTCATGACAGCTCCTGGCAGGGGTGGGGGGCCCTGCCCACGGGCCGTGGACCCCAGAGCACAGGGCCTGGCACTGAGTGACCCACGGCCGCCCCAGCCTGAAGGTCGGGGGGCCCGGGATCCCAGGAGAGAGGCAGGACAGAAGCTCGCAGTCTCTCCGGGCCACCCAGCAGGAATGGCGTCCCCACCCTCCAGCCCCAACACCCCGTAGAAAGGGGTGGGAGCTGCAGGAACGTCCACACCCATGACGGACACCAGCAACCCTCTCATCAGCCTCTGGAGACAGCCCGCAGGCGCTTGCCCCCTGCACACGGCTGCCAGGACCCCCTCTCGATTGCAGAGGTGCCCGCGTGTCCAGCGTCTGTCGTCTGCTCCCAGGCTCAGCCCCAGGAAACGTGGCAGGCGCCAGCGATGCCTGGGAACGGGTCCGTCCACTTGGAGGCCATTTGGAAGCCCATGGACGGCTTGACTCCGCCTCCGTCATGACCCAGACAGGCCCTGACTTCCCCTTGAAGGATTAAAACCAAAAAAGCCAAACAACCATGCTGAGGCGGGAGGCCAACTCCCTGCAGTAACATCCATCTCCAGCCAGCATGAGGGAGGCCCTTCAGGCAGACAGGAGCCCCACACACCAGCCGCCAGCCGCCCCAAAGCCCAAGACCGTAATAACGATAATTACTATCACCATTCCTGTTATAATAGTAGCTTCTGTTTTAATAGTCCTTTGCAGTGTGAACAAAATCACCGCAGACATGAAGCGCACTCTTCTTTGGGGGACAACTGAGCCCATGGTTCACTGACCCGAACCTCCAGCCCCGTACAGGAACGAACTCTGCACCGATCGTGGGCTAACGTGCAAAAATGATAACACAGAGGCCCAAAAACCATCAGGAGAAAACCAAGGCCTGGAACTGGAAGCCTGTCACTCGACACTGAAAGTGCAACCAGAAAAGGAGACGGCAGCAAGCTGGAACTCAGGGAGTGCAACAGTTTTGCCTCACGAAAGGCGCTACAAAGACGGTGAAGAGACCCGCTATCAACCGGGACGAGTATTTGCAAACCACACAACCGACAAAGGAGTGGCGGTTAAATTTATCCAGATTCTTGAAAGAGTGCGCACAGTTCAACCGAACAAAACCACCAGCCCAGCTGGAAAATGGGCAAGAGACACGGACATGTCGCCTAGTCAGTCAGGCGGCACACATCAGCACGTGAGAGCATTCAACGCCACCAGCCGTTAGGGAAACACAAGCAAAAGGCAGGCAGTCCCACCGCCCGCCCCTGGGGAAGCTGAACGTCAAAATTAGCGGAACGCCAAACGCTGGGGAGAATTCGCTGGGACTGTAAGACGGCGGTGCAGCCACTCCAAAGAAGACGCTGGCGGTGGTTTCTGATAAAACTAAAGATACAATTACCATGCGAACCGGCAATCACGCTCTGGGGCATTTCTCCCAGGAAATGAACACCTCTGTTTGCACAAAACTCTCTACAGAAACATACACTGCGGTTTTATTGTAATAGCCGAAAACTAGGAGCAACCCAGAAAGCCTTCCGTGGTTGGTGGTTAAGCACATCCTGGACCGTCCACAGCACAGAATGCCACCCAAGAGGGAAGGCCGCTTGGATGGATCCCACGGCCACAAGCCAGCGTGGAGAGAGCCAGTCCCAAGAGGCTGTGTGCAGCCTGCTTGCGCTTACGTCACATTCTTAAGCGACAGAGTTACAGAGACGGAGCCAGATGACTGGTTGCCAGGGGTGACGTGCTGCGGGCGGGAGCCGCGTGTGGTTGTGAAAGGGCAGCGAGGGGAGTCCTGCGGTGGAGACGCTCCTCTGAGCCTTCTGCACCTGGACGGTGGGGGCGGATGCGCGGCCAGGACCATCTCTCTCTTTCTCAGATGCTCACGGTGGGAGCCTGGCCACCAGGCTCCGGGGAGCCCACACCACGCGGAGCCGCTCTGACGGTCGAAGCCTCTGCCAGGGCCGCCCCGGCTGGATGTCTTGGATTACAGGCAGGGGCGGCAGGTGCTTCAAAGGCAGCCTCGCCCTGTGCTGCAGAGACGGGCAGGCCTCCCGGGACCCACAGAAACCTTCCCGGAGAGGCAACCCAGCCCTCGTCTCCCCTCATTAGAGCGGGCGGCCTGCTCTCTGTGCAAGCGGGATTTACAGCCTCAACTCTGCCCCCTGAGGCGCATCCACAGAGCCACGAGGGCCTCCTGAAGGCGGTGTTCTGCGCTGCGGGGCCCTGCCAGGCTAGAGCAGGGAGCGGGCGCTCATTCTGTGAATCCCCCTTAGATGCAGTCTGGAGACAGGAAATAGCGCCTGGCCCGTCTCCTGCGGGGCAGGAGGCTTCTACACGGCACCAGCCCCCCACCCCCGGCCAGCATGTACAGCTCAAACCAACTCCAGGGCGAAGCCGCAGACGTGACTTGGAAACCCACTGCAGTCAGGGTACAGGGTCCCCAGGGCCTCAAGCATCATTAGACGGAGAGTGACTAGGGACCCCGAGATGGAGCTGTTCTGTCCCCATCAGCGGCACCTCAAGAGGTAGCAGGCAGTCACCAGGGGGAGCCCCATCTTACAGATGAGACTGAGGTGCAGAGAGGTGACCTGCCAGGTGTGGCTGGCATCTGGCATCAGAACCTGCTGGGGATCTGTGTGCTCATTTTACAGGTGGGCACACTGAGGTCCAGAGATGCCTTGTGTGGCAGTGGGAATAGCTAATGCTCTGAGCAGCTGATTTAGAGGAGACTTTGGGGGGACTTGGTGTCAGCTGGGGCTGGGAAGGTCCAGCCTCTAAACTCAGGTGAACCCTCCAGTGGCCAGCCACCCTCTCTCTCTTGCCCTAGCTGGCCTCCAGCCCACCTGCCCCAAACGGGCCCTGGGAGGTGAGAGCCTCCCGCAGCCAGCCTGGGTTCACCCCAGTTCCACCCCAGTGCAGGCCAGGCCCTAAGATTCAGCAGAAGGCTGGCCGTAAGGTGCGTGGGAGTGAGCCCCCCATCAGTACAGCGGGAACCACAGGCTCGGAGGGCCCGAGGGACCTGCCCAAGGTCACAGGTCTGGGAGCACAGCTGGAGCCTGCAGCCGCCCCCGCTCCCTGGCCTCCCTGCTTCAGGGACTCTGCCTTGAGCCCCCAGAAGCGTTTTTAGTCCGAGCAGCACGTCTAAAATGACAGAGATGACACCGCCTTCCCAGGGAAAGCAGAGCAGAGCACGCCAAGCCCGCCCAGAACACAGCAGCCAAGCGGCCTGCCTGTTTCCCTGATTCGAACAATTTCCGCTTATCCCCCACAGAGGACCTCTGTAATTCTGCCCCGTGGTCAGCCAGCTTATCCGAACATTAAAAGTTAATTTACTCGCTGCTTCTCCTGCCTGTTATGGCCGGTCTGTGGGCTTTCTTCCCTCCAAAGCATAAGCCTCGCCTCCTCGTAAACATGAAACATTTAATTCTGCAATTCTGAGGCCTGAGCCTTGGCGTCCGATCACATCTTCCCGGGGGAGCTCCGTGTGGCCACGGCCACAGCTCAGCACCATGCAAGCCCCGTGGAAGCCTAGCCCGAGAACTCCCCCGTTGCAGCGGGCGGGCGCAGGGAGGCACTTGGCCAGAGTCAGAGGCGAATCCAGCATCTGGCACGAGGGGGGCTCAGTGCTCACACAGTGCCGGCCCGATGGAATTTCCTGCAGCCACGGGGAGCCCTGTCCTGTGGCTCCAGGCCTGTGCGCCGACAGTGGGGGCGGCCGGGTGGACACTCGGAGTCGGGCCCGGCACAGGCCGTGGTCCTGGATTCTGGCTCCAGCCCAGCCGCTGGCGCTCCTGTGTTCCCGTGAGACGCTGGGCACGTCCCTTCTGCTGCCCACTCCGGTGCTCCTCGGCCATAAGGTGAGGTCAAGACCAGCCACCCCCAAAACACTGACGTGCGGAACGTGAAAGCTTAGGCCCCGTGCCCTCCGAAGTGAGGTCCCCATTCTGAAGAAAAGCAGCAGCCCACAGTTTCTGCTGTAGGTAAGAAAGCAGCGCGCTGATGGAGGAACGTTCTAGAAGGGAACACCCAGTGATGACATCAGGGCTCATGGGCTGACGGGCCGGGATTTTTTTTTTTTAGCCTGGATTTTCCAAGCTTTCTGTGCGTTTCTGTCTTGCGTCGACAATAAAAATCACGTATGTGTTGCTGTTCAGCCGCTCAGCTGCGTCCAACTCTGCGACCCCACGGACTGCAACACGCCAGGCCTCCCTGTCCATCATCAGCTCCCGAAGTTTGCTCAGACTCGTGTCCGCTGAGTCAGTGATGCCATCCAACCATCTCATGTTGACATTAAAATAGCGCATCTGATCATTCGTGCATTCAATAGCCATGTGCTGGTGGCACTGGGGGAGACTGGGAGCAGCCCCGTGTCACCAGAGCTGTGGGGCGGATGGGGGTTGAAGAGCCAGTGGACTTCCTGGAGGAGGCGGCGCCTGCCCCTTCTCAGGGGGCAGAAGACCTGACGGGCCTTTGTGGAGGGGTTTGAGGGCAGACGTGGGTCTCCAGGCTCAGGCCATCCCCCTGTCCCCCCAACCCCTGGCTGTTAGGACTCAGAAAACACGATATGTGTCGACTCTCATCCTGAAGCATGCGGCAAGCACCCCAACTTCCTTACAGGGGACATTGGGGTGGGGGCCACGCACAGCCTCTCTGCAGAGTGACACCCCCCGCCCCGAGCCGGGCCCCCAGGCTGGGTGGGCCTGCATCCTACACCCTGCAGGGTGGCCCCAAAGCCCACCCTGCTGCAGACCACAGAGGCCTGGTGCTCAGGGGCCTGTCCAGGTGGCTTGCGGCACCGTGAGGACCCGGGCAGGCACCCGCAGCTCCCCACGTCCTTCGCCACCTGCTTGCCGGCCGGCCTCTTGGGTCCTTGCCGCCACCGCAGAGGCCATCCCCGCTGTCAGCGGTCAGCCCGCCCCTGGGGTGGTCTCGCGTGACTGCTCAGGGTCACGCAGGCGTCCTTTATCAAAGCCTGCGGTGGCCGTCGGGATTCCCACATGCTGCCCAGGGGTCCTGCTGGACTGGAGGGATGCCCCCTTTAGGACAGCTGCCCCCGTGGCCGAGGCTGCCGGGCTGACCATGGCCCCTGAGGGCCTCCTTTCTGCGGTGATGGGTCCAAGTCCCCCCACCAGACCCTCTTCCCTGCAGGTAACGGGAGCAGACAGCAAAAGCAGCCCGCAGGGCTCTGCCCCCCGGCCTTACTGGGTGTGCCTGGACCGGAAGCACAAGCTGCGACCCGAGAAAGCACGCTGTGGAACACGCAATCAGCCTGGCCAGCACGTCCACCCCTCACAGCTAACTTCCGGGGGCGGGGGCTGTGGTGAGAAAACTCAAAACCTGGCTCCAAGGTGGCGCTAGTGGGAAAGAACCCACTTGCCAATGGGGCGTGGGCTCCACCCCTGGGTGGGGAAGACGCCCAGGAGAAGGAAACGGCACCGCACTCCAGTGTTCTTGCCTGGGAAACCCCACACACAGAGGAGCCTGGTGGGGTGCAGTCCACGGGGTCGCAGAGAGTCGGGCACGACAGCCCACGCACACAGCCCCGTGCAGCACTCTAGACCCCAGGACGCGTTCCTCTTATAAAGGAAAGTGAGCGCCCGTCGGCCAGCGCCTCTCCCTTCCCCACCCTCAGCCCCTGGCGACTTAAACATTCTTCATGTCGATGGGAGCGTCTTTCTCCCCTGCTTATCTCACTCGACGTAAGACTCCCCAGCCTATTCCCTGCTGTCGGGATGGGAGGATGTCCTTCGTGGCTGAACAGGACTCCCTCCAGCCAAGCCGTAGAAGCGAGCTGAGCAGCCTTCCACCCAGAAGATGCAGAACACAGACACAGTGGGGTATTAGCCTGATGGAATTCTCAGGGCACAAGCCCCACCCTGTAACCATCAGCGAGCAGTTGCCCAAGTGGTTTTGCCTGTGAAAGGTCCACTCGTCGACCGGCGGAAAGTCCCCCCGATGTTAACAGTGTCCTGGACTCCCCAGATCAGAAACGATGACCGTGCTCCAGCTGTGTCTCTTGGAGCTGGAGTGTGTCGCCGGGCTCCTCTCACTCGGCATGTGCACGCACGCACTTGCATGCCCACCGGCGCGCACACGCATGCCCACAGGCGCGCACACGCCCTTCAGGCCGACAGTGGTCACGGCTCCTGCTGGGGCCTGTCCTGGGTGCTGCACCGGTCCCCTGGCCTCCTTTACCAGCTCACCCCTCTGCCCACCGACCCTTCTTACTCCTCCCTGGGAGGGGGCTCTCGGTCTCCCCAGCACCCCCATGCCCATCCCTTTGCCAACACGCACCAGACAAATTCCTAGCTGGGACCGTCACAAACTGCAGAGGCCCCGATCCTATCTGGAGACGCCCGCCCTCCAGGCGTCCCGGAGACAGGGCTGTGAACAGAGTGCCCGGGACACAGAGAGCACCCCCGCCAGGGGCGGTCACCCCGAGAACGCACAGACTCGCTAGCAGCAGCCGCGAGCGTGCATGCACTATGGTTATCCGAATCAGGACGATGCCGGGGAGGGGGCTGATCTCGTAGCTCACCTACAAGTCCAGGAACACTTACTGAATAAGAAAGGGATCAAGGAGACTGACAGGCAGGGGCTCCCGCTAGCAGAGGGCCGGCCCTGGTCACATTGCCCCAAGTCCAGAACTCAACGCTCCCTGGCCCCCTGCTTCCATCCCGTATCTACTCAGCACCCACACGTGCCAGGTGTCAGGAATTCACTCAGGAACGGGCAGGGATGCGGTGGGCGTCTATAGGAGCTCCTGGGGGGCATCCCCCGCCCCATGCTCAGCCTTCCGCCCTGGTCCCCTGGTCCACATCCCATCCTCGCTGATGGTGGAGCCGGCCTCCCGCTCAGAGAGGTGCATGCTTCCCCGCCCCCCGCGCATGAGTGGAACCCCTTCCGGGTGGGTATCGTCCAGACTCAGAAGTGGGGAGGAAGGCATTTTCCCCCCAGAAGGGGCCACGGTGATGAGTCCCTGCTGGTCAGGGGAGATTGCAGTACCCACAGAGCCCAGGCAGGGCCGCAGGGAGCGGGCGCCGCCTCCTGCATCTCCTGCGGCCTCCGGGGTGCTCGCAGCTTGGGCATCAGAAAGGAACCCGGCATCACGACAAGCAGCCGTGCCCTCCAGCTCCAGGGCAAGCCCAAGTCACGCCCAAGAGGAGCAACATCACCCCGGGCTGGGCATCTGCAAAGCCCTGTGGGACTTTCCTCACGCTCCCCCACCCCAAACCTGCCAGGCAGGCGCCCTTCTCATCCTTGCTTTACAGTTGACAAAACTGGGGCTCAGAGAGCTGAGGAAACTCACCCTGACGGCTGGAAGCCTCAGTTTTCTGATCTTCACAATGGGGACGGGGCGCTCCGCTTTCAGGAGGCTTGTGCAGGCTGTGTGCAGTGCACAGGCGTGGTGGCCCCCAGGGCTGGGACAGGCGGCAGGAGCAGGACCCTCCTCATGCTCCCGTGTGCCGCCCTCTCCTGCCTCCACTCAAGCCACGGGTTTCGCACAGAAAATGTCCTCCCGCTTATACTTCCCAGGGTGGAGTCAGCTCACTCCCATCCTGAACGGTAAGACCAGAGCAGTAAGGTGACACAGCGTCTTCCTCAAAACCAAGCCACCCTGCAACACTGGGGCCATTCTGTGCCCCAAATTCTCCTTCACACGAGAATTGGCAGACGTGTTCAGCCTCTCAGCCCGCCAGAGCCCCAGACAGGACCCAAAACACTCACCTACACCGAGAAATAAGAGTGTATAACGCTGCTGCCACGGCGTAGCCATACCTCCTGCCCAGACGGGAGGTGCCTCCTGGCCACCCCAGCAGTCCACCCACCCACCCACCTACTCATCCATTCATCCACCCACCCATCCACCTACTCATCCGTTCATCCACCCATCCATCCACCTACTCATCCATTCATCCATCCACCCACCCACCTACTCATCCATCCATCCATCCACCCACCCACCTACTCATCTATCCATTCACCCACCCACCCACCTACTCATCCATTCATCCATCCATCTGGACCTGTCTCTTATACACATCTAGATGTGTATAAGAGACAGCCCACCCCCCTACTCATCCATCCATCCATCCATCCACCCACTCAGTCATACATCCACCCACCCATCCACTAACCACTTCCACACCCATTCATCTATTCATTCATCCAGCTACTCACCCACCCATCGTTCCATCTATCCACCCATCCATCCATTCTTCCATCCACCCATCCACTCACCACTTCCACACCCATTCATATATTCACCCACCCACCCATTCTTCCATCCATCCATCCAATAACTCATCTACTCATCCATCTACCCACCCACTTCCATACCTATTCACCTACTCACCCATCCATTCATTCACCTGCTCACCCATCCACCCAGCAACCTATATGCCAAGCGCTGTTCGGAGGCAGTGGAGATGAAGCAGTGGGCAGGACAGAGAGGAGCCCCCACGTCGTCGCGCTGTTGGGCTTGCAGAGGAGAACAATAAAGGGCAGGAGGACGACGCCACTCGGTGGGCTGGGGGCGCCGCACACGCCAGGTGGAGGCTGAGGCCGTTCCACAGAGCGGCCCATCCCTCCTCCCCCAATTTTAATAGTTTATCTTTACCTCATCCAGGTTATCCGATGCACATTCTATTCACAGCTGGATTTCCCATTCGTTCTGTAAAGAGATGCATCACGTGACCAGTACCGGTCTTTTAATTTTTATCAGCATCCCCTCTCTGGTCTCTTCATTCTGAATCGCCTGCAGACTGAACGCCCTGCTCTTGTGTGTCCATCTTTCAGAAAGTCTGCCTCTCGCATTTACACAGAAATGGGAGTGAGGCTGAGTGCGTAGCTCAGAACCGCGTGGGCCCCTCTCCGCTCCTCTCCGGCACCGAAGCAGCAGAGGTGAGGCGAGCCTCGCGTTTCTGCCCTTGTAGCTGACATGCCCTTTCTGCAAGGATGCGGGGGCTTCTTCCTTTGGTCTGATGTGGACGCATCTTGGCGTTGAGGATCTGATGAAATGTTTCCAGGACGTTGTGGGCTCATCTGGCCTGTGGGTATGGCATTTCGCCTTTCTGGTAGTAGCAGCCTCACGGGCACCTCTTCTGTCTGAGCGTGAGGACCGTCAGCTCCGCTGTGAGCATCACGAGAGCGCCCTCCGCGCCCGCTGCCTCTCCTGATTGCCTCCACCTCCTCTCCCTGCTTCCAGCCGCACTCACTCCGCTCGTCTTGTCTTCCTTTTCAATACTTCCTCCATTTCAGCAGTGCCTCTCCTGTTCCTCACTGCTCCTGATTTATCTATCTGCCCCTTAAACATACTGCTTTGATCTTCAATTCTTTTCCTTAGGTCTTCAATCTCCCTTTTTATCTCATCCTGAATTTTTTTTTCATCTTCTAATTTTTGAGCTCTCCAACTGAGAGTTCTTAAGCTGCTTTATAGCATGAAGCAATTATGCAAAATTTTCATTATGTTCTTTGAGTTCGTTTTCTTTTTTTAATTTTGAGGTGGGATTCCTTTTTCCTTCTATCATCGTATTACAAAAATTTTCAAACAGAGAGACCAACTAAAAAGAGCTCAGGAATTGCTGATATGTGACCATTTTGACCTCTGAAGCTAGCAATGTCATGGTTCAAACTGATACCGTGAAAACTCAGTTGAATACTTATTTATATACTTTTCTTGCTAAAAAAAAATAGTAAGTTACCAAGATCAGATACTTCACGCCTAAAGATTTTAGCCCACGTTTCCTAAAGGGGACACTATTCTACAGAAACCACGGTTCCGTGCTGGGTAACTTGTCTGTCCTTACTTCCCTCTATCTTTCCATCATCCCATCTTTCTCGTTTTACCCTCAAAAGTGTCTACACAGCCTGTCTCCTCTCCCGGACGCTCCATGGACTCGGATGTGGTGAGCGTGGATTCCCCCCTCTCTCTCAGGGCCTGCTGTCCCCTTCTGGGCGCAGAGTAAGGTAAGGGCTGGGTAGCTGGGAAAATCCCAGGTCATGCTCTGGCCCAGGACACCCCCAAAATCCCAGGACACCCCAAAATCCCAGGTCATGCTCTGGCCCAGGACACCCCCCAAATCCCAGGACACCCCAAAATCCCAGATCACACTCTGGCCCAGGACACCCCAAAATCCCAGATCACACTCTGGCCCAGGACACCACAAAATCCCAGGTCACACTCCGGCCCAGGGCGGCAACCCTGAGTCGTCCGGGGGCTGCCTGCAGAGGGCTGGGGTGACCTGGGAGATGGCGGAGGGCATTCCAGACCTTTCTGCCCTCTACTGGGGGACCCCTCTCGCCCTCCCCTTTGCCCAACGTGTCACCTCCTCCAGGAAGCCATCCGTGTTTCCCCCACAATGATTTAGGGGACTCTCCTCTAGATGCCCAATGTCCTAAGGGTTTTCCCATCACCCCCTTTTCACGCAGGGATGTCACTGATGGACTCCATGTCTGTCTCCTCCTGCCGGACCGTGCGTGTCTTACCAGGGGAGTGGATCTCCCCCACAGATGTGCCAGGCACGCACACGGCCTGAGACGTGCTTCAAAACACACAAAATGCAGATGGTGTGAAAAAAGGTGCATCACCAATAAAGGAGGTGCGTCAAGATTGTATAAAGACATGCATTGAATTTTACTGAAATGAAGACATTCTGTCGCCACGACACCTTAAGCAGAAAGCAAAGGCAAGCCACAGAGCCAGGCAGTCACAACATCAGCCTCACAACGGATGCGCATCCTCAGTGCATGTTTTCTAGAACCTCCCACGGCTCAGTCAGAAAAAGACAGTTTAAAAAAAAAATTAGCAAACGGCCTGTAGAGACATTTCACCAGAAGCAAATTC
The DNA here is from genome assembly GCA_006410655.1 of Kobus ellipsiprymnus. NCBI lineage: Eukaryota > Metazoa > Chordata > Mammalia > Artiodactyla > Bovidae > Kobus > Kobus ellipsiprymnus. Next base: position 863,165 of record SJYR01000075.1, on the reverse strand, counting down.
TGGAAGCTGGGAAACTTCTGATGGACAGGAAAATGCAAACGAAAATCACGAGTAGGTCCCACTGTGCACCCAACAAGGGGCGGAAGTCAAACGTGAGACAGGGTCTTTCCTTCTTCTTCCTTGGTGGGGAACCACAGTGCTGTTCGGAAATTTGATTCTCCAAAAGCACGCCCTTAGCAATCCCAGTCCTGACTACAAATGTGTGCACGTGTGCCCTGAAGTCACAGAATACCCAGCGGCAGTGAAAGTGAAGCAGTGTGGACCCAATTACACACAAACACGTGCCTCTCACAGTGCTGGATGAGAGAAGCCAGGCTCCGCACACACACGCTCCGTGACCCCAGTGATGCCACCGCGACACCCGCAGCCCGCCGCTCGGTGCAGCTCAGGCCGGCGACGGGGCTGGGCTGCTGGCGGGAAGGGGCCGCCGGGGAGGAGTCTGGGGCGTGGGGTGTTTTCTTCATGTCTGTGGGAGACACATGTGTGCTGCGGTTCTGTTCAGCCACCCGTCGTCTTTGGGATCCCGTGGACCGCAGTATGTCAGGCCTCTCTGTCCCTCACCATCTCCCGAAGTTTGCCCAAGTTCCTTTCCATTGCATCGGTGGTGCCATCCAGCCGTCTCACCCTCTGCCATCCCCTTCTCCTCCCGCCCTCAATCTTTCCCAGCATCAGGGTCTTTTCCAATGAGTCGGCTCTTTGCATCACGTGGCCAAAGTCCTGAGCTTCCGCTTCAGCATCAGTCCTTCCGATGAGTATGCGGGATTGATTTCCTTTAGGATGGACTGTCCAAGGGACTCTCAAGAGTCTTCTCCAGCAAACAGTTCAACGGCGTCAATCCGTGGACACTGCGTCTTCTTTATGGGCCAGCTCTCACAACCAGACGTGACCCCGGGAAGACTGTGGCCTCGACTAGACGGACCTCGGTTGGCAGAGAAATGTCTCTGCTTTTCAACACACTGTCTAGGTTTGTCGTAGCTTTCCTGCCAAGAAGCAATCGTCTTCTGATTCCAGTATGAACATAAAGACTCAGTGAGCATGGGACTTCCCTGGTGGGGCAGAGGATAGGAAAGCCCCTGCCAGGGCAGGGCACACAGGTTTGATCTCTGGTCTGAGAAGACTCCACGTGCCTCAGAGCGAGCAAGCCCGCATGCCTCGACTTCCTGAAGCCACACGCTCGAGAGTGCAAGCTGCGAAACAAGAGCGGCCACCGCAGGGAGGCGCCCCACACTGCAGCTAGGGCATAGACCCCACCACCACAACGGGGGACGCCCATGCCCAGCGATGAAGACTCCTTCCAGCCCCAGATACTTATTAATTAATTAAAAAAGAAAACTCAGTGAGCGTGCCGTGGAGGTGGGCCTACCCTCTGTGTAAGCGCAGCTGAAGAAAACACTTTAAAATCAGTAAAACGAAACAAGCTCTTTGGCACACGCCGCGTACTAAAGCAAAGTACGGAGAGGGTCAGACACAAGATGCAGGACTGCGGTCACCCTCACGGGGGCGGGGCTGCATCCCCCTCCCACTGCTGGCCCACGACTCCTGCCTGTTCCCGTCTTGGGGTGAAGGGAACAAGTGGGGCAAGGCCACGGTGGGGTTTCACTTCCTGTCCTGCAGGGAAGCCCACTGAGTCACGGCCGGCAGGGAGAGCGGGCGGCCTAGGCCGGGGTCCAGCGGGGCAGTGTCCCCGCGGGGTGCGGTCCCGGCCGTGTACCTGGATGCTCTGGACCCCCAGTTGCCGCAACGCCCCGACATCCTCTGACGACTCTAAACTAAAGGGGAGATTCTACCCTGTGCTCCTGCGCCCTGAGACAGACCTGGGCTTGCAGTAAACACAGGGTGAACCAGGGAGTTGCTGAGCGGATGGTTCCAGGCCGTGAGACCGTCCTGCTCAGAGTGGACCCTGGGATGTGCCTGAGGACGCTGGATGGGTGCGTGAGCGCCTACTGAATGCTTCGAGCCGCACTTGCCAGCTGGGCGTGCCCTAGGCTGGGGGAGATGGGGTGCGAGCGAAGGGGACTCCTGACTCCCCGCTGTCTCCCCCGGTGCCCGCAGGGTGGGCAGCACGTCCATCACTACCAGGAGAGGGAGGCTCATGGCATGGAGACAGGAGGGGGGAGAAGGAGGAAGCAGAGGTCCCAGGAAAAACCACCCGCCGTCGTGCACTTGCTTGGCGGGTAGAGCGTGCCACGTCCTGGCTGCCCCGTGAAATCAAGGACACCCCGATTCAATCAGAGACAAAAAAGGTGTTGGTCACTTAGTTGTGGCCAACTCTTTGCGACCCCATGGACCCTGCCAGGCGCTCTGTCCACGGGATTCTCCAGGCAAAAAGACTGCAGCGGGCAGCCTTCCCCTTTCCAGGGGCTCTTCCTGACCAGGGATAGAGCCCGCATCTCCCGCACCACAGGCAGATTCTTTACCATCTGAGCCCCCAGCGGCCCAAGAGACAAGAGCCGCCACGGCCAGATTAACTGCCGGGGCCTGCGCTCCAGGGACCCGCAGGGGGCAAGGGTCCCGCGGCCAGCACCACTATCCTCACGACGATCACCCTCTCGGAAAAGCAAGGGGTGGCAATGACACGACTTTTACTTTAGGAACAGTCCAAGTCTGAACAGCCTCGAGTCCTAAGTGGCAGGCAGGGCAGTCTGCATGTGAGACGAGGACATTCATACGTGTCTCGAGGGCTGGGGCAGGGTGGCAAGGCAACATGGCCGATAAAGAGCCGAGATACCGCAGAACAACCTCAGCACCAACACGCAGAGGTATGGACGGGGTGTGCAGAAGGCGGGGTGCGGCCCCTGCATCTCGCCCCGGCAGGCAGCGCGCTCACCGCCCCTTGTCGTCACATCATTTCCACTGACGCCACCACCCTGGGGGCTCAGAGGGCCCTGCCGGCCAGTGCCACAGCTGGGGGGCGCGGGGCGGGGCTGGGGAACCTGCCTCTGCCGGGGCCTCAAGAACATCCCGTGACTTCAGGCCTGGGGGCGCCAGGGCAGGGCCTGCTGGCAGAGCGGACAGGACAAGCACCGCTGAGGCTCCAGCAGAACGGGCCCCCCCAGACCACCCTGCTGTTCCCCGCTCTCGAAGCCAGAGCCCGTGTTCCTCACGACTCATCAATGTTCCTGACGCCGGGGTCGCAAAGAGCTGGACACGACTGAGCGACTGAACGGAACTAACTGAACTCAGGCCTCCTATTCGGCAGCAGGAAAGGCCTTGAAAACATGCCACACCACATCCCCCCAAACCCTGGCCTGAAGCCCCCAAGGCTCCCCAGGCGCTGAGGACCACCACCGGACCCCACCCAGCTCATGCTGGGCCCCCCAAGGCCCGCTTCCAAGTTCACTAGCGCAAGGAAGCCTCGGGCGGCAGCCCCGGACCACCGGCAAGCAGTCACGGCGCCCACTCCGCGCGGGCTCAGGAGCGCCCCCTGAAGCTGCTCACGGTGACGTCACCGCCAGGGATGGCCCCCGCTCCAACACTGGGACCATCTTCGGGGCCCTGGCGGCCCAGCTGGGATGGCCCAGTGGCCGTAGGGGAGGCCCCACCCTGCTGGGAAGCCGCTTGAGGCAGACACACGGAGCAGAATGTTGCCTCATTCATATTCATTACAGCCTCACTGCCCGCCTGCCCGGCGGGTCCTGGGGGAGTGCAGGGAGGACGTGAGAAATGGACTCATTAAGATGTTAAATAATTCAAGACAGCCAGGCCCTGCCAAACCCGCGCGCTTTCTCTGCAGCAGCACTGATGCTCGTCCAAGGCCCGGCCTGGGGGGACAGTCAGCCACGTGGCCCCCGGACAGCACGGCCCCCAGGGAGCACGACGCTGAGACTTCGCCTGCGTGTCACTGCGCGTCTCAGCAAGGCCCCGCAGCCGCTCCCAGCGTGTGTCAGCCAAGCTGATGTCGCCCAAGGTAGTCGAGGAAGGCACCTTCAAGATGTGAAGGTGTGTACAGAGAGAGAACCCAGCCAGGTGGCACCTGGGCCAGGGCGGCCGGTCTCCAGTGACGGCACCACTCAGCTCCAGGGCCACGTCTTTCGAGAGCCCCAGGTTTCAAACCTGGACACATTGGCTGGGACCAGAGGTGGCCCCTCAGCAACGTCTGGGCGCCCAGGGAGGCAGACATCCCAATAATTACTGGATCAAGTGGCTAGTTAATGGTGAAGTCTACTTTCTGCAAAGCAAGGGACAGCCTGAAGGCAAGAGCTGACTTACTCCTCTGGTTTTCTAAATTGTCTTGGAGCAGTCCCCTGAAAAGCAGAGCCGGATATGTCCAACCTTAACAGGACCTTCTGCCCAGCTGTGAAGGGCGTGGCCCCCCGGACACCGGTGTCCTGGACCCAAGGCTGCATCAGCCGCGCTGGTGCCTGGCCACCCACCCCGCACCCTTCATCCCGGTCTGCAGGGATGGGGTTTGGCTGCCAAACTCCTGTTACTATTAATAGCTGCCAGCTTGGGAAGGATTGTTTCTCAAACAGCGTTGGGAGAGGCTCACCCCACGGGGGAGAGACGGTGCGGGGGCTGCGGGGAGGCCGAGGGCGGCAGGGAGGCCGGGGAACAGAGGGTCAGGAGCGCCCACCGTGTCTGTCTCTGAGGCCACAGGAAGGCCTCCAGCAGGGGCGAGGGAAGCTGCTGGGGTAGGGTGACTTTTCTACCCCCCACCTCCGAGGGCTGGGTCAGGCCCCATGGGCGGAGGCCAGGGTGGGGGTCACCTAGGTGGGGCAGTGCCCAGAGGGTCACGCCCGCCTGCCTGCCCACGGTTCCTAGGGTGGATGCAGGGCCGAGGTCGCAGGCCCCCTGCTCTCTGCAGATCCCTCCAGCTCAGCCAGAGGGTGATGGGCCCAAGACCCTGCGGGAGGGGCCCCAGAAAGGGCAGAGGAGCGACAGGCGCCCCCACGAGGCCTGCGGGGAGGCCCCCCGTAAGCAGCAGAGGTTACCCCCGTGCGGGGAGGCCCCCCCTAAGCGGCAGAGCTTACCCCCTGCAGCCCACCGGCCACCTCGGGCCCCGTTCCCACCCAGCACTGGCTCTGGGGCCACCCTCCACCCCCATGCTCACAGAGGGCGTGCTCCCGGGGCTTCTGGGAACAGACGCTCTGACGCGGGGTTGGGCAGCCTCCCGGGCTATGGCCCCGAGGCAGCTGCAGCTCAGGGAGTGAATCAGAGGGGCTTCCGCAGCAGCAGCGGCCGTGGACAGGGTGTTTCGCCTGAGATTCACGGTCTGGAAGGCGGGGCTGGGCGCCCACAGTGATGAGAGTCTCAAAGGACCTCAGGGCCCGGCAGCTGCTTAACTGGGCAACTTAAGGTGTTGCAGAGACGACCCCAGACCTACCCCCGCAGCCCCCATCAGAGGCAGGAGCCCCCAGAGCAGAGCAGCAGAGGGGAGGAGGGGCAGCCAGCCTCGCTCACACCCCTGCGACCCCAGGACGACTTTCTATTTATTGTGATGAAAATTGAAAGTGTTATTCGCTCAGTCACGTTTGACGGTAACCCCATGGACAGTAGCCCTCCAGACTCCTCTGTCCATGGGATTCTCCAGGCCAGGATATTGGAGGGGGTTGCCATGCTCTCCTCCAAGGGATCTTCCCAACCCAGGGATCGAGACCGGGTCTCCCACATTGCAGGTGGACTCTTTACTGTGTGAGCCAGAGATGCCTAACATGAAATTCACCACCTTTAAGCGTTCAGTTCAGTGCCATTAAGCACATCCAGGCCATTGTGAAACGGTCCCACCACCATCCCCAGAACCTTTTCATCTTCCCGAACTGAAGCGTCCCCATTCAACACTAACTCCCACCCCTGGCACCCACCATCTACTGTCTGTCTCTATGAATCTGACTCCTCTGGGGGCCTCAGGGAAGTGGAATCATATAGAGTTTGTCTATTTGCATCTGGCTTGTTTCACTGGGCACGATGTCCTCAGGGTTCATCCATGTAGTAGCCACAGCCTTCGTTTTTAAGGCCGCATAATATTCCACTGCCTGCAGGGACTACGCTTTGTTCCTCCGTTCACCTGGTGCTGGACTCCTGGGTTGCTTCCGCCTTCTGCATACAGGTGTCTGTTGGAAGCCGGCTCTCAGCTACTCTGGGTCCGTGCCCAGAAGTGGAATTGTGGGTCACACGGTAATTCTGGGCTTAATTTCTCGAGGCACTGCCATGCTGGGCTCCACGGTGGCCGCACCATCTGCATTCCCCCCGGCAGTGGAGAATTTGGACGGTTCCAATTTCTCCAATTTCTTCACTGGAAGGACTGACAGTGAAGCTGAAGCTCCAGTATTTGGCCACCAGATGCAAAGAGCCAGCTCATTGGAAAAGACCCTGATGCTGGGAAAGACGGAGGGCAGGAGGAGAAGGGGGCCTCAGAGGATGAGATGGTTGGATGACTTCACCAATTTAATGGACATGAGTTTGAGCAAGCTCAGGGAGATAGTGAAGGACAGCCGCGTTCCTTGGGGCTGGCTGACCTGCCGGGTGAGAGGAAGCTGGGGATGGATGATGGACAGGAGAGGCGGGCAGTCCGGCCCTGCCGCGGAGAAGGGGTGGGAAACAGCCTCCTGCCCAGCCCGCCCGTGCCTTCCCCGGCCATCACAGGAGATCCCAGAGTCCAAGCTTCTGCCCACGAGAGGCACGCTGGGGACGCCAAGGAGACGTTGGCCGTCCGCGGAGAAGCCAAAATAAAGGCATTAGAGGGAAGAGGAAAAGCTTATTAATTTTTGGGCCCCAGTCCAGACTTCACACCTGGCCCATTTCAGCATTTTCTGAGTTCACAGACTCCTGCAGAAGGAAGGAAGAAGAAGGACATCTTGTGTCCTAGAAATTCACCGCCTGGAGCCACCTACCGAGGGGACGCTGATTCAGAATCCCAGGACGTTAATTAGCTTTGGGAGGGAGGGGGAGGCTAACACCAGTGGGGAGGGGATGGTGTCAGAGCTGGGCTCTGAGGCTGTGCGGTGAAGCTGAGTCCTCACCCAGCCTCAGAGCTGCTGGGCAACCTTGAACAAGTTATGCAACCTCTCTGAACCTCTAGTTCTTTATCTGAGAAATGGAGACAATAAGAAGCCTCCTGAGACCGTCATGAGGTATAACTGGGGGGAGATAGGAAGCGGTGCCATCTGGGCTGACATGGAACAAGAAGGGGCGATGGGGACCCTGAGAACTAGCACCCCTGAGCCTTCCCTGGTGCTCCATCCGGTGGTTAGGAAGGAAGACCTCACAGGCCACGAGGCAACTCAGCCCTCGAGCGTGCAGCCCGTGCTCAGTGACAAGGGACGCCACCACAACGAGAAGCCCACGCTCCACAGGGAAGGGTAGCCCCCGCTCAGCACAGTTAGAGAAAGCCTGCGTGAGCAGTGAAGACCCAGAGTGGCCAAAAATAAAGAGGAACCAATCCAAAAAAAAACACACAAGACCTAGCATCCCTAACTCCCCATCCAGGCTGGGAGTCCCACGCTACAGCCAGTTCAGCCAGAGGGAGGGAGCAGAAGGGCGTGCCCTGGCTTCCAGGTCCGGCAGGAAGAAAGATGCTTGCCACATCCGGGTACCAGGCCTGGGCGGAGCAGCAGACGGGACCCTCGGAAGGGTCTTCAGGAGGTCTAGGGCCCGGGCTCAGTGCAGCCAGGATGCCCGCCCTCCCAGGGTCTGCGGGGCAAGGGGCCCTGCAACCCACTGGTGGGCTTCGGCCTCCTGACTTCACCCAGCCCAGCCGCTTTCCCATCGAGACCCCCAAGGGTCTCTCCACTCGCAGCTCCACCGGCATAGTGTCCAGTCTCCCGGGGGACACATCCGGTGCGAGAGCCATCAGGCTCACAGAGCTCAAGCCTGGTGGCCGCCAGCTGTCCGGGGCCCCAACCTGTGCGGGCGCATGACCAGCCAGGACACATTCTGTCTCAGGCCACGCTGCCTAGCGACACAGGAGACAGACTCCATTTGTCTGGTTCCCAGGAAAACAAGTAGGAAGTTATCCAAAGGTCAAATTCTCATGCGTAGAAAGGGTTTTGCTTCCCTCAGTCCACACCTAGGACCCTTGGCTAACACCGTCACACAGATGGCAGTTCACTCACGGCCACAGCATTGTCACTGCCCCATGGACACAACCAAGTACAGTCTGTCTACTAGTTAAAGCTAGTTTCCCCAGTGGTCATGTATGGATGTGAGAGCTGGACCATAAAGAAGGCTGAGCACCGAGGAACTGATGCTTTAGGAGTGTGATGCTGGAGAAGACTCTTGAGAGTTCCTTGGACTGCAAGGAGATCCAACCAGGCCATCCTGAAGGAAATCAGTCCTGAATATTCACCGGAAGGATGGATGCTGAAGCTCCAATACTTTGGCCACCTGATGCAAAGAACTGACTCTTTGAAAAAGACCCTGATGCTGGGAAAGACTGAAGATGGGAGGAGAAGGGGACGACAGAGGATGAGATTGTTGGATGGCATCACTGTTTCAATGGACATGAGTTTAAGCAAACTCTGGGAGATCGTGAGGGACAGGGAGGCCATGGGGTCGCAGAGTCAGACACAATTTAGCGACTAAACAGCGACAATAGACTCTGCTTCTGACCAATTCACTTTGTGGTTCACACAGTATCTTTTGATCCTGGGGATTTAATGTAACGTTACACCGAGTAACATTCCATGTGTATTTCACACGCCAAAGATAGCAGGGTGTTTCACCAGAAGCATTTCCCTCGAAATGAATGGCATGGAGGGTTATCATTAGATAGGACTTTATTAGGTTGTTACGATTTGGACCCATCTTTCTCTCCTCGGAACATACGGGCAGAGTAAAAATGAGAGTTCGTCAAATAGGATTCAGTATGCATATTTCACTCAGCAGGCTGCAAGCGCCAGAAACACTTCCCGTCACATATGCAACAAATATTTATTAGGCTTCTAACATGTGTGAGACACAGGCTGGGAGAGACAAAGAAAATAAAACACAGTCCCTGCCACTGACTGACTCAGAAAGAGGATTCAGAGGGACACATAAGTATGTGGCTTCTTGGGGCTCCGATGAAGGAATATCCACAGGGCAATGAAAGGAAGGATGAGACAGGAATGAACTCTGTCCAGGGAAGGAGCAACTTAGCTTGGGTTCTGAAGAATGAATAGGAGTTCTCTAAATGAGCAGGCATCCTAACCAGAGGGAACAGCATGTGCAAAGGAATGGAGGTAGGACAGAGAACCAAAAAGAAGCAAGGTCTGATGATTTAAAGCACAGGATACATGAAGAATCTAGAAAGGCCAGGTGATGCATTGATCCATCACTTTTAAAATTGGCACAATAAGTTAGAAATTAAGAATGCAGATTCTGAAACCAGTGTGCCTGGGTTTCAATCCCAAACCATTTGCCATCTAGGACCCAATGTGGCCCCAGGTTAGTTACTGAATCTCTCAATGCCTCAATTTACTCACACGCAAAATGATCACACCATACTCAGATCCCTGTTCATCCCTGCAGCACGTAATTCCTGAGCGCCTACTGCATACAGGGGCTCACTCTAGGCACGGGGCGACATCAGGGGACAAAACAGGGATTCCCGCCTGCTTGTAGCTCACACTGCCGTGGGGGACGGGAGCAGAGGGGAGGACAGGCAGCAGACGAGGGGAGGGCGACAGGGGCAGCAGGTCCAGGGACCTAGGTGACGCGGCGCCATGGGCACCGAGCAGAGAGGGACGAGGGCCAGGCCAGGAGACCACTCAGGAGGCTGGCGGGGGCGTGGCCCAGGCGGGGGAGGGAGGGGTCACTGGGCTGTTCCAGGAGAGGGCCACCCAGGCAAGCTGAGCATAAGGCGGGCGGAGGCAGAGCAGCTGAGAGCGCTCAGCGCACAGACAGTCCAGTTCAGCTCAGGCGCTCAGTCGTGTCCGACTCTTTGCGACCCCACGGACTGTAGCACGCCAGGCCTCCCTGTCCATCACCAACTCCTGGAGTCCACCCAAACCCATGTCCATTGAGTCGGTGATGCCATCCAACCATCTCATCTTCTGTCGTCCCCTCCTCCTCCTGCCCTCAATCCCTCCCTGCATCAGGGTCTTTTCAAATGAGTCAGCTCTTCGCATCAGGTGGCCAAAGTATTGGAGTTTCAGCTTCAACATCAGTCCTTCCAATGAACACCCAGGACTGATCTCCTTTAGGATGGACTGGTTGGATCTCCTTGCAGTCCAAGGGCCTCTCAAGAGTCTTCTCCAACACCACAGTTCAAAAGCATCAATTCTTCAGCACTCAGCTTTCTTTATAGTCCAACTCTCACATCCATACATGACCACAGGAAAAACCATAGCCTTGACTAGACGGACCTTTGTTGACAAGTAATATCTCTGCTTTT
>SJYR01000075.1:820697-838260 GCA_006410655.1 Kobus ellipsiprymnus | reverse complement strand
GGTGGATGCCGGGAGCCTCGGGAGTGGCCTGTCCCAGCCGGGGGGTGGGCTGCTGAGCGTGGTGGGCACCCCCAGACCCCACGCCCCTCGCCCCTCACCCTTGCTGCTTTCAGCACCAGCTCAGCCACTGGAGGCCGTCCCTCCAAAGGGCTGGAGGGCTGGGAGGGCGGGAGCGTGGACGAACACCACGAGGGGCGATGATGCCCGCCCGGGTATGCAGACGCGGCCCTGCCTTCTGGGGACACGCCCTCGCTGCTGGGGTGAGCGGGGCCTGGGTGTCTGCCCGGCCCCTGGCACCTGGAGCGTGGACGCACCAGAGATGTCCTGCCCTTGGGCAGGACCAGCTTCTGTGGTCCCACTGTGAGTCACTAGAGTCAGGGTTGGGGAGTGAGGTCTGGGGGCCTCTAGGTGAGGACCCCATCTGGTAAGGCACCTCTCCAGAGAAGGCCGGCCATGCCCCCGACCCCACCGGCCATGGCAGTGGCTGGTGGCAAAGGGACGTGCCCTTGGGGGCCCTGTGTGTTGTGCACACCGAGGGAAGACGCAGAGGGATGGAGCCCCAGAGAGGCAGAGAAGGGCGGCTGTGATGCCAGCGGTGGACCAGGAGGGATGCAGGGCAGGAGAAGAGGTGAAGAGACGGAGCTTGGCGGCGGCGGTGATCAATGCACCGGGTCTGTTTACGAACACACCTGCTCGGGCCTGCGTGGAGGCCAGGTTAGGAGAGGGAGGCTGTGTGCGTCCTGGGCCCCCGGGGGCATGCCTGCACCCTCAGCGGGGTCGCTGCCTCTGTGCAGCTCCGAACCCACACAGCAGCCCCGAGTCTGGGCCTCGAGAGGCCTGGGAAGCGAGCTAATAAGCAAAGCAACGGACAGCCATCCGTCACCGTCAGCCTGAGGGCCTGGCCAGGCAGCTGTGGCCTCTGGGATGGAGCGCCTTCTGCGGGGGTGGGTCTGCGCTCCTCGAAGGCATGGGTGGGGTCGGGCTGCCCAGATCCAGCAGTGAAGGGAGAGAGAGCCCAGCCACCCACCGTGGGTCACTCGGGAATACCTCCCAAGAGCCTCCTGTGTGCTGGCCCCGGGGGCTTCAAGTTGGAGTCGACAGGGGGAATAGGCAGGGGACCCGCAGGCCCAGGACAGGCTGTGCGAAGGGCCGTGCGGGGGAGAGCAAGGTGCAGGATGGGCTGGGGGGTGCTGGCGTCTGGGGGCCCTGGAAAGGCAGGGAGGGACCGGCCACACGCCGCTGGGGCTCAGAGCTGCCTGTCAAGGGGGGCGTGGGGCTGCTCTGCCACCCCCCCGTACTAGAGAACCAGCACCTTCCCCGCCAGTGCTGTGCGGCTGAGCTCCTGGGTCTGAGAGTCCACGTCAGCACATGACCCAGCACCGCCACCGCCGGGGGGAGCAGGGCCTCAGAGAGACACGTGCACCCCGCGTCCACGGCCGCGTTATCGAAGCAGCCAAGAGGAGGAAGCAACCCCAGGGCGCCGACAGATGGACGGACGGACAGGGTGGGGTCCACGCCGACAACAGGAGGCTATGCAGCCTCAGAGGACGTTCTGAGCGCGGGTGGACCTGGAGGACGCCACGCTCCGTGAGACGAGACGCGGGAGGTGATCTGTGCGGCTCCACTGACCGGAGCTCCCTCGAGGAGTCAGGCTCACAGAGACAGAACGTGGGTGGTGGGAGACCAGGGACAGGGGGCGGGGGGTTGTTTACTGGGGTCAGAGCTTCAGTTTGGGAAGAACAGGGTCTGGAGGTGATGGTGGGGATGGTTGCACGATGTGAATGTACTTAGTGCCACTGAAAAGCTCACTCAAAAATGGTTAAAATGTAGGTTGTATGTTATGTACATTTACCATGATTTTTTTTTTTTTAAGATAAACAACCTCCTTCAGGGGGAAAGGGCTTCCCTGATAGCTCAGCTGGTAAAGAATCCCCCTGCAATGCAGGAGACCCCAGTTTCACTCCTGGGTCAGGAAGATCCCCTGGAGAAGGGAGAGGCCACCCAGTCCAGTGTTCTTGGGCTTCCCTTGTGACTCAGCTGGTAAAGAATCCACCAGCAACGTGGGAGCCCTGGGTCTGATCCCTGGGTTGGGAGAAGGGAAAGGCCACCCAACTCCAGTACTCTGGCCTGGAGAATTCCATGGACTATACAGCCCATGGGGTGGCAAAGAGTCGGACACGACTGAGCGACTTTCACTTTCGTTTTGGCAGGGGGGTGGGGTAGGGGAGAAAAGTGCTTTTGTACATAGCAGGTACTCAAGTAATAATACCTGTTTCCTGCCAGCCTCCCCTCGCCCTAAGGACAGAGAAACAAGTGCCCGCCACAGAGACCCAGGCCCAGGCTTACCAGCCAGCGGCACCGGCGAGCGCTCAAAGCCCGCGCGGGGGGTGGGCGAGGAGGCCCTGCAGGCCGGCCCTGCTCTGCATTCGGCCCTCGTCCCTGAGCTGCCGGTCAGCATGCAAGAGGCCAGCACGACGCAGGCTTTGGAAAGGATCCTTGAGATCAGAAGATTTGCTGGAGTGGATATAAATAGCCCAAAGCTCCCAGCCCAGCTGCTGAGCCAGCGATGCGGGCCAGGCGGTCAGGGGGACTCCCTAAGCCTGGGTCCAAACTCGCCTTCATGGAGCGGCCGCCCCGCAACCTCCTCTGCCCTTCGGGCCCTGTGCCCCACCCCGACCCTGCTCCCTGTCCCAGTTCCTCTCCAAATGCGAACTGCTTCCAAACCAAGGCAGAATCATCCGTGGGCCCCTGGTTTGCTGTGGAGGGACTCAAGGAGCCAAGGGGCAGGGGGCACGTGTAGGCAGGAACACCTGGGGTGCTGGGGGGGTGGGTACGGAGCTGTAAAGACACACCCTGTTGTCTGTGACCCCAGGCCAGGGCCCGTCTTGCTTTCACCCAGTCCCTATAACGAATCTCATTAGTCTCGACATCAAACTGCAGATACGGTACCTTCAACACGAGTGAAAAGCATTTCTGACGGGTACACAGCACCCCTCCTCCTCCCGGCGCCCTCCCCGTGCCACCTCCCATCAGGTCTGCATCCCCCTGAGGGGGGCTGACCCCCTGCGTCCCCCTGCGTGCCCCTGACCCTAGCCTCTCTGCTCCAGCATCCCCCACACTGCACAGGCTGGCACTTACGAGGCTGGGCAAATACTAGTGATATGAATGAATAAACGATGAGCCTCTGGCGAATGCGACACACGGGGGAGAGGAGAGGTGGTCTGTCTCCCCGTCTGTCCCTCTGTCTGTTTCTCTGTCTGCCTTGCCTGCCGGCAGCCCAGGCAGTACCCTATCTGACACGAGACACACACCATCCCAGGGGGTCCAGGGGCCCTTGCCCGACCCACCACCTCTATGTCTCACACTGTAAGAAGTGACCAGCCCTCGTGGCTCATGTCAGAGTCTGGAGGTGAGCGGTCCAGGCTGTATAGGGCAGTCCCACCCAAGTGCCAGGGGCCCTGGAGCCTTCCGGCTCACTGGCCCTGCCCTCCCTACAGTGCAACCACTGTCCTCGTGATCCACAATGGCCGCCTGTGCTCCAGCCATCACCTCCTCATTCCAGCCAATAGGAAGAAGAAATGGGGAAAGGACCCACCTTTTCCTTTAAAGACACTTGCTGGAAACTGCACGCTTCTGCTTGCCTCTTACTGGCCAGAGCAGTTACACAGCCATATCTAACTACCTGGGAGGCTGGGAAAGATGTTCTTTATTCTCCCTGGCATCGTGGCCATATTAAAACACAAAACACACCAAAAATGAGGTTTTAATAAAGAGAAAGCAGATACTGGGAGGCGTCCTCCCCACCCAGGCCAGGGATCACCCCCTTTCCACTTCCAAGACCCCTTTCACCATCTTCCCCACAACTTTCCAAATAATAAGGCCTGAGAACTCCTGTGGAAGGAGCTCTCCCCATCTCCCGTGCTGTGCTGACCGGCTCTGTCCTACGAGAAGGCCTCTCTCTCTCCTTACGTCCACTTTTCCAGGTAATGAGGAAACTTGCCAGCCTGCTAGGATGAGGGGACCCAAACCCAGGCCCCTGTGCTCCCAGGTCAGCAATTTGTTTTAATCAAACCGCACTTGGCAAGCTGGGGCATGAGCGGGCCCCTGGCCCCCGACCTCCTCACTGGCTGGAGCAGCCTGAGACGCACCTGCCCTGGAGATGGCCCTGGCGATGTCTCCACTGCAAGGAGTGCCCCCGCGCAGCGTGGGTCTGACTGCACCAAGGCCGGCCTTTCACGGACAGAGAGCCAAGCTCCGCCTGCACTGTGGCCGGGCTGGGCTAAGCCTGCGGGCCCCGGGCGGTCCAGACCCCGCCTGGGGTCCCTCTCATTAAACCAGGGGCTCAGGCGCCCCAGCTGGGTGCACAGAGAGGTCCCCACGACCTTGCGAGCTGGAGAGGGCACAGTCTGCTTCAATCAAACGAAAGCAGAGGAGAGCTATCCAGGGAGAAAAACGGTGAGCTCTGGCTGAAGCTGTCACCTTGAGAGACGGCAAACACCAAGCCTTCCTAGAGGGACACGCAGAGCCCCGGGGGCCGCGTGAGAGAGAGGTGCGCCCACCTGGGGCTGGCTGTGCCCGCCCCTGACACCTGCCCCCACGCCCTGCCTGGGGCAGAGGGGGCACCTGATTCCCCAGAGGCAACGAGGCACCTCCCTGCGCCCCTAACCCCCCACCCCGCACACGTCTGCACACAGCAAGGCTCTGAAACCTGCTGGATGGAACCTGGAGCGTGGGTTCAGTGGAGAGGCAAAGACAGCCCCTCCAGACTCAAAGCAGTCCCGGCAGAGGGGACAGGCCGAGGTGCGGACAGAGCAAAGGCAACTCTCCCCGCTCCATCCACCCCGGGCTCCTGCAGCTCAGGGCATGGGGCAGTTGGCATCTGGTGAATGACAATCCGGGGAGATGGCCGTGAATCAGCTACTCCCCAGCTGCCGTCTCCCTTACGGACCAGAGTCGGCAGGCTTCTTTGTAAGGAGGTCGCAGCCCACGGATGCCGGTCCTGCTTGGCACTGTCCTGCAGATCCACCCTCACCCTTTCTTCCTGGCCAGGAGCTCTCAGCTCTCCGGGGACGGGAGAGAAGGGGCTCCCTGAGCCCTCCCCACAGGAAGGGGCCTTCCCGGGCCTTGTCCAGACCGCTGCCAGCAGGCCCACCCTCCCATCGCCGCCACTGCCCAGGCCCCAGGCAGAGCCCCAGGGCACAGCCGGTGTGGCTCTCAGGACCACAGACACGGAGCAGAACAGAACAGGGTGCGCTCTCATCTGGCCCTGCCGCTTCCTGGCTGTGCAACTCCGGGAAAGATGCTCCACCACCCTGAGCCTCAGTTTCCTCATCTTAAAAGGGGTCAGGGAGCACACAGCAGGCACTCAGCCCACCTCCCAGCAGAGACCGCATGCTAGGAAAGCCTCCGACTCCAGAAGACAAGCAGGGAAAGCCCAGCTGCAGGTGAAGATGCCAGGCGCTAGGCTTTGCTGAGCCCTCCCTGCCCAAAGAGAGAGGGCACACGTCCACACGATCACTGCATCTGCGTGTATTTACTAATCATGTGTGGGCACAACCGCAGCAACGTCACACATGTCACAAAAGATTGCCCCCAAAAGACACTGAGGACGAAAGTCAAAACTCAGTGGAAACAGAAGCCCCCTGTGCCTCCAAGGATGGTACTGACTGCCCCCGGGGTACACACACTGCTCTCTGGAGCCCCTGGGCTTGTTCACGTGTCGACTGTGACTCGTTTTAAACGCTCTCTCATTCTCTTGTTCAGTGGCTCAATCACGTCCCACTCTTTCTGACCCCATGGACGGTAGCCCTCCAGGCTCCTCAGTTCAGGTCAGTGCAGTCGCTCAGTCGTGTCCGACTCTGTGACCCCATGAATCGCAGCACGCCAGGCCTCCCTGTCCATCACCAACTCCCGGAGTTCACTCAGGCTCACGTCCATTGGAGTCAGTGATGCCATCCAGCCATCTCATCCTCGGTCGTCCCCTTCTCCTCCTGCCCCCAATCCCTGAATTTTACAAGGGACATAGGTACAGAAACCACTCAGACAATCATTAACATTTTCCTTAAGTTTTCTTAAAAAAAATTTTTTTTTATTAGTTCTGTCATTCAAAATAAATTAATAGGATTCAACTTTTTCTAGCTTTATGAATAGATACTGAGGGCCACAAAAACATCTTTTAAATTTTAGCCATTCTAGTAGGAATGTAATATCTCATGTTGCTTTCATTTGTACTTTTCTAATAACTAATTGTGCTTGACATCTTTTCATCTGCTTACTTGCCATCTGTATATCTTCTGGTTAAGCTAGATTTTTATACAAATCTTCTGTTTATTTCTAAACTGTTTCCTTATTACTTAAAGATTTCTTTATATATTCAAAAGACAAGACCTTTATTAGATAAATGTTTAATTTACAGAGATTTTCTCTTAGGCTGCAGATGATCTTTCCATTCTCTTCAGTTCAGTCGCTCAGTCGCGTCCGACTCTTTGCGACCCCATGAACCGCAGCACACCAGGCCTCCTTGTCCATCACCAACTCCTGAAGTCTACCCAAATCCATGTCCATCGAGTCGGTGATGCCATCCAGCCATCTCATCCTCTGTCGTCCCCTTCTCCTCCTGCCCTCAATCCCTCCCAGCATCAAAGTCTTTTCCAATGATTCAACTCTTCGCATGAGGTGGCCAAAGTACTGGAGTTTCAGTTTCAGCATCAGTCCTTCTAATGAACACCCAGGTCTGATCTCCTTCAGAATGGACTGGTCGGATCTCCTTGCAGAGAAGACTCTCCAGAGTCTTCTCCAACACCACAGTTCAAAAACATCAATTCTTTGGCGCTCAGCTTTCTTCACAGTCCAACTCTCACATCCATACATGACCACTGGAAAAACCATAGCCTTGACTAGACGGACCTTTGTTGGCAAAGTAATGTCTCTGCTTTTGAATATGCTATCTAGGTTGGTCATAACTTTCCTTCCAAGGAGTAAGCGTCTTTTAATTTCATGGCTGCAATCACCATCTGCAGTGATTTTGGAGCCCCCCCAAAACAAAGTCTGACACTGTTTCCACTGTTTCCCCATCTATTTCCCATGAAGTGATGGGACCAGATGCCATGATCTTCGTTTTCTGAATGTTGAGTTTTAAGCCAACTTTTTCACTCTCTACTTTCATCAAGAGGCTTTTTAGTTCCTCTTCACTTTCATTCTCTTAACTATCTTCAAAAGAGCAGAAGTTTTTAATTTTAATAAAGTTTAATTTATTTTATAGATTATGCTTTTGGTGTTAATTTAAGAAATAACTTGCTTTACTCAAGGTCACACAAACCTTTCTCTCCTATACTTTCTTCTAGAAGTTTAAAACGTTTTATGTTTTACATTTAGGTCCTTGATTCATTCTCAGTTAACTTTGTACATGATGCAAGTCACAGATCAAAGTTCACTTTTTTGCATATTGATATTCAATTGTTTCAATATCATTTGTTGAACATACTATCCTTTTTCCACTGACCCAACTTTGCACTTTTGAAAAGATCAGTTATCCATATATATGTGAATCTATTTCTGGATTCTTTAATTCTGCTCTGTTGATCAATTTGTTTACCTTCATGCCCATATCTTGGAGAAGGCAATGGCAACCCACTCCAGTACTCTTGCCTGGAAAATTCCATGGACAGAGGAGCCTGTTAGGCTGCAGTCCACGGGTCGCAAAGAGTCGGACACGACTGAGCGACTTCACTTTCACTTTTCACTTTCATGCACTGGAGAAGGAAATGGCAACCCACCCCAGTGTTCTTGCCTGGAGAATCCCAGGGACAGGGGAGCCTAGTGGGCTGCTGTCTCTGGGGTCACACAGAGTTGGACATGACTGAAGCGACTTAGCAGCAGCAGCAGCAGCATGCCCATACCTCACTGTCTTGAGTACTGAAGCTTTAGAATTAGCACTGAAAGCAGATAGTGTTGGTCCCACAACCGTGTTCTTTTCCTGAGTTGTTTTGGCTATTTTAGATTCTTTGCATTTTAAATGGTCAATTTCTACACACACAAAAAAACCTTGCTGAAATTTTGGTTAGAACTGAGTTGAATCTATAGCTTTAGCGACAAATGACAATTTAACAATATTAAGCTTTCTAATCCATCCATACAGTATCTGTCTTCATTTATTTAGGTCTGTTTTAATGTATGTCATCAATGTTTTACAGCATACAGAGGGCAACCATCCATGGGGTCACAAAGAGGAGACACAACTGAGCAACTACTACTATTCCTAACTTGTCCTATGTGTAAGTCTTTCACATTGTTTGTCATATTTATCATTAAGTACTTGATATTTTTGATGCTAGTGTGAATTATAATGCTTTTTTAATTTCAAATTATTTCTTTCTAATATGGATGATAGATTTTTGAATATTGATCTTAAACCCTGAAATATTACTAAAAAGTTACTCATTAATTCTAGTATTAATAGCTTTTCTGAGGATACTACAAGGTTTTCTACATAGATAATCATGTCATCTGTCAATCAAGACAGTTTTATTTACCCCTTTCTAAATTGAGATGCTTGTTGTTCCTTTTTCTTGCCATAGTAACACTGGCTAGAACCTCTAGTACAATTCTGAGTACAAGTGGGAAATAGCAGGCTTTCTTGCAAAGACATACTAAAAATCAAGCTAATCCTTCCGTATGTCTCCATTTAAGAAAAAATTTCAGTAGCTACTGGATGAATAAAAAAGAAAATGCATGATGAAATTTTGGGAAATAGTCAAGCATTACTTCCATAAGTGCTATAGAAAAAAAAAAAAATTAGGCATCTGCTGAGCATAATGAAATTAACTTTCCCAAAAGTGGGAAAGTTAATAGTATACTATCTGGTAATGCTACGTAGTCAGAAGTCAATTGAAAGAAGAGCAGGAAAGACAATTATAAGTGATTTAATTGACTGCTCACACATTTTATGTTTTTAAAAAAGCCTGACCAAGCATAAGCATAGCACTTAATACTGTGCTGTTGTAACACTGAGGGACCAAAGGGAAATTTGCAGCTTTTAAAAGAATTATTTAAAACACTTCATGAAAAATTTAAAGATGGTATTTCAATGAGAAACAACAATTTTGTAAACAGTGACAAATTTCCCAAAGTGGAAAACATTCTCACCGAAGTCTTCACTCATCTTAGTTATGAAATATAATGAGGACTTTTCACTACTTATCTTAATTTCTCTACAGCACTTTAAAATAATAACAATTTCTACCATCTCTGATGCTTTGCCCATCCACTGGCTTCCACAGCATTAGTCAACCTTGGTTCTCCTGCTGCTTTTTTGATTACTTCTTGGTTTCCTTCCCTGATCCCAGTGCTCTGTCTTCAGCTGTTGTCTTTAGTCTAAGTCTATGGTTTTATTCATTAAGACTTTTAAAGAGTTAAAGCTCTATTCACTTGATAATGGCTCTCAAAATTTATATCCCAATCCATGACTGCTGTATCTGATGACTTGTAGGAGTACCTACTAGTGGCAGGATTGGTCAAAGAGGTTTCTTTTTTCCTTTTTTACATAAAGTAATTAAGCTGAGATCTGAAGGATAAAATAGGAATTAGCCAGGAACAGGGGCAGGAAAAAGCCCAGATTAACTATGACTTAGCAGCAGCAGCAGCAGTGCTTAGTCGCTCAGTCATGTCCAACCTCTTTGAGACCCCATGGACTGTAGCCCACCAGGTTCCTCTGTCCATGGGGATTTTACAGGCAAAAATACTAAAGTGGGTTGTCATGCCATCCTTCAGGGGATCTTTCCAACCCAGGAATCGAACCCAGGTCTCGTGCATTGTAGGAGGATTCTTTATCATCTGAGCCATTAGGTAAGCCCAAACAAAGACCACAGAGAGGCAAGGACAGAGGGGCTAATGGCTTGTAAAGGTCACTGACAAAGATATCCGAGTTACACGGGACCAAAACATTAGGACCACAACTCGAGATCACTTAAAAATGAAGGGCAAACAAGGAAATTAGCAGTCACAACGGTAAGAGCAAGAATTAAGATGATGAAATATATCTTAATATGCAGGTATGTAGTACACTTAACGTCAAGATTTAGCAGAAAGAAAAATACCTACCTTTGAACGAAATGTTGGATGAACAAAATAAACAGCTTTCAAATTCCTCTTGTACCTGATTCAAAACAAACAAAAAAAAGGGTCAGTATAAGCCATGCCTAAAACCAATCAACATTATGAACAATTAACTCTTTCTCCAGGAGTTTAGAAGCAGGAAAAAGTTTACATATGAATTTACTCTGATACAAAATAAACTGGAATTAAGGGGAGCCTCCTATTATTAAAATACGCAATCTATATATTATAAAAATCTGTTATATGAACTATCCTTTCACAGAATATACCACAATGTTTGCTTAATACTAGGAAAGGAAAAAGCTATTGTCCCCCTTCAGAATTTGAGAAACTAACTTGACATCAACGACATCATAGAGTTTCTTCAGGAAGTCTGAGTCCAGGTGATTGTATTCGCTGGTCAGTGTGTGAAAATATACTAATACATATTCCTTCACAGCAATGTGGTCCATTACATGGATAAAATATAAGAGAGCCTAGAAGAAAAAGGAATAAAAGTAACGATCATTTTGTATAGTAGTCTGTTTCAGTGTGTGTATGTGCACGCGCTCAGTTGTGTCTAACTCTCTGCGACCCCATGGACATAAACTGCCAGGCTCCTCTGTCCATGGGATTTTCTAGGCAAGAATACTGGAGTGGGTTGCCATGTCTTACTCCAGGGGATCTGCCTGACCCAGGGATCAAACCTACATCTCTTGTATCTCCTCTACTGACAGGTGGATTCTTTACCAATGTGCCACCTGAGGCCAAGAGAGAGAAAAAACCCATGAGCTTAATCTAATCTGTGCTCCAGACACTGCAGACATCAGGAACAAGTATCTCTTCAAAAAGATCTTCCCATATAGTTCCCACAGTGCTATGGTACGTTCCCTTTCTGTCCTAAGTGATGGAGAATACCTCCATCCTCTCAAATGAGCTCTTTGTATATGCAAAAGAGCTCTTCAGTCAACAACCAGGTCTTTTCTCTCTGGGATAATGATTTCAAAACTGTTAGAGAATTTCTAGACTTTTCATCGTTCTTGAAGGTTCTGCCTGAGTTCAGTGACAAATCTTTGCAGTCTCCACTGAGATATGGACCCATGCCTCACATGGCTCACTTTGAGGGCTAATCTGCTCAGCATCTTTAACACTGAACTGAATGAGGAAAATGAGAACAGGCTTAGTGAGCAGAAGGCAGTGGGCTGGGCAGCACTTCTGCTCTGACTCAAACTTAATGTGACCTGGATCAGTTAGAAAAGTATGCCATTACAAGAAGGATGAAATTTAAGAGAAGCATTAAGTACAAAGCAGAGATACAACATGGGCAGGGCCAGCATGACCCACTGATGTAGCTATAAACAATGACACACAGGATGCTGAGAGGCACCCACTGAAGGATTACTATCAAACAGGCTATTTCCCCATTTTTGCCTCAGGGGAGTCCTTGGCATTCACACGAATGGACTACTAAGGATTAGGTAGCATGGGTCCAACTGCTACCAGAGCAGACACAGGAGGGCACTAAGGAAACACATTTTATTTCCAGTCATTAGCTGGTTTGGGCCTCATGATATAAATGAAGTGATATATATCACAAACATTCAGAACACCATGCAAATACACATCAGAATCAAAGGGGTTTACACTTTTATTGGTATGAATCACATTATTAATGCTGTGAATAAATGTCATACTGATTATTATAAACAGCTGAGTGTTTAAGGGGTGTGTGTGTGTGCGTGCATGTATGTGTTTATTATTTCTGCTCTTACCAGACTGCTGCTGGTCCTCTTTCTGTCCACTTACCACCTCCTGCCCAGGACAATTAAGATACCCATTTTCTGCTTCAAATTCTCCATCTTTAACTTAAATTTTTTCATTTATAAAGAAGTATAGCCACATGACAGAAAAATACAGAAAACAAATTCTCCCTAAAACTATGAAATCCAGTTTAAGATACTGACTTCCAGTTTTTACCTTTACGCTTAAACTCCCCTCCTGCTTGACCCAAAAAAGGTCAATGTATACATACTATGTATCCCTTTTTCTTCTATTGATACTATATCATAAACACTTCTCTACAGTACTTAACTCAATACCATAAATTTTTCAGGGTCACAGAACATTCCATATATGGATGCAAAATAATTAACTTAACAAAATTTGTTATTTTGTGTCACAAATGAGCCTGTGAGTAACATGCCAGATCCAAGGGTTTCTCAATTTTTTCTTTTATCTAATCACCAGGGACCAGAACTCTAAGGGCTTAGCCAGGTGTAATCATCTGCTTTTGCACAATGGTGTTTTATCTTAAAATTGTATGCAGCTTTTACACTTTTGAGTCCTTTTTTTTTTTTTTTTTTACTATAGTTAAAAATTATTTATTAAAGTGAGTCTCTTCCTTTGCAGTCAGCTTCTATTTAAACTGATGTTCTAGGGTGATCTATGTATTTATCCTTTGGATTCGACTGTCCCTTGCCCAAGTATTCCACAATTTGGGCAGTTTCTTGGCCAATAGCTATTTTCATTCCTAAGATTACTTCCTTAGTAGTTAGTATAAATTCTCAGAAATTACTAGGCCACTTTGACAGTTTTAATTAGTCTTTGATGACAATGACTATTATTTAAAAGTAATGGCTAAAAAATAAAAGTAATGGCTAATTTTGAAGGTGAAAAAAGATACCTCATTTTAATTCACTTTTTTTTTTTCACTACTAAGCAGGTTGAACATTTTCTTATTTACTAGTAATACCATTTCTTCTGCTATGAATCGTCTGTTTCTGTTCCTTAACTTCAAAAGAAGGGATTACGAAATGACATCTTGGGTCAACTACATCTCTGGTTTCTTCTCTTCAGATAGATTCTCAAAAGTTTATGTTTCTTTTTTCAAGAAAGGCAGATAATACAGAATGAGTCCAACCAACAACTTGCCGTTTACGTCATGTCTAAGACACAGTAGCTGAGTTTTTGGAAACCCCACTGTGGCATTTCAGTCTTCTGTTTCTCTGAGAACACAAGGCCAGACCCTTGACTGATGGAAATGGTATGCACCACCCTGTAGAGCCAGGCCTGCCGCTCAGTCACAGACATGCAATTCTGTCCCAGCTCATACTCTAGGCCCTGGTTCCAAACTCATACCCTACTTATCTTTTTAAAATCAATGTTATTTATAAAACAAAGCCTTTTTATGGCTTACCTTGTCCATATCTATTAATGTTACAGGAATGTTTCTTCCAACTACCACCATCACCGTGCGACCACAGTTATCCACACCTACAAACAGGAAATGTAATTAGCACCCAGAACCTTTATTCCAAGAGTATTATTTGTACTGGGCTCTGACCTTATAAAAATATTCTAAAGAAATGTAAAAGACAAAAAACTAGGAACATAAGCTTTTCAAATTTCATCTTTGGATTTCTTTCACTAGGTGGAAAACCACTTTTTAATTTTTTTTTCAGCTTCATGAAGTTTTGATGACTGCCCTTGCTTTTAAGGTAAGCCCTCTTATACGTCTTAAATCTGGGCAAACCAAAGGTAAGGTCACAGGGTAAAGATCATTTTATAAATAGCTTTCTATTTAAGTTAACTAATAATGTTAGTGATCCAAGAAAAATTAAATGGAACTCAAATCTGAAAATTAACAAGTACTGTCTGGAAAAGAAATATAAAGGGGAAATCTGATAACTTTCACTGTCTCTGTTATATATTTATATAACGTTTGAATTCTGTATAAAGAGATTATGGTACTTTAAAACTAGGAAAAAATTTATAAGACACAAAAAAGGAAGAAGAAGGACTTCATTTCTGAGAACAAATGACATTGGCCAATACAGAATAACTAGCTGAAAATCTTACAGATTGATATGATATTTTTAACATATTGATGATGAGCAAAACCTACCTTCACTGTACCAAAAAAAAAAACAAAACTATATATAGACAAAATGGACAAAATCAGAGAAGAATGAAGTCCATAACAGCATACCAAATAATGTCTTTTAATCAGTAAAAGAAAAAGATACCATGCCTTTAAGCTCACCTGTTTGGTATAAGGCTTTTAGAGAAGCAATATCAGATAGNAAAAAAAAAAAACTATATATAGACAAAATGGACAAAATCAGAGAAGAATGAAGTCCATAACAGCATACCAAATAATGTCTTTTAATCAGTAAAAGAAAAAGATACCATGCCTTTAAGCTCACCTGTTTGGTATAAGGCTTTTAGAGAAGCAATATCAGATAGATCCTCAGATCTTGCTTGACACAACCAGCGATTATAACTAGAGAAATAAAGGATATGATAATTATAATAAACAGTTGTACATCTATAAATGAGACCTGTTTTTAGCTTAAAGAATGCTTTATTATAATGAGGAAGGAGTTAAAGAGGCTGTTACACTATGCTGAATCTCTACTGTTATTAAAAAACAAAACAAATGAGTTACTGAGAAAGAAGATGTTCACACCAGAAGACTTTTAAAATTCTTTTTTGAGCAAATGAAGACTACTCATATAATTGGCTAAGATACCAAGTACTCAAACTAACATTGTTTTTTAAAATACTATTGTTTTCCTCTACTTGAAAGAAAATGCAAACAAAGCCTAAAGCAATAGCAGTTTTCCACAAGAGATGTTCACTCATTCAACGAAGACTTACTGACTGCTTACTTCATGAGAGGTATTGAGAATACTCTAGTGAATAGACATGGTCAGACACTCAAGGAATTTACTTTTCAGAAGAAAAACAGCTAAGTGTTGTACATGTTTTGCCAGATCACAAAGAAACTAGATAAATTGTTTCTGGGAAGTCCGGGCTTATTTAATGACTGACTAATCACACTAGCTCTACTGATATTCCATATACCAGATCATAGAGATTGCATTTTGGCTTTGGCTAAGAGAATGTTAAAATTGGAGAAAAACATTAAAAATCTCAAAGAGCTTTTAGGCTCTGATGCTTTTAGGTCTCATCTGGCAACATCCTACAACATTAAAAACAACAACAGCAACAAAACTAAACCAGGAGAGAGGATACTTGGGTTCTCATCTTATCACTTTCTGTGCAACCTTAATAAAGACACTTCAGCTCTATGGACCTTAGTTTCCTGATATGCAAAACGGTGTTTCTGCAGAACACCTTTCAGCTATAAAACCACACAACTAAGGATATTTAATAGGAAGCCTATTACATAGGGACTGTAATCAACAAGTGATATGCCTGCTAGGTTCATGGAAATTGCTGCTTGAGAAAAATAAACTTGGTATTGGGAATTCCCTGGCAGTCCAGTGTTTAGGACTCTGTGCTAGATTCCTGGTCTGGGAATGTAGATTCCATAAGCCATGCAGCATGGCCAAACATTTATTAAAAACTGAAAAACAAAAACAAAACCCACTTAGTATTGCACAGTTCTATAGTCTGCCTTTTTAAATTTAGAAACATACCCACCTGTGCTAACTGAATTTAAGGTCAACAGCTTTTAATGTTAGTTTAAGATACAATGTGCAAGTCAAGAAAGGATCTATGTTTATTTTAGTTCTCCCTATTCATATGTACAATTCCATATTTTCACACAGGGCTATTTCCCAGGTTATTTACACTAATCCCCCAACTGTACTGCTTTCTAATTGTTTTATGATTAAACCATCTCCGTATCAAGACTAAAGAGAATAGTGTATCTTAAGTGTCTTATGAGCACCACAGGTTATAACCCCAACATGCAACAGGAATTCAGTAAATATCTGTTCATTTCTATACTCTGTGTATTCATTACCTCATCTTTCAAAGACTTATTGCAAAAATGCAATGCCTGCATCATAGTAGGGATTCAAGTCTTTGTTGAATGAAATAATAAACATAAGTATTATTCAGGGTATTTTGGAGCCCTGAGAAGAGTAAAAGGCCCTTGGATTCAGAGTTTAAGGCTGAACATATGAGATAGACATATTACAAAGACAGCTAACACTGTAATAATATAGTATGAGACAAGCAATCTAGCAGACATCGAAATGCTCTATCAGTCAAGTATGTCTCTAAGAGGGGGACTGTGGGAGGAGGGGTCCAGGGTAGAGTGAGGAGCGGGTGGAAGCAAGTTCCAGAACTGTGGTAGAACTGCCTCCCGCTTTGTATCACAAAGATCAGCACAAGGCTTTTTCCCCCACTCACTGCAGTATTTGTGTCCATTCTGCTAGACCTCGAGATAGGGACTGTCTCTTCATTTTCTCTATATTTCCGGGAAGTCTCTAGTGTAGTTCCTGACACTCAGTCACTATGAATTCAGTAAACTCTAGAGAAAAAAAAAATTTTTTTAACTGGAACTCAGATGCACAGAATAGAACTAATCACCTTGCTTCAAAACACTCTCATCACTGGCACATGCATGGTTCTCTTTTAAAAAGTAGTTATCTAGTTAGTTATTTTTAATGAAGTCATAAGCACTCCAAAATCTACCCAAAACAAAAGCTAGCACCATCACAAACCTCCATCTAATCACCATGGTCCAATTCTAGCTTCTGCCTCTCCTCACTCGTCATCTGGAATCTCAGATTCCTCATTTTCTAGTTTTCCTTTTTATATCATTTTAATTCATCTACACATATTCATAAAGAGCTTTTTGGCTGTTTTTAACTATTCAAAAAAGACAAAAGCTTATCACAAAATTTTTGGGGTCTAGTTTTTGGACTTATTGCTAAAATTCATCTCTGTTGTTGGGTATCAATGTTGTTCATTCTCTTTGACTATTACCATAATGTACTTACGCTATATGAAAACTAGTTTTCATCCACTCTCCTACTGACAGGGACTTGGGCTATCCCCAGGTTTTTGCCACTGTGAACGTGCTACAATCAACTTATTTTACATATCTCCTGGTATATGTGTGTTTGATTTCTCCTGGGGACACTCCTAGGAATGGAAATGGAACATACAGGGTAAGTTTGGTTTCAAGGTCTAAACTGTTTTCCACATTTTTTACCGGTTTATACTTCTGCAAGCAATGAACAGGAGGTTCCAAGGATCCATGTCCTCTTCAACACTTGGTCTGAGCAAATATTTTAATTCTCAAATCAACTGGGTTTGAAATCGTATTTCATTTCCCTGGTTGTTAACGATGCTGAGATCCTGTTCATATTTCCTGGCTTTTTCTTTTTCTGTGAGATGCCTGTTCATACTATTTGCCCATTTATCTATCGGGTTGTTTGTTCTTTTCTCACTTATTTGTAGGAGTTCTTTATATATTTTTGATCTAATCATTTGTATTAGATCAAAAATACAAAGGTTCATGACACTGTACAGGAGACAGGGATCAAGACCATCTCTATGGAAAAGAAATGCAAAAAAGCAAGATGGCTGTTTGAGGAAGCCTTACAAATATCTGTGAAAAGAAGAGAAGCAAAAAGCAAAGGAGAAAAGGAAAGATATAAGCATCTGAATGCAGAGTTCCAAAGAATAGCAGGAGAGATAAGAAAGCCTT
>SJYR01000075.1:770114-819617 GCA_006410655.1 Kobus ellipsiprymnus | reverse complement strand
GAAAAGACTCTGATGCTTCCAAGGACTGGGGGCAGGAGGAGAAGAGGACAACAGAGGATGAGGTGGCTGGATGGCATTGCTGACTTGATGGACATGAGTTTGAGTAAACTCCAGGAGTTGGTGATGGACAGGGAGGCCTGGCATGCTGCGATTCACGGGGTCGCAAAGAGTTGGACACGACTGAGTAACTGAACTGAACTGAGCTGAATCATTTGCCAGTTGTGTGTATTGTGAATACTCATATTCTGTAATTTGCATTTCACTTACCTTAAGCTTAATTGCCCCACTTTCTGTAGTTCTTATCTTTAATATAGTCAAGGTTAATTTTTCTTTTGTAGTCAGTGCTTTTTATATTTTGTTTAAGAAATCTGTTTTTTCTTATTGGTATGAGGAATACTAACCTATGACTCCTTCCATGAATTTTAATTTTTTAAAAATTTAAGTCTTTAACCCTTCTAAAATTAATTTTAGCTCATAATATGAAGTGAAATAATGTAAACTCAAAAATGTTTTCAACCTCATCTGTGATAAACAACTTGAGATCCTAGGATAGGCAAATCTATATGAACATGATTATGAAAGGTTGTAGCTTACATCAGATTCTTAAAGGCTTTACGATTTAAAAAAGGTTCAGAATTACTGCTGAGACACTGGCAACTGTTATAGTTTCTAAGAACCCTGAGATGAGCTCCAATGCAACAACTTACAACTGCCATCTTCACCCTGTTTCTTCTTTATTCTAACTGTCCCCTCCATTCTATAGATTGTGTAAATTTGCTTTGATTATCCCTGTTTCCCCCACCTATTCAAAGAATATTTTAAACTTTCCGTTATATTTTTGAAAACTGCACCTCACTTTTTGCTAGTTTCCATTTTATTTCAATGAAGACATGGAACCTTTCATCCTAATCCAACAATCAAAACAAAAGCTAAAAATCAAACAAGAAAAAAACACCCCAACCTCAAAAGCTTATTATTTTGATAGGTAAAATAAAATCACTGGTTAACAGTCATACAAAATACATCACAATGGCAGCAAAAGTACCCACTACTGTGCTCTCCAGGAGGATACACTGAGTAGATGGTTTCTCAATAGACTGCAGTCAGCTAAGGTTGGATGTTGCCCTCATAAAGCAAACACAAGGCTGTTTCTTCTAGTTAATAAATTACCATCCAACTGCACAACCAAGAGTTGAATAATGAAGAAAATTCAAGCTAAATTACTCTTAAAAGTCTACTAACTAACCTACTTATTGGTATACAACCAACAGCCCAGGGAAAATTTTCACTTTGAAATTAACAGAACCTTTTACTGACCTCATGCAGCTGTCCCACATTGGACTTAGTTAAAACTCTTGTTATATATACTCTTAATGCATCCTGTAATTTAAATACATTTTCATATATTAATGGGCTTTCTTGGTAGCTCAGCTGATAAAGAATCCTCCTGCAATGCAGGAGGCCCCGGTTTGACTCCTGGGTTGGGAAGATCCCCTGGGGAAGGGAATAGGCTACTCCAGTATTCTTGAGCTTCCCTGGTGGCTCAGACAATAAAGAATCCACCTGCAATGTGGGAGACCTGGGTTCGGTCCCTGGGTTGGGAAGATCCCCTGAATAACAGCTACCCACTCCAGTATTCTTGTCTGGAGAATTCCATGGACAAGGGAGCCTGGCAGGCTACAGTCCATGGAGTTGCAAAGAGTCGGACATGATTCATGCAGCTGTCCCACACTGGACTTAGTTAAAATCCTTGTAATATATACTCTTATTGCATCCTACACTTTAAATACATCTTTCTACAGTAATTAGTTTAACATTTTTTTTTTCTCTGCAAGACCTTAAGCTCAATGAGGCCTGAGGCTAGATCTGCCTTGCATGTCACTTTGTTGTGTTTCTAGCTTGGCACAACAGTAAGGGTTCAATAAATATTCAATAATGAATGAGGTAAAGTTTTTACTGTGAGAAATGACATAAGAGTTACAGGCAACTGGATCTTAAGCCAATCAAAGAAAAAAGAAAAAGAAAAAAGTACTTGAAAAACAATTTAAGAGTTTTAAAAGCTGGATCTTTGTAAAAGAATATCTAGATTGCTTGCTAATTTTTGTAAGGAAGCCAACTCCTATCTTATGATACACCCAGATTAGTGTCACAATTGGGTGGAAGTCCTGGAAATAATAATCAAGAACTAGATAACTTATCTGGTTATTTTAGATGTTAAAGTGAATTATTACACAGAGACAAGCCAATGCTACAAAAGGAATGAACTAACCCTCTAACCTATCCATGTGACCATTAGTTTTGTTACTGAAGCAAGAACTGAAGGCTTTCAAAAAGATATTCCTAACTAAAGACTGCCCTTTGTTTCTTGGTTTGGGCTTTAAAAACCTGAGGTGGTACTCTTTGTCAAGCCTGCAGGTTATTATGTGTAAACTCGATGTCCACAACAACCAGAGCACCATACGTAACACACCCTGATGTGTCAAGGTAGTGCGGCTCACTCATGGATTTCTAAAGGGATTACCTTCTTTACCTGTCTATTTCAGTTGTAGAATAGTACCCTGAATAGAGTAAATGTCCAATGTTTCCTGAACTGAGCAGAAACTGTCAACTCTGAGACTAATTTGAATCTCAAGATCATCACTTTCTACCAACAAGGGCAATGCTTTACATGCTGCATTCATAGTCCTTTGTAACCTACCCCTTTGCTGAGAACCCCTTTCCAGAAAGCGTGGGCTCAGTGAATACAGATTTATTTTAATAATACGGGCTTGAACAA
Organism: Kobus ellipsiprymnus; assembly: GCA_006410655.1. Lineage (NCBI taxonomy): Eukaryota > Metazoa > Chordata > Mammalia > Artiodactyla > Bovidae > Kobus > Kobus ellipsiprymnus. Next base: position 816,841 of record SJYR01000075.1, on the reverse strand, counting down.
GTCATTATTAAGTGAAACAAATCTCCTCACTAAAAAGAGAGACACAAGACAGGCAAGTACCCAGTCCAGACACAAACAAATGCCAGTTTATCTGTATTACCCACAGAGAAATGAAAAAGGTGTGTGTGTGTATGTGAGAGGGAGACAGGGAGAGAAACTAGGGTTAATTGATTTGAGAAAGGTGATAACAATGTAATTCTCTGCACATGCATAGAGAACATGTCTGGTCCTTTCCCAGCTTCTCTGAATCTGGTCTTTGTAGGTAGCTGGAGATGGTAGTAGAGAAGGGAGATAAGCTTCAGTGTAGCTCATCCTCAATTAGTTGTAACTATGGTCAATTCACTCTTGGTGGTCAATTTACCCTTCTATAAGTTAAAGGGGCCAGACCAGATCAGGCACAAAATAGTCTAAGAAGTCATTTAAGAAACCTTAGAAGGATGGACCCTGAGCTCTCCCCAAGAGGTTCTGTCTGATTCAAGAAGTTTGGTGTGGGACCTATGAAATTTTAGAAAGTACCCTTGGTGATTCTAATGCTATACTACATTTCAGAAAACCACATCAGGTAATTACCAAAACTCCTTTCAACTATAAAGTACTGCTAGGAGACCCAGACCAGTGGTTCTCAAAGTGTGGTCCACAGTCTGAAGACACTTTCAGGGGCTCTGCAAGGTCAAACTATCTTCATAATAAAACCAAAACATTTTTTTTTTTTTTTTACTGTGTTGACATCTGCACTGATGGTACAAAAGAAACTGCTGCGTTAGCATGAATCCAGGTGGAAGCACCAGATCATACTAGTAGTCATTGTGTTCTTAACTGTCAAAAGACTCAGGGGCGGGGGGGATGGAGGATGGTGGGGGGAAGCCAGTTTCATTTAAGAATGTCTTTTATGAGGAAGAAAAATTATTAATTTTATTACATCAACCCTTGGGAATACATCTTTTTAATATTAATGTGTCACAAAAGGGGCAGAACACACAAAGCATTTCTGTAGACTGAAGCCTAAGGTTGTCCTAAAGTAAAGAACTAAGTGTCTGACCTGCTAACTGAACTATTTGCTTTTTTTCATGAAACACCGTTTTTCTTCAACTAATGATTGGCAACAAAGGTCTGTCTAGTCAAGGCTATGGTTTTTCCAGTGGTCATGTATGGATCTGAGAGTTGGACTGTGAAGAAAGCTGGGTGCCGAAGAATTGATGCTTTTGAACTGTGGTGTTGGAGAAGACTCTTGAGAGTCCCTTGGACTGCAAGGAGATCCAACCAGTCCCTTCTGAAGGAGATCAGTGCTGAGATTTCTTTGGAAGGAATGATGCTGAAGCTGAAACTCCAGTACTTTGGCCACCTCATGGGAAGAGTTGACTCATTGGAAAAGACTTTGATGCTGGGAGGGATTGGGGGCAGGAGGAGAAGGGGATGACAGAGGATGAGATGGCTGGATGGCATCACTGACTCGATGGACGCGAGTCTGAGTGAACTCCAGGAGTTGGCGATGGACAGGGAGGCCTGGCGTGCTGTGATTCACGGGGTCGCAAAGAGTCGGACACGACTGAGCGACTGAACTGAATGACTGGCAAACTGTGATTATTCACTATGAGTATTTGGCAGATATTTTCTCAAAAATGAATAAAGTGACCCTGTCATATTGAGAAAAACAACCAACAGTATTTGTTACCAGAGATAAAACTTGAGCTTTTAAATATATATATAAAATGTTGGCAAATTTGTATCCATCACCAGAAGGTAACCATTCCTAACACTTGGGGACTCTTCTGATGAGAGCAGTGATGATACTAACAAATACAGTATTTTGATATTGTGTAATGTAATGTGTCAATATTTGGAACAACTGATTCAGTGAGTCAATACTTTCCAAAAGGCCAAAGCACCATGTTATAAATTCATGCTATAAACTCCTATTACAAAATCTACTCAAAGTGCAGGATAAAACAACACATTCTAATATAACAATACAAAAATTCACAGATATAGTATGAGATTCCATACTACAATTAAACATTATTAAAGTACCATTTATTGAGTTATGGTATAATATCAAAAAATATCCCTATTTTAAAAGGCTAGTAAAATACTCCTTTTTCCAATTATGTATCTAGTGAGGTCAGATTTTCTTCATATACTTCACACAAAACAACATATTGCAACAGTCTGAATGATGATATTAGAATCCACCTGTTTTCCATTAAATCAAACATTAAAATATTTGAAAAAATGTAAAATGATGCATTTCTTACTTAGAAAAGTTATTTTTTTCATAAGAACATAATGAGTTATTTTTCAAATGAATTAACAAATAATTCTGTTGTTATCGTTTAGTTGCCAAGTTCTGTCTGACTGTTTGAGACCCCATGGACTACAGCCCGCTAGGTTCCTCTCTGTCTATGGGATTTCTGAGGCAAGAATACTGGAGTGGGTTCCTATTTCCTTCTCCAAAGGATCTTCTTGACCTAGGGACTGAACCCACATCTCCTGCACTGGCAGGTGGGTTCTTTATCACTGAGCAACTAGGGAAGCCCGAACAAGTAATTTATCATATAATAAATATCAATGGGCACAAGCTGTAAAGATAAAAACTCTTTGGGGTCCTCAATAATTTTTAAGCATGCAAAGCGGACCTGAGACCAGACGGTTTGAGAACTACAGCTCTAGTCCAAACAGAGGCATCCAAATCTAGCAGTGCATGAATCATACTATGAAAGTTTCAAAATATATATAAAGGCCACAGTCTCAGACATGTGAGGCAGAGCCCAGTCGCCGTGTTTAAAGAAAAATGTTTGCCAGATGATTCTTACGCATGGTCAAGTTCAGAAACCACTGAAGCTATCATTTGATGGTGCGTGCCTTTGGAAAACCTGTTTATTGATGCCCTCTAGTGGCTAATTTGGTTTTCTTTATGAAAATAATAAAGGGAAGTGGAGGAACTCAGGAAGAACAAAATTCTAATTCTGTAAGGGACTCGGAGATTATCTAGTACAACTTCCAACCGTACATCATTACAGTATAGTGTGATAAATGCTAGGCTATGCTTTGGTTGGTTAAGTATAGGGTGTAAAGAAAAAAGTATACGGGGGAGATAGACTTCTGTTCCATCTATTCCAACTTATCTCCAGGAGCTAAGTTTCTGGAGGCAATCAAGTCTGAGCTGAAACCTGGAGAATGAATTGAAGGACAAGAGTAATCCAGTCAAAAGGGGTGGCAAGTACCCAAGCTCAAAGGTATATAATAGGTCAAAGTTTGCTCAGTATTAAAGAGAAGAGCAGTGGCCAATTTTAAGAGCTTGTTAGAATTACCAGGTACTGTGCTAAGTCCATCACACTATCTTATTTAACACTCACAACAACCCTAAGAGATGTTACCCTCTCAATCAACCCTAAAAGACAGTGAATATTAACCAATTATGGTTTATGATTTTTCCTTTCCTTTAAAATTTTTTGAAAAGCAGCTAGCTTTCCAAGGATAACCTGTTAGTACTTGGACAAACTTACCCAGAAATAACAAAGCTGCTTTTCTTTATGTTTCAAAATGGGTTTATTCAGAATTGTTTTAGAAAACACCTAAAAAAAAATGGAATGACTTTACAAAGTCCTTCGGATAAATCAGGGGGAAATAAAGCTCTTTAACCATTAATACGACAACCATAGACTATACTTTAATTACAAATATAGTAATGTTATGTAAAAACTTTGTAATTCGGCTTCCCCTTTTCCCTACTTTCTGCTGTTAGAATATAATCTAATTTCATAGAGGTACTACAACTGCAACAGAAAGTGTAGAAGCTCTGAAATCAGAGGTGCATCTGAATACTGCCTTCATCACATATTAACTGTGACAAATTAACTTTGAATTTCTGTTATCTACTAAGTGGGGACAGTATCTTCCTTACTGGATTGTCAGGAAGAATAAATGAGACCACATTATATGTAGACCATTTAGTAGAGGTAGCCCCTATCTTGTTTCTCTAGTCCTTATGTGTCTGTCTGTCCAAAGGGTTTGTCTTACTTTCTCTGATGCTGCTTCTGTAGAGCTGCCTCTGATAACTGCCCTTGAAGGATCAGTCTTCTTTGCTTGTCAATATCTCCTTCCATTCGGGCAAAAGCATGAGAGCCAATGAAAGAGAGATCAACTCCCAAGCCTTCGTCCTCTTCTTCCTGGTTATCTGTAACAAAACAGCCATCAATAGCTTATGGCTATTTATCCATATGATCATTTTATGTTTTGTTAGCAGCCAGTCTTTTGGGAATGGATCACCTCTTAATGTGTTCCCCAGTGCCTCACCAGATCTTTTTGAGGGGGGTGGGGAAACCAAGACAAAACAAGTTTTTTTTCAAGAAAGAAAAGCAAACAAACAGAATCCTTGGACCATGGCAGGCTTCCCAAGGCAATGCCACCATCTGTACAAATGTGGGACTTCTTCACATTTGTACCACTGTTTGTCAAAGTGTGATAGGCAAGATTTTCAGTGTGCTTTTATTAAAAAATGCCACTAAATGAATCTTCTTTCAATCCCTCAAGCTGAGTTTACATCTCCTTTAACAGAGTCAACGTTCTACCTTAAAGTATTTATGAAAACTACAGCCTATGAGGTAACAATGTTTTCTGAGATACAGGTGGAAGTCAAGCAGTGTTTGAGGATGGTGGACAGAGGGAACCTTGTGGCTAATGACCACCCAGCACTGCCACCTCAGCGGGTTTTGCTCTTCACTGCCGGCTGCCACACAAAATGCATTCGGTGCATTTGAGAAAAACGATATCCTACCACGGCAGTCACAATTCTGAGGGTTCCTGAATGAGGCCGGGCATACTTCAAGCCTGTACTCTGCTGGAGTCTCCCTAAAGAACTCCTCCAGCAAAGCTTGGTTACATTTTCTGATGCTAAACCATTTATTATTCCTTCCATTTGATTTAAATCTGTGTACTAGTAGCAAAAAAGAGATGAGTAGCTTTCAATAGATTTTAACTTGATGCTCATTTAAAAGTGTTCACAGTAGAAATCTCACAGTAATCCTTAAATCGCTTAATTTTGAGATCGGGCCCCAGCAATGAAGCTTGTGAGCCATGTCTCCAACTATGTTCTTGAGCATATATCCATTAAGATCAGTGCAAGCTGTCACAAAGAACAGCTCAGAGGGGCTCCCATCCTGCCCTGCTCTACTACCACTTCAATCTACATTGGCATGCAACCTAAAGAAGCAAAACACAGGGTTACAGCATTTTTGTTTTAGGAATGGCTTTCAGAGGACATAGTTGAAGCTGCTGAAAATTTTAATGATAATATACTGTTTCCTCAACAGTGTCCTGTGTGAAACCATAAACTTCACAAGGGTACAAATGTTGTCATACCCACCTCTGAATCTCTACTGCCTAACACAGACTTCACATCATATATATAATTTAAAGAGTAAATCTTAACAAGAATAAGACTCTAAAAACACTTATGTTGGTCTTGACCTTAGTGTCACACTACAAGCTTCCTAAAGAACAGGCTGAACTTGCTACATCTTTGGTGGCTGATGTTTATCAGAGCCTCTGCTTCCTGAAGAGGGAAGTTAAGAAAAGGAGAGAACTCACCCTCTGGGGCGCCAGGTTTTTCACTTATTCTAATCTGCCGTTCAGGTACCACAGGCTCCCCTTCTGCGTTGCCAATATCTGCAGGTAGGTATGGCAACGAACGGCTCTCCTCCTTCAGTGACCTTGGGAAGTACAGAGGTAGCAGCTTTTGGTAAGGAGCCTGTGTAAGAAAAGCCAAACGTTCTGTGAAAAACACCGGAGTGATGAAACAGGCATCAGCCGTGCTCACGCCACTCCACAGACTGTGAAGACAGCCTCCGTCACTAACGAAGGCCGCACCACGCCTAAGCTCAGACTGGATGCTGCCTGGGCCCCTCAGTCAGTTTCTGTGTCAAAGACCAGGATTCGTTAGTCACTCAAGAAGACCCATGAGTCCTGATCCTGACAGCCCCAGTCACTGAACCTGGAATGGATATGTCCTGTGGCCCCATCCCCAACCCCTTCTTCACCTCACTAATTTATCTTTCAAGATTCAGGTCTGACACAGACGCTACTTCCTTAATCCTCAGTGTGCCATCAGGGCCCATGTGACCTAGATTTAATTTTTGACAGTTTTGTTTTTAAACAGTCCTCTCTGAAAAGATTGCTATTTCCTGACTTTTATTCTTTCTTAGAGGTTTCCCAAACAACAAAGAGATATCTTACTTTAAAAAAATTAGAATAAAATTCACTGTATCTTATAATTTCCATATAGGTTGGTCCACTGGACTCATTCTAAATCCACGATATTTTATGGATACTTAGTGCTCTTATTTTTCCTAAGTCTTGAAGCATTTTGCTTTTGTTCATCATCCTAGAGTCATTTTATCGTTTCTCATCAATTATCACCAACTGTAACAAACTAAAACAGAATACTAAGAAACCAAAAGAATGACGGAACTGCCTAGGACAGTGAAGTCACTGCAGAAACCATTACCCGTCAGTCTCCTTACTGTGTCACCCACGACACTGCATCATCTTTCATGCATATAAATGTATATATGAGGTATATAGGCTCAGCTGGTAAAGAATCTGCCTGCAATATGGGAGACCTGGGTTCAATACCTGGGTTGGGAAGATCCCCTGCAGAAGGGAAAGGATACCCACTCTAGTACTCTGGCCTGGAGAATTCCATGGACTGTGTAGTGTATGGGGTTGCAAAGAGTCGGACATGATTGAGTGCCTTTCACTTTCATTTCATGAGGCATATAAGAAGACTGGATTGTAAGTCAATTAAAAAAAATTGTACCTCAATTTTAAAAAATAATTTTAAAAAAAAGAAGACTGGAGACACCATCTTTGTAGCCTTTTTAAAAAATCGAGATACAATTCACATATCATAAAATTCACATTTTAAAGTATACGATTCACTGGGCTTTAGTATATTCACTTAGTTGTGGAATCATCACAATTAATTGTAGAACGTTTCATCATCTCAAAGAGGAAATCTAAATTCATTAGCTAGGTCATTCTCCATCCCTCCCTCCCCCAGCCACTGGCAACCACTAATCTTTCTGTTGTATGGATTTGCCTATTTCAGAATATGCATTCCATTAAAATGGAATATGGAATGTGGTTTTTTGTGTCCAGTTTCTTTCACGCGGCATACGTTTCCAAGGTTCACCCATGCTATAGGATATGCCATCACTCCATACTTTTTAATAGGCTAGTGACATCCCACTGTTTGTGTATACCACACCCACCTATCCATTAATGACATTTAGGTTGTTTCCACTTTTTGGTTACCATGAATATTGCTGATATGAATATTTGTGTGCAAGTTTTTGTATAGTTATGTGTTTCCAATGGGCTTCCCTGGTGGCTCAGACAGTAAAGACTGCCTGCAATGCGGGAGACACAGGCTCAATCCTTGTTTGGGGAGGATCCCCTGGAGAAGGAAATGGCAAACCACTCCTGTATTCTTGGAGCCTGGTGGGTGAAAAGTCCATGGGGTCGCAAAGATTTGGACATGACTGTGCAACTAATACTTACTTATGTTTTCAATTTTATTCTGCATATACTTAAGAGTGGAATCTCTGTTTAACTTTCCAAGGAATGGCCAGATTGTCATTTTGCCACTCTTAGCCTCACATTTTAGAGAAGGAAATGGCAACCCATTCCAGTAATCTTGCCTGGAAAATCCCATGGATGGAGGAGCCTGGTAAGCTACAGTCCATGGGGTTGTGAAGAGTCCAACATGACTGAGTGACTCCACTTTCACGCATTGGAGAAGGAAATGGCAACCCACTCGTGTTCTTGCCTGGAGAATCCCAGTGACGGAGGAGCCTGGTGGGCTGCCGTCTGTGGGGTTGCACAAAGTCGGACATGACAGAAGTGACTTAGCAGCAGCAGCAGCCTCACATTTTATGCAATACACTACACACTTTCTGTTATTTCTTACATTTGTGCTTGTACTTATGCTTGTATGACTACCATGATTTGCCCTTCCTATGGAAAATCGTAGTTATCTTTTACAACGATTTCAACTTACTTATCACTTCCTACAGGAAGTATTTCCTAACCTTAGGCCAGACTGGAGCTGCGTGCCCCTATCCTTCCCATGCTTCCACTAGTGCACTTATCACAATTATCGTAACTTATCTGACCTTTCTGTCTCCACCAACAGACAGTGGGTTCCTCGGGGATAACGACTGTGACTCATTCTGGTGTAGTCCCAGAACCCAGTGGAATAAACCTGATATATGCCAGACATTCAATAAAAGGTCACTGAGAGAATTAATAGGTAAACCAGGCAAAACAAGAAGAGACACAGCAAACATGGTAAATGTGTCTGTCTTCAGCAAATTCAAGATGGTTTATATCTCATGTATGTACCTATATATACTCTAAATGGATCTTTCACATGTACTAATTCATTAATTACAAAACTCCTGTGATATAAGTACTGTCAGTATTCATATTTTATCCAAGCACAGAGAGGTTAAATAACTTGCCCAAGGACAAAAAATTCAGAAATAATACAAACTGAATGGGACAGAGAACACCACAGCTGAACAAAGCTTAAGAAGATTTTAAAAAGAGCTTATTTCCTAAAATGGCTCTAAATTAAGTTGAAATATAATAAACCTCACCACATACAATGAAACATAAACCTCATAACTGACTCAATACTTGCCACTAGGGCTAGGCTGTCACCTGTTTCCAGGTCAGATAGACAGCACGGTTTTTCCAGCAGAGGTTGTTTTCCAGCTCTGTTGCACAAGGGCCCAGTGCTTAGGTCATAAGCTAATGCCTTGAGATGTCTTGAGAGCTAACATGTGAGTAAATCAGAGCAGCTCCACCCTGTAAGGGTTCACTATGTGATATAACAATTCACCAGCGAAAAATATGAACAAAATGCTTCTTCTTGACTTGCTTTTAGTCTCTAATATAGTCTTTCATGGCAATGATGGTAAGCCCCACTGCCAAATATATGTACAGGTAATGAGGATTTGCCGGCTGGCAATTCAGTTAACAGATAATGAAGACACAAAGGTAAACACAAGTAAAAATAAGACTTAATGCAAGATAATTAGCAAAATACCTCTTCTAGTTCAGAGACAGCAAATACTACTTTTTCAAGAGTCTCTCCATGAATTTCGAGGAATCTCCTTACAGTGCCTAAAGAAAATAACAGAAAGATTATTAATAAATAATAATAAATGAGAAATTACTTATGTGTGAAAAAAATCAGTCCAAGTTTTATTTTTGTAATGGATCACTCCTCCATTCATTCAGACCTGTACTCAATGACACCTTATCAGTAAGGCCTGCCCAGGCCACCCTTCTAACAACTCTTCCTTGATTTTGCTTTCCTCCACAGCAACTATTTTAGACATTTTGTGACGCTTCCTGTTTATTGTATATCCTCCCCCTCTGTCTCTGTCCCATCCATTAGAATGAAAGCTCCACACAACAGTAAGAGTTTTGTTTTATTTACTGCTTTACTGCCAGTAAACAGTGGCTGGGCCATAGAAGATGCTGACTCCAGACAATTCTCCCTTAGCCAGTATATTCCTTCTGTTCTCTGGGCCCCTCTCTCTGACCAGAATGGTCTAGCAACAGTGCCTTTCCATTCATCTGTTAAGAGTATTAGATGCCCTACTCAGCCCTTTTATTGTTGCTGTTCAGTAGCTCAAACGTGTCTGACTCTTTCGAGACCCCATGGACTGCAAAACGCCAGGCCTCCCTGTCCATCGCCATCTCCTAGAGTTTGCTCAAACTCATGTCCATTGAGTCAGTGATGCTATCTAACCATCTCATCCTCTGCTGCCCCCTTCTCCTTTGCTTTCAGTCTTTCCCTGCATCAGGGTCTTTTCTAAAGAGCTGGCTCTTTGCATCAGGTGGTCCTCTCAATAGTCTATCAAACCAAAACTGAATCATTTTTTCTTCATTTCTATCTTATTCTTTCTCTAAACTTGTTAATAATGAGACTGAGTCACCTTTTCTCAGTCCCTAACTTACCAGCGATTTCTTTCTAGATGCTCACACCCCAACTTTTAAAAATGTTGTCCTCTCCAGGTTCTGTCCTCCACATTTTTTGTTTTCTTTATATATACATATATATATATATTCTCTTGAGCTCACTAATTTGATGGTTAGATAGTACTCCAAATGCTGATGGCTCCCAAATTTTTATATTGTTTTCTTTCTTAAATTGGAGCATAGTTGCTTTACACTGTTATGTCAGTTTCTGCTGTACAGTAAAGTGAATCCACCATATGTATATATAAATCCCTTCTCTTTTTGGTTTCCTTCTCAATTAGGTCACCACAGAGCACTGAGTACAGTGTTATACAGTAGGTTCTCATTAGTTATCTACTTCATACATCAGTTTAGTTCAGTTGCTGAGTCGTGTCCGACTCTTTGCAACCCCATGAACCGCAGCATGCCAGGTCTCCCTGTCCATCACCAACTCCTGGAGTTCACCCAAACTCATGTCCATTGAGTCAATGATGCCATCCAGCCATCTCATCCTCTGTCATCCCCTTCTCCTCCTGCCCTCAATCTTTCCCAGCATCACAGTCTTTTCCAATGAGTCAGCTCTTTGCATCAGGTGGCCAAAGTATTGGAGTTTCAGCCTCAACATCAGTCCTTCCAATGAACACCCAGGATTGGTCTCCTTTAGGATGGACTGGTTGGATCTCCTTGCAGTCCAAGGGACTCTCAAGAGTCTTCTGCAACACCACAGTTCAAATGCATCAATTCTTCGGCACTCAGCCTTCTTCACAGTCCAACTCTCACATCCATGCATGACCACAGGAAAAACCATAGCCTTGACTAGATAGACTTAATGCAAGATAATTAGCAAAATACCTCTTCTAGTTCAGAGACAGCAAATACTACTTTTTCAAGAGTCTCTCCATGAATTTCGAGGAATCTCCTTACAGTGCCTAAAGAAAATAACAGAAAGATTATTAATAAATAATAATAAATGAGAAATTACTTATGTGTGAAAAAAATCAGTCCAAGTTTTATTTTTGTAATGGATCACTCCTCCATTCATTCAGACCTGTACTCAATGACACCTTATCAGTAAGGCCTGCCCAGGCCACCCTTCTAACAACTCTTCCTTGATTTTGCTTTCCTCCACAGCAACTATTTTAGACATTTTGTGACGCTTCCTGTTTATTGTATATCCTCCCCCTCTGTCTCTGTCCCATCCATTAGAATGAAAGCTCCACACAACAGTAAGAGTTTTGTTTTATTTACTGCTTTACTGCCAGTAAACAGTGGCTGGGCCATAGAAGATGCTGACTCCAGACAATTCTCCCTTAGCCAGTATATTCCTTCTGTTCTCTGGGCCCCTCTCTCTGACCAGAATGGTCTAGCAACAGTGCCTTTCCATTCATCTGTTAAGAGTATTAGATGCCCTACTCAGCCCTTTTATTGTTGCTGTTCAGTAGCTCAAACGTGTCTGACTCTTTCGAGACCCCATGGACTGCAAAACGCCAGGCCTCCCTGTCCATCGCCATCTCCTAGAGTTTGCTCAAACTCATGTCCATTGAGTCAGTGATGCTATCTAACCATCTCATCCTCTGCTGCCCCCTTCTCCTTTGCTTTCAGTCTTTCCCTGCATCAGGGTCTTTTCTAAAGAGCTGGCTCTTTGCATCAGGTGGTCCTCTCAATAGTCTATCAAACCAAAACTGAATCATTTTTTCTTCATTTCTATCTTATTCTTTCTCTAAACTTGTTAATAATGAGACTGAGTCACCTTTTCTCAGTCCCTAACTTACCAGCGATTTCTTTCTAGATGCTCACACCCCAACTTTTAAAAATGTTGTCCTCTCCAGGTTCTGTCCTCCACATTTTTTGTTTTCTTTATATATACATATATATATATATTCTCTTGAGCTCACTAATTTGATGGTTAGATAGTACTCCAAATGCTGATGGCTCCCAAATTTTTATATTGTTTTCTTTCTTAAATTGGAGCATAGTTGCTTTACACTGTTATGTCAGTTTCTGCTGTACAGTAAAGTGAATCCACCATATGTATATATAAATCCCTTCTCTTTTTGGTTTCCTTCTCAATTAGGTCACCACAGAGCACTGAGTACAGTGTTATACAGTAGGTTCTCATTAGTTATCTACTTCATACATCAGTTTAGTTCAGTTGCTGAGTCGTGTCCGACTCTTTGCAACCCCATGAACCGCAGCATGCCAGGTCTCCCTGTCCATCACCAACTCCTGGAGTTCACCCAAACTCATGTCCATTGAGTCAATGATGCCATCCAGCCATCTCATCCTCTGTCATCCCCTTCTCCTCCTGCCCTCAATCTTTCCCAGCATCACAGTCTTTTCCAATGAGTCAGCTCTTTGCATCAGGTGGCCAAAGTATTGGAGTTTCAGCCTCAACATCAGTCCTTCCAATGAACACCCAGGATTGGTCTCCTTTAGGATGGACTGGTTGGATCTCCTTGCAGTCCAAGGGACTCTCAAGAGTCTTCTGCAACACCACAGTTCAAATGCATCAATTCTTCGGCACTCAGCCTTCTTCACAGTCCAACTCTCACATCCATGCATGACCACAGGAAAAACCATAGCCTTGACTAGACGGACCTTAGTTGACAAAGTAATGTCTCTGCTTTTTAATATGCTATCTAGGTTGGTCATAACTTTCCTTCCAAGGAGTAAGCGTCTTTTAATTTCATGGCTGCAATCACCATCTGCAGTGATTTTGGAGCCCAGAAAAATAAAGTCTGACACTGCTTCCACCGTTTCCCCATCTATCTGCCATGAAGTGATGGGACCAGATGCCATGATCTTTGTTTTCTGAATGTTGAGCTTTAAGCCAACTTTTTCACTCTCCTCTTTCACTTTCATCAAGAAGCTCTGTAGTTCTTCTTCGCTTTCTGCCTTAAGTTTGGTATCATCTGCGTATCTGAGGTTATTGATATTTCTCCCAGCAATCGTGATTCCAGCTTGTGCTTCTTCTAGCTCAGCGTTTCTCATGATGTACTCTGCAGATAAGTTAAATAAGCAGGGTGACAACATACAGCCTCGACGCACTCCTTTTCCTATTTGGAACCAGTCTGTTGTTCCATGTCCAGTTCTAACTGTTGCTTCCTGACCTGTATACTGGTTTCTCAAGAGGCAGGTCAGGTGGTCTGGTATTCCCATCTCTTTCAGAATTTTCTACAGTTTATTGTGATCCACATATCAAAAGCTTTGGCATAGTCAATAAAGCAGAAATAGATGCTTTTCTGGAACTCTCTTGGTTTTTCGATGATCCAGAGGATGTTGGCAATTTGATCTCTGGTTCCTCCGGTTTTTCTAAAACCAGCTTGAACATCTGGAAGTTCACAGTTCATGTATTGCTGAAGCCTGGCTTGGAGAATTTTGAGCATTACTTTACTAGCGTGTGAGATGAGTGCAATTGTGCGGTAGTTTGAGCATTCTTTGACATTGCCTTCCTTTGGGATTGGAATGAAAACTGACCTATTCCAGTCCTGTGGCCACTGCTGAGTTGTCCATATTTGCTGGTGTATTGAGTGCAGCACTTTCACAGCATTATCTTTCAGGATTTGAAATAGCTCAACTGGAATTCCATCACCTCCACTAGCTTTGTTCGAAGTGATGCTTCCTAAGGCCCACTTGACTTCACATTCCAAGATGCCTGGCTCTAGGTGAGTGATCACACCATCGTGATTATCTGGGTCATGAAGATCTTTTTTGTATAGTTCTTCTGGGTATTGTTTCCACCTCTTCTTAATATCTTCTGCTTCTGTTAGGTCCATACCATTTCTGTCCTTTATTGAGCCCATCTTTGCATGAAATGTTCCCTTGGTATCTCTAATTTTCTTGAAGAGATCTCTAGTCTTTCCCATTCTGTTTTTTTCCTCTATTTCTTTGCATTGATTGCTGAGGAAGGCTTTCTTACCTCTCCTTGCTATTCTTTGGAACTCTGCATTCAAATAGGAATATCTTTCCTTTTCTCCTTTGCTTTTTGCTTCCTGTCTTTTCACAGCTATTTGTAAGGCATCCTCAGACAGCCATTTTGCTTTTTTGCCTTTCTTTTTCTTGGGGATGGTCTTGATCCCTGTCTCTTATACAATGCCACGAACCTCCATCCATAGTTCATCAGGCACTCTATCAGATCTAGTCCCTTAAATCTATTTCTCACTTCCACTGTATAATCATTAAGGATTTGATTTAGGTCATACCTGAATGGTCTAGTGGTTTTCCCTACTTTCTTCAATTTAAGTCTGNATCAGATCTAGTCCCTTAAATCTATTTCTCACTTCCACTGTATAATCATTAAGGATTTGATTTAGGTCATACCTGAATGGTCTAGTGGTTTTCCCTACTTTCTTCAATTTCAGTCTGAATTTGGCAATAAGGAGTTCGTGATCCTAGCCATAGTCATCTCCCAGTCTTGTTTTTGCTGACTGTATAGAGCTTCTCCATCTTTGGCTGCAAAGAATATAATCAATCTGATTTTGGTGTCGACCATCTGGTGATGTCCATGTGTAGAGTATTCTCTTGTGTTGTTGGAAGAGGGTGTTTGCTATGACCAGTGCGTTCTCTTGGCAGAACTCTATTAGCCTTTGCCCTGCTTCATACATAGTGGTGTATATATGTCAATTTCATACATAGTGGTGTATATATGTCAATACCATTTTCCCAATTCATCCTTTCATATCCCCCCACCATCACTATTTCCTCCTTGGTATTCATGTTTGTTCTCTATACTCTGTTTAATGAACAAAAAAACCCTGAAATCCCTACTCCCCACCGAGACCTCAAACTCAACATGTCCAAACCTGGTCATAACAGGTCCAGACCTGACTTCCACTTCTTCCCACACTGCTGCTCCTTTACTGCACTACTCATTTCAGTTATACAGCAACATCCAACCCCTCACCTAAGCTAGAATCCTGAATTTTCTTGACTCTTCCTTCACTCCTTCCTTCATCCTCTACTTTCAATGGGTTATCATGTACTTTATATTCTATTGCCAATATTTCTAACAGTCATTCCTGCTCTCTTCCAGCTGCTCTCCGGCTCTCAATGCTTACAAAAACTTTGGCAAAAAGCTCTCAACTGCTTTCTTGTTTCTCTTTTCCAAGCCTACATATTCACTGTTGCCCCTAAGTTATCTTATGTTATCCACCTTGCTAAATATTTTTGATGGCTCCACACTACTTACAGGTTAAGATCCAAAGGCCCCAGCATGCCTCTCCACACTGACCACTAACCACCCTTCCACCTCCACCCCTTAGTTCTATTTCCAGCTATAGCACATGCTTCAGCCACTGGCTTCTCTGCTGGACTCAGAATATGCCACTTGCTGTGATGTTCCCCTACCTCTGCTTTCACGGTCACCTTTGACTAGAATACCCTTTATCCACCATGACCCTCTCTTAGTGAACGCCTGCTCATTTCTCACTACCAGTCAAAGACCATCTCCTTTGTAGATAATGCCATCCTTCCTTATGTTACACCTATAATTGTCTGAATAGCCCTCCTTGTGTGAACTTCTCACAGCAGTTTATAGCTAGACTGTGAGCTTTCTGAACGTCAAGTAAACTTAACATTAATATTACTACCACACCTTAGGAATATGGCAAGCAATCATTCAAAAATAACTAATAACTGAATGAACATTTTATGGCTCCGGTTATTGATGTAGTACAGCTTGCCTTGTTCACTACTGTACCTCAAGAACCTAACAGAGGAGACCCATTTGTTGAAGGACTGAACAAAGCTTCCTAATTCTCTCTCCATCAGGTGAAAAATTTCTCATCTCTCCCTCTGTTCTGCTTTAATAATTAAAAAAAAATTAAAAAAAGAATTTCTTCCATCCTATTTACTTTGACATCAAGTTTTAAAGTTTACACACAATAGTTTCCCAGCATAAAACTGTGGGGTTTCCTTTGGAAGACAAAACACCACACTCACTAGTAACCAAATTGAATTCTTTCAGCAGAAGAGTTCATTCGGAAAAGTAATTCTGCAAAAAGGAGAAAAAAGAAAGAAAGAGTGCTATCATGGCTAGTGGTTTTAGTACTCTACACCCAATCAGAATTGCCATGTGCCTAACTTCTAGTAAAAACTGTTCAATGGGAGACCCAGGTTCGATTCCTGGGTCAGGAAGATCCACTAGAGAAGGGATAGGCTACCTACTCCAGCATTCTTGGGATTCCCTTCTAGCTCAGAAGGTAAAGAATCTGCCTGAAATGTGGGTAGACCTGGGTTCAGTCCCTGGGTTAGGAAGATCCCCTGGAGAAGGGAAAGACTACCTACTCTGGTATTCTGGCTGGAGAATTCCATATACTGTATAGTTTTTGGGGTTGCAAAGAGTCGGACACAACTGAGCGACTTGCACTTTCACCATTCACAACGGGTGAGAATGACATGTAGGACATTAAAATTTCCAACCTGGGAACACAGTAAAGACAACATCATTGCCTTTTTTTTTTTCTCACCATTGTATTCTCTACCACACAGCACAGCTTAGAACACAGTAGTTACTCAGACTTCTGTTGAATGAGTAAATAACCTGATAAATTTATCTAAATGCAGATGGTTCTTTAAGGTTTCTTCTGGAGAAAAACTAAACTGCACATGAACGAAGGAAAAATAAAAAGATAAAGAGCCTTGGTACAACTATCAAGAAGATATTACTTAGACTTCAGATAAAATAAATTTCAATGATAGTTTAATAAGTGAGACAGCTTTTGGAACTAAGGACTTAAGAGTCACATCCTTAGATTTGTTTTTGGCCAGTATATGCTATAAAAGCCTAAAGGCCATTTATTTCCCAGATACTCAGAAAGCACATGGGCAAAGGCACAACTGGCTTTGTGTGTGTGTATATTGTTTTTAATGAAATGGTATAGTTTTGCTATTAGATTTAAGGCATAATAAGTAGGTCTTCTAAAATACAAGTTAACCTGCTTATCTTAAAGCTTTACATTTCCTTTGTGCTAATTAAATTTCTGAAAATTGTTTCACCAAAGTTCCTTATGCCTATTTTTTATCTTTATCTGCTATTTCTACAATTACTGTTCAAAGCTGACTCCTTTATGGTACTGTATCAAGTAACTTTCCTGGGGGCCACAGAGCTAGAATTAGATTAGTAGAACTGGGACCAAAAACCAGTAGTCTTAACTCATTTTTCAGAGCCTTTTCTACAAAATAATGGTACCTCTCTTTAAATTCTAATCCATATGATTATTTCACTAAAAAATGGAGACACAAAAGGCCTAACTCAAGCTATGAGATACGGGGCACAGGTTAAGTGAAACCAGAGACAGTTGAAAGCTGCTAAAAGCCTTGCCAGGAAGAATTATATAGAGGCAGTAACTTTGCTTTGGTACGGGATCACTCAGAATACATGCAGGCTAGCCATAACATAGCAGTTTCCCACCAAAGCAGTTCTAACTCAAGCATAATGAATTATGTAGTATAATACACAGGTTACTAGACTTGGGAGTCAGAAGGCCTGGATATATGTTCCAAGTCCGCATAACTCTAAGAACATGATAAATTTCTGAGCCTCTTTATTTGTAAAACAGATACTATACTATTTAAAGCTCAGGGTTGACGGAAGAAATAAAATGGAATTTCTTTATCCCTTTTTAAGATATGTATTTCTTCGGCAAGGACCATTTGTAAAGTACTAGAAATATACAGATGATAAGAAAAGATCTCTGCTCCTCAAGAAGGTTAATATAAGTATAATGTATATAAGCTGTAACTATAAAATATATAAATTTACTATAAAATCCTTGCATAAGAAGAATTCTAGTTTTCAAAATAACTAATCATTAAATACATTTAAGATTGAATATGCTCTCTAAATTCTAGACATATAACCTAGTAATAGCAATAATAATTTCACACATTCACACACTTTTGTAATTTTTGGTGAATATAAGACTTCCAGCTTCCCATCTTTAAATTCCAGAAATAGAAAGGGGTTGTAAAATGATCTCGTATAGTATCCTTCCCAAATAAAATGATCATTTAGCCTTGGCGTGAACATTCTAAATGACAAAAAATTCACTTGAAATACAGTGAATTTCTATTGCAGATAGTCCATCTCTGGTGGGACCAAATCTTCCTTGTCACTTGGTCTTAGACCTGTCTTGTAAAGTTGAACGTCTTACCTACAATCTGACAAGGATGTGTGAACTTCCTGAAGGAGCATGTAAATGTCCTACGTATGTACATTCCTCTGGGAAAGGGTCCACAGCTTTCTTTCATCAGGTGCTCACTGTAGTTTATGATGACTTCCCAAAAGGTTAAGAACTACTGCTCTAAAAATGTCACATAGAATAAGTCCACATGAGACTCCTTGAGCTATCTGGGTACCATGCATGCTAAGAGCACGCTCTTCTTTAGGAGAAATACTACTAATGTTTCAAACTGTTTGCCCTACAATTTGTCAGTCTCATGAGATATGACATGGAGAACTATATATAAAACTCAAGATGTGGTCTGAACATGTATAAGACAATAAGATCAGGGACTCCCTAGAGTATCATATTTTCACATAACATATATGACATTCTGACTCATGATGATTGAGTCTAGTCTTTTAAAAACCTAAATGCAGAGTTTTATATTTAAATAGCACATGTGAAAGCTATTGTTTAAACTGCAAAGTGCTATATCAATCTGATATTATAAAATCTGTTTTGACATCATTGTTCCAGTCTGCTAAGATTATTCTGAATTATGATTTGAATACCAAATGTGTCTCAGCTTGGTATCATTTTTCAAACTTAATAGGTAACTTTTCTAAGCCTTTATTCAAATGGATTAAAATGTCAAACCTAGAAAGTAAACTGAGAGCTCTGCAACCTGTCAATACAAACTTCCCTCCAGGGTGCCATGATCAGTTAATCAACAAACCTTCTTTAGCTATAACTGTTTAACTACTGATAAAAAGCTTTTCTTTTAAAATTCAATTTATGTACAGCATCCCCAATCCTACTTAGGAAATGTTATGCTAATTTATACAGTTTCTCCAACATTACTTACGAAGAGCTATGTGCGTTGCATCCTCTAAAGGGTAACCCCGTTTTGCAGAGTTGATGACACAGAATCCAACAGAAGACATGGACTGCTCTCTGCAATCAAACAGAACACACAAAAATTATACTACAAACCTTCAGAATAACTGAATAGAAAATGTAGCTTTATTTCTCCTTCCCTGTCCCTTCAACCAATCTGCCATAGTTAACCCAACTGCACTATGTAATAATTATATTAATATATAATTTAACCGCACCATTTGGAGGAAATACATTCTGGGTAAAATGTGAACTAAGTGAAATGGGAACAGGTTAAATTCTCAAGTCACCTAAATCCGTTCCTTTTATTCTGTCCAGTTTGAGAAGATGATGAATTCTGCTTTCAGGGTCCTCCTAAATTGTCTAAATTCCTCAAAATTTGACTTTCAAAGTTAGGTTTCACTTGAAAACAGGGCCTTTAAGAATATATGGCATGCTATATCTAGGAACTGAGTTAGCCGTACTTTGCCAGCTGCAGTACATTTCTGTAGCAGCTGTACAGGGAACTCTCAGCAGCAGTGCGATAGCGGCTCTTGTATTTAGGTCCCACCGTATGAATGATGAACCGGGCAGCTAGATTAAATCCTTTGGTTAATTTTGCTTCACCAGTCCGGCAACCTGGGAATAATGGAGAATATGTAAGTCATGGAGTTGTTAGGGAAAACAACAAGAACAACAACAAACCAACAGAACAATGCATGAAACAGAGAAAGTATTAAGAACTTTGAGAAATTTCAGTTAAAAATATGGACTGAACATAAACATCTCTAATCACCAAATGACAGTAAAGCAATACAATAGGTATAAAAACAGAGACAAAGAGGGTGGGAGAGAACATGAAGCAGAAAAAAAAATCATCAAAATTTTGGAAGGAATAAAGTCAGTGGACTAGAAGCAACTGATTAAGCAAAGCAGAGAAACCCAACTGCTTGCAGAAATGGGATGACCAGTATGAAGCAAACCAGTGTGCTCGGCAAGGCAGTGCTGGAGAGAAGACTGGTCTGATTCAAATCCTGCATCTACCATGTTCCTGCTATGACACTTTGGACAAAGGTTTGGCCTCCAATTTCCTATATAAGAGAGACACTAGTAGTACTTACTTCACAGGATTAAATGAGTTATTAATATATACAAAGTGAATTCAGAAATTAGCTATTAGTATTATTGTTGTTGTTATTACTGAAGAACACTAAAAAGACTCAGGAATTGGAGGTCCTAAGAACTTCTAAAGACTATAAGGTGAAGTGGGACTAAGAAGAGTCTGAGTTATAAGTCTGTATAGAACCATTTAATCTGCAGCAACCTCTCCCCCAGCCAGCACAGCGAGGTGATGATTTCTTTACCACCACAGCAACAGGAAGGTTATTCTCAGGAGATAGTGAAGTAGAGAGTTTCTGGACTCCAGAACCCCAGGCACGGCTGAAAAGATGGGATTTCATTAAAGTGTTATACTCAAGAGTAACAGCTCCAGATCTCTGTTCCTAACTGGCTTCTAACACAGACATTCATGCTTATACCCCTGGAAGATTCTCTTTCAGGAAACTAAGAGGCTCAAACCAAAGGGCCTACAGATTCTGATAAACTAGGGATGGTTCCTCAATGAAACAACAGGGTTCCTTGCTCATCATCTGCTTCAAGATCCACCAAGCAATTAACGACCCCTGCCTATGCACACCGGAGAAGGCAATGGCACCCCACTCCAGTACTCTTGCCTGGAAAATCCCATAGATGGAAGAGCCTGGTGGGTTGCAGTCCATGGGGTCGCAGAGAGTCGGACACAACAGAAGCGACTTGGCAGCAGCAGCAGCATGTGCACACAAAGTTTCCCAGTAGCTTCTCAATTCTTCCCTGCTGAGTAAGCTGACACTTGAGGATCACCAGAACTGAGGAACTGTTTCTGCTGTTGTTCAGTTATTAAGCCGTGTCCAACTCTTCATGACCCCATGGACTGCAGCGAGCCAGGCTCCTCTGTCTTCCACTATCTCCTGGAGTTTGCTCAAATCCATGTCCATTGCCTTGGTGTTGGTATCTAACTATCTCATCTTCTGCTGTCCCCTTCTCCTTTTGCCTTCAACTTTCCCAGGGTCTTTTCCAACGAGCTGGCTCTTCACATCAGATGACCAAAGCATTGGAGTTTCAACTTCAGCATCAATCCTTCCAATGAATATTCAGGACTGATTTCCATTAGGATGGACTGGTCTGATCTTCCTGCAGTCCAAGGGACTCTCAAGAGTCTTCTCCAGCACCATAATTCAAAAGCATCAATTCTTTGGTGCCCAGCCTTCTTTAGGGTCCAACTCTCACACCTGTACAATGCTACTGGAAAAACCATAGCTCTGAATATACTGATCGTTGTTGGTAAAGTGATGTCTCTGCTTTTTAACATGCTGACCAGGTCTCCATAGCTTTCCTTCCAAGGAGCAAATGTCTTTTTATTTCATGGCTGCAGTCATTGTCCACAGAGATTTTGGAGCCCAAGAAAATAAAATTTGTCATTGTTTCCACTTTTCCTCTTCTATTTGCCATGAAGTGATGGAGCCAGATGCCATGATCTTAGTTTTTTTAATGCTGAGATTCAAGACAGCTTTTTCACTCTCCTCTTTCACTCTCAAGAGGCTTTTTAGTTTCTCTTCCCTTTCTGACAGTAGAGTACCATGTGCCTGTCTGAGGTTGTTGATTTTTCTCCCAGCAATCTTGATTCCAGCTTGTGATTCATCCAGCCTGGTATTTCACATGACATACTAAGCCTCTCACAAATGGAGCAGGGAAAAGGCAGAGGACAAATGCTAAAAAAAATATAAAATAATAAAATAGACAATGTTGGGACTTCCTTGGTGGTTCAGTAGTTAAGAATCTGCTTTCCAATGCAGGGGAGAGTGATTTGATCCCTGGTCAGGGAACTAAGATCCCACATGCCATGGAGCAACTATGCCCACGTGTCACAACTACTGAGCCCACGTGCCACAATGAGAAGCCCTTGCACCACGACTAGAGAAAGCCCATGCACCATGATGAAGACCCAGCACAGCCAGGAAAAAAAAAAAAAACAATATTGGGGAGGACAATTAAAGAGCAAAAAAACTCCCAACACCATAATTACTGCTCTCAGAGAGATAAAGAAAACATAGTACATCTGAAACAAAAGCAGAAGGTTATATTTAAAAAAAGAAATATTCAAAGAGGAAAAGGCATTTATCTAATTGTTACAGTTAAGTGAAAAATATGACAGCAGGCATAAAAAGTTCAATAGACAAGTTAAATCTAAAGTTGAGGAAATCTACCAGAAAATAAACAGATGGAAGACAAGAGGTAACAGATATAAAATCTGGAGGATGAAACGGGAGGTACAGATTCAACCAGGTTTCTTCAAAGACAGAACAGAGAATACAGAGGGAAGGAAATTATTAAACAAATAAAACAAAAAATTTCCCATAATGCAAAGATGTAAGTTTATAGACTCAAAAGAGCATATGGAATAACCAAACTAGACAACACCACATCACTTAAATTACAGTAAAAGAACATCAGAAATAAAGATGAGATCATAAAAGTTTCCAGAAAAGAAACCAGTAACACACAAAGAATCTGGAATAATAACATCACATTTTTCAAGAGCAATAATGAAAACAGAGAACAATGGAGCAATGCCTTCCAAGTCTGGAAAATAATTTCTAACCTAGAATTTTATCTCCACCCAAACTACCAATTAAATTTGAAGACAGAAGTACGATCTCACTAGTTTTGCCCCCTTTCACCTTTCCCACAAATCTTACGGTGGATTTACTCACAAAAATGGACTACATCAGAGAAAGGCAAGTGATGTTACTGGTTTTATTATTACAGCTTTATAGTATAGTTTGAAATCAGGAAGTGTGTTGCCTCAACCTTCCTTCTTAAGATTTCTTTGGCTATTTAGAGACATTTGTAGTCCCGTGCAGAGTACATCATGAGAAACGCTGGATTGGAAGAAACACAAACTGGAATCAAGATTTCCGGGAGAAATAGCAATAACCTCAGATATGCAGATGACACCAGCCTTATGGCAGAAAGTGAAGAGGAGCTAAAAAGCCTCTTGATGAAAGTGAAAGAGGAGAGCGGAAAAGTTGGCTTAAAGCTCAACATTCAGAAAATGAAGATCATGGCATGCGGTCCCATCACTTCATGGGAAATAGATGGGGAAACAGTGGAAACAGTGTCAGACTTTATTTTTTGGGGCTCCAAAATCACTACACATGGTGACTGCAGCCATGAAATTAAAAGACGCTTACTCCTTGGAAGAAAAGTTATGAACAACCTAGATAGTATATTCAAAAGCAGAGACATTACTTTACCAACTAAGGTCCGTCTAGTCAAGGCTATGGTTTTTTCTGTGGTCATGCATGGATGTGAGAGTTAAGACTGTAAAGAAGGCTGAATGCCGAAGAATTGATGCTTTTGAACCGTGGTGTTGGAGAAGACTCTTGAGAGTCCCTTGGACTGCAAGGAGATCCAACCAGTCCATTCTGAAGGAGATCAA
This sequence comes from Kobus ellipsiprymnus, assembly GCA_006410655.1. Classification (NCBI taxonomy): domain Eukaryota; kingdom Metazoa; phylum Chordata; class Mammalia; order Artiodactyla; family Bovidae; genus Kobus; species Kobus ellipsiprymnus. The sequence goes on along the minus strand of SJYR01000075.1, from coordinate 793,234 downwards.
CCCTGGGGTTTCTTTGGAAGGAATGATGCTAAAGCTGAAACTCCAGTACTTTGGCCACCTCATGAGAAGAGTTGACTCATTGGAAAAGACTCTGATGCTGGGAGGGATTGGGGGCAGGAGGAGATGGGGACGACAGAGGATGAGATGGCTGGATGGCATCCCTGACTCAATGGACGTGAGTCTGAGTGAACTCCGGGAGTTGGTGATGGACAGGGAGGCCTGGCGTGCTGCGATTCATGGGGTCACAAAGAGTCAGACACAACTGAGCGACTGAACTGAACTGAAGATTTTAGAATTGTTTTATCCATTTCTGTGAAAAATAACATGGGAGTTTGGATAGGGATTGTACTGAACCTATAGATGGCTTTGAGTGGATATTAAAAATATTATAGTAATAATTTTACTTCTTTTGGATTTGGATGCCTTTTGTTTCATTTTCTTGTCTAACTGTTCTGGCTATGTTGAGGTATGTTTCCTCTACATCAAATATTTTGAGAATTTTTATCATGAAAAAGGTGTTGAATTTTGTGAAATTCTTTTTCTTCATCTGTTGAAAGGATGATATAATTAAATTACTACTATCTTGTTGAGAGTTTTTTATATCTATACTTATCAGGGATATAGGCCTGTATTTTTCTTTTCTTGTAGTTTCCTTGTCTGGCTTTGTTTTCAGGCCTTGTAAAACAAGTTTGGAAGTATGCACTCCTCAACTTTTTGACCGAGTTTGAAAAGAACTGAAATTACTTCTCTGTGTGTGTGTCTGTGTGTGTGTGTATGAAAGTAAAAGTGAAGTCACTCAGTCGTGTCTGACTCTTTGCGACCCCATGGACTGTAGCCTACCAGGCTCCTACATCCATGGGATTTTCCAGGCAAGAGTACTGGAGTGGGTTGCCATTTTCTTCTCCAGGAGATCTTCCCAACCCAGGGATCGAACCCAGGTCTCCCACATTGCAGGCAGACGCTTTACCATCTGAGCCACCAGGGAAGACTCATATATATATATATATGGTGTAATTCACCAGGCAAGCCACCAGGTCATGGGTAATCTTTGTTGGGAGGTTTTGATTGCTGATTTAAACTCCTTACTCTTTTTGTCCATTCAGATTTTCTATTGCATCATGGTTTAGTCTTGGTAGATCGCATGTTCACTAGGAAGTTATGTTTTTCCTAGCTTATCCAATATGTTGGGAAATAACTGTTCATACTAGTCTCTTACAATCCTTTGTCGTTCTATAGTATTAGCTGTAATATCTCCACTTGCATTTGGAATTTTGTTTGAGTCCCTTTTCCCTCTTTGGTTAGTCTGGATAAACATTTCTCCTTTTTTTAAATTTTTTTAGTTTTAAGTCAACTCTTTATTGCTTTTTTTCAACTGTTTATTTTCTAATTTTTATTTCTGCTCTAATATTTGTTTCCTTCCCCCTTTGATAATTATAGGTTTAGACTGATTTTTCTTTTTTTCTAATTCCTTAAGGCTTAAAATTAGGCTGAGATTGTTCTCTTCTCTTCAGTTCAGTTGCTCAGTCGTGTCCAAATCTTTGTGACCCCATGAACTACAGCACACCAGGCCTCCCCGTCCATTACCAACTCCTGGAGTTTACCCAAACTCAAGTCCATTGAGTCGGTGATGCTATCCAGCCATCTCATCCTCTGTCATCCCCTTCTCCTCCTGCCCCCAGTCCCTCCCAGCATCAGGGTCTTTTCAAATGAGTCAGCTCTTTGCATCAGGTGGCCAAAGTAGTGGAGTTTCAGCTTCAACATCAGTCCTTCCAACGAACACACAGGACTGGTCCCCTTTATGATGGACTGGTTAGATCTCTTTGCAGTCCAAGGGACTGAATTTGGCAATAAGGAGTTCATGATCTGAACCACAGTCAGCTCCCAGTCTTGTTTTTGCTGACTGTATAGAGCTTCTACATCTTTGGCTGCAAGGAATATCTGATTTCAGTGTTGACCATCTGGTGATGTCCATGTGTAGTCTTCTCTTGTGTTGCTGGAAGAGGGTGTTTGCTATGACCAGTACATTCTCTTGGCAAAACTGTATTAGCCTTTGCCCTGCTTCATTCTGCACTCCAAGGCCACATTTGCCTGTTGACCTCCTACTTTTGCATTCCAGTCCCCTATAATGAAAAGGATATCTTTTGGGGGTGTTAGTTCTAAAAGGTCTTGTAGGTCTTCATAAAACCATTCAGCTTCTTCTCTTCTCTTAACGTAGGCATTTATCACTATAAATTTCTCTTATAATTGGGTTTTAAAAATTTTGCTACACCCCATAAGTTTGGCATGTTTTATTTTCCTTGTCTCAAGATAGCTTTCTGATTTCCCTTTTGATCCAATGGTTTTTCAGAAGTATGGTGCTTAATTTCCACATACCTCAGATTTTTTTTTCCTTTTGTTATTGATTTCCAGTTTCACACCACTGTCGTAAGGAAAGATTCTCGGCATGATTTCAGCCTTCTTAAATTTGGTAAGATTTGCTTTGTGGCCCAATATGATTGACCAGAGAGACCATGCCATGTATGCTTCAGAAGAATGTGTGTTCTGGTATTTTCTGTACATGTCTGTTAGGTTCATTTGGACCACAGTGTTATGCAGGCCTGCTGTCTCCTTACTAGTTTTCTGTGTGGATGATCTATCCAGCGTTAAAAGTAGGGTACTGACGTCCTCAATTATTACTGTATTGCTGTCTTATTTCTCCATCCCATTCTATTAATATTTCTCTTCGATACATAGGTACTTCAATGCTGGGTGCATACATATTTACAACTGTTATATCTTCTTGATGAACTGATCCCTTTACCACCATATAGTGACTTCTATGTCTTCTGAACAACTCTGATAGAAAGTCTATTTTATCCAATATAAGTATGGCCACTCCTACTCTCTCTCGGTTTCCATTTGCATGGATATCTTTTTTTAGTCTCTTCACTTTCAGCCTGTATGTGTCATTAAAGCTAAAGTGAATCTCTTGTAAACAGCATATTGTTGGAAATTTTTTTTTTCTAATCCTTCAGCTACTCTGTGTCTTTTAGCTGGAGAATTTAGTCCTTCTGCATTTAAAATTATTATTAATAGGTAATTATTGTCATTTTTTTGTTTCATGGTTTTTTCAGTCCTTTATCCTTTAGTCCTCTCTTACTGTATTGCTTTTTTTTTTTAAACTAGTATGCTTTGATTTTGTATCTTTTGTGTATCTATCATTACCTTTTGTGTATCTATCATAGGTTTTTTTCTTTGTAGTTATCATGAGGATTACATCAAACATCTTACAGATTTAATTGTCTATTTTAAGCTGATAACAAACCTTCACTTGTGATGTTATAAAATGATGCATCTGATACTGTTAAGTGTTTTCAGTAGAAGTGATGTATTATCACCTCTGAGTCTCATAAGTTAAAATCCCAGGGAATGTCTATTCATTTATTTATTAGCTACTGAAAGGATGCCTTTACTGTTCTTGGTACTGGGAACACAGAGGACAGTAAGACATGCAGTTCCCGTCCTCACGGAGTTCAAACTTCAGTGGGGACATAATCATTACATAAACAATTCATAAAATTACAACTAAGAGCTCCAAGAGAAGTACTGCAGGCTGGAAGCATATACCACGGGTAGTATGATCAACTCTGAAGTAAAAGAAAATAGTGCTTTCAGGAAGAGATGTAAGCAAAGACTTAAGAATAAGAGTTAAGAATTAAGAGAGAACAACAGTACACGCAAAACTGAAAAGGAGCTGGATGACAAGGCAACGGGAGATCAGTTTAGTTCAGGCACATTGAGGAAGGTAAAAGGGGACCTGGAAGTGAGTGAGTGAGATCTTGCAAGCCCCTGGAGACCAGTATAAGGAGTCAGGATTTTATTTTAAGTGTAATGAGAGGCCACTAAATGGTTTGAAGCAGGGGAGCAATAAGAAGGGATTTACAATTTAAAAAGAAAATACTTCCTGTATGTGGAAAACAGATTTACAAAAAGAATGGATGTAGGGAAACCAGTTGGGAGGAAGGCAATGACTATAATCCAGATGGGGATGATGGCAGCACAGGGTAGGATGAAGGGAGTGGTAACACAGAGAGATTCAAGATTGATTTAGGGCTTAATGACAGGTGGGGAAAAAGAAAGAGCAAAGTGTTAACTCTAAAGCTTTTTGCATGAAAAATGTGGTGGTTGATGATAGTGCCATTTTACTGAGATAGCAAATTCTCACCGAAGAAAAGCTGTTAGACTGAGCTTTCCCATTCTGAATTTGGGTGATTAATGTTTTAAACTTATTGCAATACTTTTATATTCATCCCTGTCAATCTTTTCCATTTTTTGGCTCATACTTCCAGTCAGTTCAGATACTTAAGAATCTTTAGTCTAGAACCTAATGGCTCTCCTCTTACTTCTTTCACCATTTTTTATCATCTATAGACTCGGTTAAGTCATACTTTGTAATCATTTACTAAGTTGTTATTAAAAATGTTAAAAAGAGGACAGACTTAAGTATTTAGCCCTTTAGTGCATCATTGATAATCCTTCTCCAGGTTGGCACTGATTCATTAAGCAATACAGCTGAGGAGTGTAGCTAGAACCATATACAATACTGAACGCTTAGGATGTGCCTAGCACTTAATACGGAGAAAACAATGGCACCCCACTCCAGTACTCTTGCCTGGAAAATCCCATGGACAGAGGAGCCTGGTGGGCTACAGTCCATAAGATTGGACATGACTGAGCAACTTCACTTTCACTTTTCACTTTCATGCACTGGAGAAGGAAATGGCAACACACTCCAGTACTCTTTGCCTGGAAAATCCCAGGGACGGCAGAGCCTGGTGGGCTGCCGTCTATAGGGTCGCACAGAGTTGGACACAACTGAGGCGACTTAGCAGCAGCAGCAGCAGCACTTAATATCCATTACATAATTTATTCTTCATGATAATAATTTTTTTTCCATTTTCAAATATTTACTGAGCTCTCATTATATGTCAGGAACTGAGGTAGGGATTATTATCAGGGACTACTATCATCATCCCTCTTTTAGAGATAAGGAAACTGAGGCTCAGAGGCAAAGTAACTGGTCGTAAGTCACATAGTTCGTCGAGGACAGAGTTATAATATGAACCCCAGCTTGAAGACTCTCCAAAGACATGCTGCTAAAAACTGAGTTTTTATTTTGTAAACTTAAATTTCGTTATTTTTTTTTAAGTCGTAAGTCCAGATTTAAGGTGTAAGTGAGAATATGCACACACACACACACACCACACACACAGAGGCCATCAGGAATTTTTCCAGACCAGTTTCTGTTACTCTTTTCAAAGAATTTCTCAATTTTATCCCTAATACGTTTTGTAATTTCTACATGTTTTTCATGGCATCATGCTTTTAGTTAAATTGAGGGCTTTTTTCCCCACTTCTCTCCTCACGGTCAAAGTTTAGTTTCTTGATCAGATAATCTAACTCTTCTCTCTCTATCCCTTCTTTCATGGTCAACATTATAAATGTTCCTGTTCAAATTCTAATATCTTTATTAGGTTAGAAACCAACAGTCAGTGTTAAATGGCAGTGGTCTAAGAAATGAAGACTTTTATATAGAAGGGATTTGTTGTTTACATTTAAAAAAAAATTGCTTTATTTCATAAATATTTTTTACAAAATGGGATGACTAAATTTCACAATATTTTCTTTGCACTCAAATAACAATAACAAAAAGTTGCCAGGTTGGCAAATTAAGAATAAATGCAAATAAAGTAAACAAGATTCCTCCTATTTCCAATTCCAAAGAAATATTCCCAGAAGAATAACATTCTGGTTAAAACAAACAAACAAAAACAGCAAGTACAGAATTAACCGAGAATGTATTTGCTCTTAAAATGCACTTTGGTTTTTTTGCCAGTAATTCAATTTCATTACAGAAGTGCAACACTCTTATGTCCAGGAGGTATATAAAAATTTCTCTATCAATATCAAAACTCAATAAAAAAAGCTTCAGTTTAGACTGCTTAGGATGTGCCTAGCACTTAATACGGAGAAAACAATGGCACCCCACTCCAGTACTCTTGCCTGGAAAATCCCATGGACAGAGGAGCCTGGTGGGCTACAGTCCATAAGATTGGACATGACTGAGCAACTTCACTTTCACTTTTCACTTTCATGCACTGGAGAAGGAAATGGCAACACACTCCAGTACTCTTTGCCTGGAAAATCCCAGGGACGGCAGAGCCTGGTGGGCTGCCGTCTATAGGGTCGCACAGAGTTGGACACAACTGAGGCGACTTAGCAGCAGCAGCAGCAGCACTTAATATCCATTACATAATTTATTCTTCATGATAATAATTTTTTTTCCATTTTCAAATATTTACTGAGCTCTCATTATATGTCAGGAACTGAGGTAGGGATTATTATCAGGGACTACTATCATCATCCCTCTTTTAGAGATAAGGAAACTGAGGCTCAGAGGCAAAGTAACTGGTCGTAAGTCACATAGTTCGTCGAGGACAGAGTTATAATATGAACCCCAGCTTGAAGACTCTCCAAAGACATGCTGCTAAAAACTGAGTTTTTATTTTGTAAACTTAAATTTCGTTATTTTTTTTTAAGTCGTAAGTCCAGATTTAAGGTGTAAGTGAGAATATGCACACACACACACACACCACACACACAGAGGCCATCAGGAATTTTTCCAGACCAGTTTCTGTTACTCTTTTCAAAGAATTTCTCAATTTTATCCCTAATACGTTTTGTAATTTCTACATGTTTTTCATGGCATCATGCTTTTAGTTAAATTGAGGGCTTTTTTCCCCACTTCTCTCCTCACGGTCAAAGTTTAGTTTCTTGATCAGATAATCTAACTCTTCTCTCTCTATCCCTTCTTTCATGGTCAACATTATAAATGTTCCTGTTCAAATTCTAATATCTTTATTAGGTTAGAAACCAACAGTCAGTGTTAAATGGCAGTGGTCTAAGAAATGAAGACTTTTATATAGAAGGGATTTGTTGTTTACATTTAAAAAAAAATTGCTTTATTTCATAAATATTTTTTACAAAATGGGATGACTAAATTTCACAATATTTTCTTTGCACTCAAATAACAATAACAAAAAGTTGCCAGGTTGGCAAATTAAGAATAAATGCAAATAAAGTAAACAAGATTCCTCCTATTTCCAATTCCAAAGAAATATTCCCAGAAGAATAACATTCTGGTTAAAACAAACAAACAAAAACAGCAAGTACAGAATTAACCGAGAATGTATTTGCTCTTAAAATGCACTTTGGTTTTTTTGCCAGTAATTCAATTTCATTACAGAAGTGCAACACTCTTATGTCCAGGAGGTATATAAAAATTTCTCTATCAATATCAAAACTCAATAAAAAAAGCTTCAGTTTAGACAAAGCATAGTTGTTTCATAAGGCTTATCAGTGCAAGACAATATACAGCCAAGAAAATGTTACCAAAGATCTAACCGGCTATGACAACTGTCATTTTAAAATTCAGGAACACGATAGAGTTTTACTGAGTAAAAGTCTCAGCATTCAGTTTCTAACACATTGTGGGTTTATCAGAGGCTGTAATTTAACACCACCAAAAGAGCTACATCTACTTGGAATGAAAACTATACTTCAAACATCAAAATATATGCTTCCTAAGCACTAAGTTCACTTACCTCTAAGTTTCTGGAGGTCCTCCTTCAAATCAGGCCCTGCAAGCATGAAGATACTTTCTGACACAGGATTCTTATCCGTAAGACTTTCATTGCTGGTGTTCACAATAGCTGTACAGTTCAGTAATGCCACATCTCCTTTCCTGAGGAAACAATAATTAAGAGCAAGTGTAGGGTAGAGGCGGCAGATGAGAATGTTAGTTTCTGATTCTTTCAAAACATTCTGTCTTCACTGCCTTCACAACATTGGTTTTACTAGTTCATAAACTTAAGCAGTAGTAAGAAGTTGTTCCTAATTCAGAAAGGCTAATAAGGCATCTCAGATAGATCCTGAATGAAAAGGGCTACAGCTGTGAAACCCATGAAGCTATCATGTCATTCCTTGGCTTCTTCCATATGCCTGTTACACTGTAACAGAAGTTACACAGAGCTGAAAGTAGGTGGTTTTTAAAGAGTTTAAACACAGCAACATTATTCATAATAGCCAAAAAGTGGAAACAACCCAAGTGTCCATCAGCTAATGAAAAGATAAACTAAATGTGGCATACCCACTCAATGGAATATTACTTGGCCATAAAAAGGAATAAATTACTGATTCATACTATAACATAGATGAATCTTAAGAACATTATGCTACATCACAATTGATTTCATTTATATTAAATATCCAGAATAGGATTTACTAGCTCACAAAATTGAGCAATAGTAAAAAAGTTGTTCCTGACTCAGAAAGGCTAATATACCATATCAGTTCTTGAATACAAGTGCTAAAACCCTGAAACTCACAAAACCATTATGCCATTCTTTTGCTTCTTTCTTAAGAGATGAGTATAAGACAGGGAGTGACAGCTAATGGGTACAGGACTTTGGGTTGATGAAAACTGTCCATGGTGATGGTCGTACAACTTTGTGAATGTACTGAAAACCACTGACTTGTACAATCTAAATTAGTGAATTGTATCATATATGAATTGGGGGTTCTCAGCTTGCTCAGTGAGTAAAGAATGTACCTGCAATGCAGGAGATGTGAGTTCAACCCCTGGGTTGGGAAGATCCCCTGGAGGAGGGCATGGCAACCCACTCCAGTATTCTTGCCTGAAAAATCCCATGAACAGAAGAGCCTGGTGGACTACAGTCCATAGGATTGCAAAGAGTCAGACATGACTGAAGTGACTGAGCATGTATGCATGAAATATGAATTCCATCTCAATGAAGCTTTTTTAAAGACAGCTTTTTAAAACAATTTTTTTATAAACAGAAGTATACTACTACTACCAATACATGCAACAATATAGCTCAATTCTCAAATAATTATTCTGAATGAAAGAGGCCAGACTAAAAAAAAAAAAAAAAAAAGTACATGATTCCATTGCTAGAAAATGCAAACTAACCTATAGTGACAGAAAGATGAATGGTTGCTTGGGGATGTAGAAACAGGGAGAAGCAGGAGAAAGGGATTACCAAGAGATAAACAAAAAACTTTAGGTGTGATAAACATATTCACTATCTTGACTCTGATGACTGGTTCACAGGTATATGCATGTCAAAATTTACCAAGCTGTACACTTTAAGTGAAATTTATTGTATATCACTTATGTCTCTATAAAGCTGTAAATGTATACGAAAAGTAATATTTCAATAATGAGGTTTTACAAAAAGAGTTTAGAAAAAATTATGAAAAAAAGAATTTAGAAGGAATTATGAGCGTATTACATCACAATATGATTTAAACAAGGAATTACCAAAGAACCACTTTTCCATTGATATCCTTATTATAAAGAAAAGGTGATCTAACAGTCTCTTCCTGGTATGTTTCAGCTGCAATCTCAGAAGGATTTAACTGGTCTTCACAAGAGTTGCCCCAGCTTGGCAGTGTATCCACATCCACAAACTGGGAAGGTGCACCCAAGGGATCCATGGAACGGAAACTTCAGCTTGTCTTTTCCCAAATTTCTGAGCAACTCAATATTCACTGGGGACTTTAGCTTAAGAGAAAAGAAAGAATCATTTTAATAGAGAAGCATAGATACTACTTTACTTCTATTAGAGCAAAAAAACAAAACTCTACTGTGAGATGCTTCAATAGGACATTGTGTGATTACAGTCACTTACGTAGTCCATTAAAAAATCAAATGTACAACAATGAATTACTACTTTTTTAAAAAAAAACAGAGAGAGATTATTTAAACATAAATTATTTTCAAAGAATTAGTCATTCAAATAATCACATGGCCCACCAGTTCTGCTTTCCAGAAACACAAGACTATTCACTCAACATTCTTTGAGTGTCTGCTACTGGCAGGGTGAGGGGAGTGTTAGATGTTGCAAGAGATACCAAGACAAATATTATGTACAACTTAAAGAGTTCAGTCTGACATGGAGAGTGAGAAGCAGGGAGGTTATTGCAATCAGGTAGTAAGAGATAACAAAGGTCTCAGCTATGTAGAGGAGCAGGAGCAGAGGAAAGCATAGACTTGTGAGGCAACATACGAAGGAAGCCTTAACAGGATCTGATGATTTAGAGAATACAGGGTATGAGACACTGATGTGGTAGGAGGCTGGTCGTACAGAAATGTGGAAATTAAAAAAGAAGAGTGATAGGAAGACACACAGAGTCAAGTGTCACAGAGAGCTCATGGGAAATTTAACATGAGAAAAGGATACTTCATTTGCCAGTAACCCAAACAGCTGTTTCAGTAAAACGGTAGATTCACTCATTCAATAAATCTTTGGAAGCATCTGTTAGGTGTCAAGCATTGTTTTAGTCACTGGGGACACACCGGTGAATAAGATAGAGCAGTCCCTGCTAAGCAGTCCCTTAGAGAGCTCATGCTTCCCTGAAAGGACATGAAAAAGAAGCAAGCAAGCAGGTATCTAACAGAATGGCTGGAGGCAATAAGTATTATGAGGAAAAGGTGATATTTGAGCAGAGAGCTAAATAAAGTGAGAGAGCAAGCCATGTAAAGCTCTAGCGGGGTGTGCCAGACCAAGGCAATAGCAAGCACAAAGGCCAAAAGGGCAGGAGGGAAGGTATTCTGTTCCAGCAAGAGTGTGGAGGCTGGTCTCGGTTAGAGCAGAATGAGCTAGATAATGAGTAGCAGGTGATGAACTTGGTGAGCAAGGGAAGGTCAGATGAATCAGTCTGTAAGTCATAAGAGGTTTAGATCTTAACACAAATAAGGGCAAGCTACTAGAAGATCCCTATAAAGATAATGATTAATATAGATAATATTTGAAAAGATTCCTCTAGCTACAGTGAAACTGAGTGGGGGCAAGAGTAAATGCAGAGACCAGGAGAAAACAAGTGGAGTAATCCAGGTGAGAGGGTGAGGAGGGTGGTGAGGAATGGTTAGAACTGGATGAATTCTGAAGACAGAGGCAACAAGACCTTCTAAATGCACCTGAGGGGTGAGGGAAAAGAGCAAAGATTACTCTTAGATATCCTGCTTGAGCAGGCAAATAGATGGTAATGCTATTTACAGAGAAAGAGAAGACTGGAATAGGTTGCAGGTGCAGTAATAATCAAGGTCTTTTTTTCCTTATGTTTCTGCCTGTGTTAGGTTTGAAATGCCCATTATATGCTCAAGTATTTGTATCAGACATGCAATTGGTTACCTGAGGCTAGAGCTCAAAGAAGAAATCAGGTTAAATTTGTAAAATTGGAGGTCTCAGCATATGGATGCTATTTAAACCTATGGGAACTGGGCAAGACCACAGAGACAGAGAATGCAAATAAAGACCCAAGGACTCAGTCCTAAGGCAAAATTTGGAGGTTGGAAAAGAACAAAAGTGAAAAGAGAGAGAAAAGGATTGATAAGAATGGAAGGAAGATCTGGAAAAGTGTGGTGACATAAAAGCTAAGTGAAGAAAACAACTTTAGATGGGATGCTCAAGAAGGATCATCCAGGGTTAAATGCTACTGAAAGATGGAGGAATACGACTAAAAATTAGTGCATATGGTAAGTGAAAGATTGCTGGTAACGTACATACAGGAGAGCAGACAGATGATTAGGGAATGACAGCTGGTGTGTGAACTTCCTGAGAAGTTTTTCTGTCTGATCCTAATGTTCGTTAAGAGTCAAGGAAAACAAGCGTGCCCTTCTATACCTACTTTCTTGGTGTTTCTTGCTGAGAGACATGGGATACTACAGATCTGATACAATATTCTAATTCCTGTAACAACACTGTGTGGGAGGAAATGTGCTCATTTATATAACAATCTCAGGAAGGTCTTGCAGATTATGAAAGTAGTGAAAGTGTTTGTCACTCAGCTGTGTGTGACTCTTTGCAACCCCATGGACTGTAGCCCACCATAGGGTTCTTAGCCACTCCCTTCTCTAGTACATCTTCCTGACTCAGGGACTGACCCCAGGTCTCCTGCATTGCAGGTAGATTCTTTACCATCTGAGCCACCAGGGAAGCCCAATTTTGTATCAAAGGAATATTCTCATTTAAGTACTGCTTTGATGCTATTTTGAAATAAAGAAACAAATTCTATCTAGAAGTTGATGTTCAGTCCTGTCCAATCAGCCTTTGAAACTAGAATGTGTGTTTTCATATGTGTGTTCAGTCACATCCAACTCTTTGCAGCCCCATGGACTGTAGCCTGCCAGGCTCCTCTGTACATGGAATTCTCCAGGAGGGAATACTGCAGTAGGTTGCCATTTCCTACTCCAGAGGAAACTATAGGCAACCACAAGTCCTGTTGATCTGTTCACAAGTATTCAGCCTGGAACCGGACAACTGAATAGAGGAAATGTGAAGGCTACATTCACCGTCTATGGCTGAACTGCTTTGAGTTCAACGCAAAGATACTCTGTAGAAATTCATACTTTCCAAAAATTATCCAGATTTTTGGTGACTGACTCATGCTGAAACTTAACCAAAATATTAAAAAATCCATTAAAAATTTACTTTCATTTTGCAAACTTGAATGTGAAATTACAGGACAAAACCTTTACTTTAAAATAACTTTTTTCTCCAATTCTAAGTAATATTCACTCATAGAACACTTGAAAAATACCAAAAAGGAGAGAAAAAACTTTCAAAATCTGATGTAGTTCCTACCTTTTTCTATGATAGGTACATATAATACAATTTTGAAGCCAGTTTATTTAGTATTTTAAGGTAAAAACTGGTTCCAAATAGGAAAAGGAGTACGTCAAGGCTGTATATTGTCACTCTGCTTATTTAACTTATATGCAGAGTACATCATGAGAAACCCTGGGCTGGAAGAGGCACAAGCTGGAATCAAGATTGCCAGGAGAAATATCAATAACCTCAGATATGCAGATGACACCACCCTTATGACAGAAAGTGAAGAGGAACTAAAAAGCCTCTTGGTGAAAGTGAAAGTGGAGAGTGAAAAAGTTGGCTTAAAGCTCAACATTCAGAAAATGAAGATCATGGCATCTGGTCCCATCACTTCATGGGAAATAGATGGAGAAACAGTTCAAAAGGTGTCAGACTTTATTTTTGGGGGCTCCAAAATGACTGCAGATGGTGACTGCAGGCATGAAATTAAAAGACGCTTACTCCTTGGAAGAAAAGTTATGGCCAACCTAGACAGCATTTTCAAAAACAGAGACATTACTTTGCCGACTAAGGTCCGTCTAGTCAAGGCTATGGTTTTTTCTGTGGTCATGCATGGATGTGAGAGTTGGACTGTGAAGAAAGCTGAGTACTGAAAAATTGATGCTTTTGAACTGTGGTGTTGGAGAAGACTCCTGAGAGTCCCTTGGACTGCAAGGAGATCCAACCAGTCCATTCTGAAGATCAGCTGTGGGATTTCTTTGGAAGGAATGATGCTGAAGCTGAAACTCCAGTATTTTGGCCACCTCATGTGAAGAGTTGACTCATTGGAAAAGACTCTGATGCTGGGAGGGGCTGGGGGCAGGAGGAGAAGGGGATGACAGAGGATGAGATGGCTGGATGGCATCACTGACTCGACGGATGTGAGTCTGAGTGAACTCCAGGAGTTGGTGATGGACAGGGAGGCCTGGCGTGCTGCGATTCATGGGGTCACAAAGAGTCGGACACGACTGAGCAATTGAAGTGAACTGAAGGTAAAAATTTCCACATGAAATTGCACTTTGAGGTAGAAGTAGCTTGGTAAAAGCCTGGGCTCTGGGCTTCCCTAGTGGCTCAGATGGTAAAGAATCTGCCTGCAATGCGGGAGACCTGGGTTTGATCCCTGGCTGGGAAGATGCCTTGGAGAAGGGAATGGCTACCCACTCCAGTATTCTTGTCTAGAGAATTTCATGGATAGAGGAGCCTGATGGACTACAGTCCACGGGGTTACAAAGAGTAGGACGTGACTGACTAACACTTCACACTTCTGTAATCAGAAGGCCTGAGTTTAGGTCTAAGACCTACCACCTAATAATTCATGATCCTTGACTCTGAACCAGTTTTCTTATTTCTAAAAGAGTCAGACAGTTCTTTTTGAGAATTAAATGATTATCATCTGTAAAACTGCACAGCAGACCACCTGGCACAAAGCGAGGCACAATAAACGCTGCGTGTTATAACCTTTCAATCAATATGAAAATCACCTGCACCATTGTTGAGATACAGATGCTTTCACATGTGGCAAAGACCAAGACACTGTCAAAGATTCCCTAATGAGCACCATATAAACCAGACACAAACTGCTGAATTAAGACACACTCTTATTTTTCTGCCCTTGTAATGATTTGTTAATCCCTAAAACACCTAGATCAACCCAACATCTGTTTTCTCTGATTCTGCTCCTGTGCCACTAGGGAAAGAAAAATCAGAAATTACTCTCTCTGCTGCCAAAACAAGTGCATGTTTTCTTGCGTCAGCTGGGCCCTCCATCAACACTGAGAGAAAACTGTTTGAGTCATTCTTGGATGACTATGCTACTCCACATGCAATCCGTGGTAGACAGCCTTCAAGATGTCTTTCAATGATACCTGCTTTCTGATATGAATGCCCCTGTGTAGACCTCTTCCTTATGAATAAGGCTGGCCAATGTACCCAACTGGATATTGCAGAAACGACAGCGTGTGACTTTCAAGGATGGATCATAAAAGATATCGTGGCTTCCGCCATGCTCATTTGGACTGCCTGTTCTGGGGAAGTGAGCTCTCGTGATGTGGGGACACACTCATGCAGCTCATGAAAAGGCCTCTGTGTGGAGAAACTGAGTTCCTGCCAACAACCACCATCAACTGCCAGACACAGGAATGAATCACCTTGCATCCTCCAGCCCCAGCTGACATCTTGACCACAACCTCATGAGAAACCCTGAGCCAGAGCCACACGACTAAGCAACTTTTGAATTCCTGACCCATAAGACTGTGAGGTAATAAATGCTTATTTGCCTATTATGTACCAGGCATTCATTCATTCAAGCACTGTTAAGTGCTGAGTCTCTAGTGGAAAAGACAGCTCCACAAAAATCACACAAACTTATAATCATAGCAATAAATACATATTGCTACAACAAAGAAGGGGAGGCTCTTTAGGCTGAAGAAGCAGAGAATGTCTCTTTCGGAAAGTGAGCATTGATAGCAGAAGGGTTCTAGAGACAGCAGAAAGAGGACGTCGGGGAGCCTTAAGGTACCAAAAAGCCTAAGACACTAAATAAACAAAAGAAGGCCACTATGGAAGGTATGGTGAGCCACGAGGTATCAGATCTGTTAGAAATATGCTTTCTAATCTTTACAGTAATCCCACCAAGTAGGTATTCAGTTCAGTTCAGTCACTCAATTGTGTCCGACTCTGCGACCTCATGAATCGCAGCACGCCAGGCCTCCCTGTCCATCACCAACTCCCGGAGTCTACCCAAACCCATGTCCATTGAGTCGGTGATGCCATCCAGCCATCTCATCCTCTGTCGTCCCCTTCTCCTCCTGCCCCCAATCCTTCCCAGCATTAGGGTCTTTTCCAATGAGTCAACTCTTCGCATGAGGTAGCCAAAGTATTGGAGTTTCAGCTTCAACATCAGTCCTTCCAATGAACATCAGGACTGATCTCCTTTAGGATGGACTGGTTGGATCTTCTTGCAGTCCAAGGGACTCTCAAGAGTCTTCTCCAACACCACAGTTCAAAAAAACTCTTATTTTACAAGTAGGGCCTCAAGAACCAGAGATTCAATTACCAGCTCAAGGTAACAGAACTAGTAAGTAGTACCTCTGAGATCCAGATCGAAGACCAGCTGATAATAAAACCCATGTCACTTCCATTACATCATATCATATTGCCTCTCTTCTTTTCCTGATGCTCTGAGAAAAGAGAAGTCATTGTTCAAATTACCTTCTCTACAAATCAAAATGTCTCTATCTTCATTTTCTCTTTTCAACTTGCAAGGGATTTTCAATGTATTTCACACTTTTAAGCTTGCCAAATCACCTTCATTTAAGCCTTTTACTGCACCTGACTAGATCGCCTCTAAGGGAAGGTAATAACATCGAGTTTCCCTTCACAACATCTGATCTCTCCTTCCCCTGAGTCTCCTACTCCAATTTTTTTTTCCTACCCCATTTCTTCAGAATACCAACAAACTCCACATTTCACTTTTTAAGAGTAGTCTGTTTCACAGCTCTACTTTCTTTTCTTCCATGTACTTAACCCACTGCAGCTCTGCTTCCATCTTTGTAACATTAAACCTGCTTCTTCAAGGTCAACCATAATTTTCCAAATGTCAAGTCCAAGAGCTAATCTAATTAAATTTTAGCTGCATCTACCATTTATTATTCCCTTCTTGAAACTCTATTATCTTCTTTGATAGTACACTTTAGTGGTTCTCCTATATCTCCAACCACATCTTGTCAGTATAATATAAATGAGTAGTAAGAAATATTCAGAGCTCTTATTGCAGGGCAAAGTTCAATGGTATTACATGAAAGTGTCATGGTATTTAACAAAGGGTGAATTCTTTTTCAGTTCTGTCTCTAAATAGAAACATATTTTTCTCATTAAAAAGAGATTTAAATCCCCCCTTCCCTCAACACACACACACCTTGGCAATAAAGCAAATGGAGCAGCAAAGCCAAGCTAGTCAGGACAAACTGATCCCTGATCCTTCTGGAACAGGGGTTCTTCACATTCTTGGGATCATAGACTCCTTTGAGAAAGATAAACACCCTTTTACCAAACTCTGAGTACATGAGCTCATATAAGCACTCATCTGGAAATAAATCTGAGGGGTTTCCCAGACTCAATTAGTAATCCCACTGATAAAAGAATACAGAGTGCTCAGGTGATGGAAAGAGGAGAGAAAGGCTATAATAATCTACAGCTGTATACAGAATTTCAGAGGGGGCTTCCCAGCTGGCGCAGTGGTAAAGAATACATGTGCCAGTGCAGGAGACACCGGTTTGATCCCTGGGTCAGGAAGAGCCCCTGGAGTAGGAAATGGCAACCCACTCTAGTATTCTCGCCTGGAAAATTCCATGGACAGAGGAGCCTGGTGGGCTACAGTCCATACTGTCTCAAAGAGTCGGACACAACTGAGCAGACACACACATACAGAATTTTGGAAAGCATTAAAGAAGAGCGGGACTTTCTACTGAAAATCAACTGATCATTTCTGCATTTTACATAGGTTCATAAGCAAACACAAAACCTTAGTAAAAAGGCTCCTGAAGCAAGACTTTTATTATGTCCCAGAATCTGAAAGTTTACCTAGAACAAAAAGAAGATTCCAGAATCAGACCTACTTCCTTAGCCATACTATCTTAAGGGTTGTCTTCAGTACCTGCCTAGAAGAGGATAAAGAGAACTCACAATGTATCTTTTATAATTCAAATATGTAATGAGTATAAATGGTTCTTATTACAGTGTAGCTTGTCTTTTTTCTCAAAATCTTATCATTTTCTAGTTTAAGAAGTCCTCTAAATAGTGCTTTATAAGAATAACTGGATTGGCTAGAGAGATCAGATTTTTAACGTTCAAGACGGCAGAATCAGGCAGAACATTTTAGATCACTGTCTCAAAAACCCCATTATTTTGGCTGAATAAGGAGAAAACTATATCATTTAAAAGAGAAAAGAATTCCAAATCTTCTTGTTCTTCAAAATGCTTACACTGATTAGACAGGCCTGTATAAAAGTACAGAGTTGCTGGTCCATGCTTTTGATCTCCACTAATTACCAGCTCTATTTCACTGTTTTTGCATACATTATAAGTTTACCATTCTTTATATTTTTGTATTTCAATATTTAAAATTTCAGGATACATTAGATACTTCTGCATAATACCCCTACCCCAACACCAAATCTATTATATTTAAGAATCATTCTATGCAAATAGAAAGAATGACTTTTTTAAACAAAAGAACAATGGAAGCAGTCAAATTATGTCAACAGTAAATACGGTATAACAAAAAATATTTCTAAGCTGTCTTGGTGACCCAGGTCAAATCTAACACCATCATTCAAAACCAGCCAAAGCACAAGCTCCAATGGTGAGTTAG
Organism: Kobus ellipsiprymnus; assembly: GCA_006410655.1. Taxonomy (NCBI): domain Eukaryota; kingdom Metazoa; phylum Chordata; class Mammalia; order Artiodactyla; family Bovidae; genus Kobus; species Kobus ellipsiprymnus. The sequence continues at coordinate 775,150 of SJYR01000075.1, read as the reverse complement.
TACTACCAACTTTATATTAAAAGAACTTTACTATGTTTCAATTATAATATTAATACATTGAGCAATTCTGAAACTTTGAAAACTAAGTTTATGCTCTTGAAGTGGTGTATTGGGAATTTATAAGATGCATTATCTTAGCACTCATTCATAGTTGATCTTAAAACAACTTTTATTAAAATTATTTTTTCTATTTGTGGTTGTCCCTCCCCATAATATTTAATAACATTAATTTTTAAGAGAGAAAATCATGACTCATTCAAATACAAAAATGAACATGGTTTAAGATTTTAACTCACAAAGGAACCTGCCAGATGGCTGATAAAGGGAGGCCCATAAATCAGGTACATTAACAGACCAAGAATACCGAGTCCAAAGTATATGAGGCAAAATCGAACATTTAAGAGACATTTCCATGTCTATAGACAAAATTATTTAGTATTTACAACTGTAAAATAGATTTCTTAGAATCAGATAATCCAAGGGGTATCATCGAGACTGAACCTAGACTAGTGAATCACATTTATTTCTCATATATATAAATACACACATTTTCATGTATGTAATATAATGCACATCACTTTAAGACATATTAACCATACATCCATCCAGTCGTGTCCGCCTCTTTGTGACCCCATGGACTGGAGCCCACCAGGCTCCTCTGACCATGGGGATTCTCCAGGCAAGAACACTGGAGTGGGTTGCCATTTCCTTCTCCAGGGGATCTTCACCACCCAGGGATCCAACCCACATCCCTTAAGTCTCCTGCACCGGCAGGCGGGTTCTTTACCTCTAGCGCCACCTGGGAAGCCCAAGTTCCCATACACGTTCACCTAAAGGCTCCATTCCTCATCAAACTTACTGAAATAATAGTCTATTGCTACAATTACTTCCCTTCTCATTCATCCAACCCACAGTAAGCTTCTTTCAAACACCTACACTTTTACGTCTATTTACAGCCTGATCATATCCATTCTTTACTATGGCAATTTTCTTGAATACGGCAGACTAGGTGATCATGTCTTAAAAACTCAAGACGCGTCGGAAGAAAATCAGATAATACACGTAAAAGTCTAATTTCGAGGCTGGCTGAAGCTATCCTGTACAGTAAGTGACGTACAGTCTTATTTTATATAGCTCTATGTTAACTCTAATTTTCCACAGCTACAGACATCAGAACTCCTTCCTGTGCAGAACACTCCTAGGCAGCCCAAGAATAAATCGGACGGAACTACAAGAGAGAAAAGCTAATTCCGACTTGGTAACAGAGCACCTAAAGCCTCAATTATCAAGCAAGGAGGAGTCAGCGCTGGTCACTTCCCCCTCCTGCGGCCAAGGAACGGAAACCGAAAGCCAGACCAATGTCACTCCAGGGACTGCGGGGATCCAGACAACTCAGCATCCTGGGCTCGGTGCCTACTCAGCCCTGATTCGAGCCGGGCTTTCGATTCGTGGAACGCCCAGTCCACACGGGCGCCCACACACACCTGACTCTGGAGCTACAACCAGCAGGGCACACGGCCACCCAATTTCATCTGCACCCCAGGGCGCGCGTCTCCCCGAGGGCAACAGCAGCACTGCTCCTCGTGCCCGGCTCTGCCTATCCTCTATATTCTGGTGGGTAACTTGTCCCTGACAGCGCCTCGGGCGAGAGGAACCCGAGCAACAGCAGCAAGAGAAGCACCAGTCTCTTTTTTGCAGAGAACGGACAGAACCAGGCTTCTCCTCCCGCTCACACAGCCGGGGCCAAGTCCCGCGCGCCGCCCGCCGCGCCCCCGGCCCGCTCCGCTCCGCCTTTCCTCCCGGCCTCCGTCCCGCCTCTCACAGCATTCCGGTGGTTCCATCCGGGTGGCAGGCGTGACGGGCTAAGTTCCTCGTGGAGAGTAGCCGAGCTGCATCGCCGGACAGCCCTTGCCAGGCGTTAGCCAGGTAAGACGAGCCAAAGTCCCAAGAGGCTGGAATGACCAGCTGCAGGAGCAGTGAGCTGCGAAACACCGCCTTCCGCTCCCGGCTGGTGCTCACCAATCGGAGCCCGGCTCTTACGTCATTTCCCCCAGAAGGCAAAGGGAACGTTGGGCGGAAGAGGGTCTGTGAGCGGACCCGGAAGGGGTGCGTTCGGTGGGCGGGTTTAATCTGCTTCAAGCCGCGTGGAGTCCCAGGTAGGTACCGCGGGTGCGCTGCGGTCGAACGCCTTTCTTTGCTCGGCTCCTCGGATTTGTTTGGTCCCGGCAGAGGCCTTCGTGGTCCTAGCAGCAGACGAAGCAGGGGGATTTGGGGCCGGTCTTGAGGGTGAAGGAGCGCCTAAATTACTATGAGTGCCCCACCGCCGTCCTGGGAGGGCGCGGACGAACGCCCGAGGTTCACCGGTGAGATGTGGAGCGAGTTGACCGGCGCCTGCAGGGCTCGCTTAAAGATGCTCTGGCAGCGTGGTGGGTGTCCGGAACCCCCACCTCAGCCTCTCCTGTCTAAAGACTTGGTTTAGACGTCTGACAGGTCTGTTACCGCCGTCCCGCCTTGCAGCGCATCATAGAAGCATGTTTTAGGGTACTATGTGTTAGGAAGCAGGGAGAAAGGAGAGAAGCATAGAGAAAGGTTAAGTTGTGAACTGTCCCCCAAAAGAGTAGAAATATATGCGTGAGACACAAGTGACCAATACTAAGTTGTATGAAAGATCGTGGAAGTATTGATACAATACAAAGACTTTAGCCTCGAAAGAAGTCGGTCTCAGAGGAAAACACTTAGCTAGACGGGAGAATGCACGTTATTCTATAGTACAGTGTGAAGGAAGGCAAGGTAACAGGACAAGGAGGGAAACCAACTAGCCTGACAGACAAGGTGGTTATGCGAGATGTAAAGAGGAATAGGTAGAATGAATTCTTGGGAACTGTAGTTTGGCCCTTAAAGGGCTTCGGGGTAGGAACAGCATGTTTGAAAAGATTAGTGAGGTAGTATTAATGACTTTTAAAAAGGAAAGAATGAAAAACATGGAGGTGGGAGTGCTACATAGAAAATTAGTGCCGGAACCCAGTGATAAAGAGCTGAAACAGAAAGAAGTGGAAAGAGAGAAAGGATCCCACTTCAGAGAAACAAGTTTCTGAAGAGAGAGGACAGAGGCAAAGAGAAGTAGTTTAGTGGTTAAAAGAAGAAATTTGTTGGAGTTTTGATTCTAACCTGGCTTTGGCATTTAAAACCAACTGAATGATGTTGGGCTAGCTATTTCGCATCTGTCTGCCTAGATTCCTTGTCTGTAAAATGGGGTAAGACTAGTACTGTGCAAGGTAATTGTGAAGGACTTTTAAAAGTGCTTTACTTGTATTAGAGCTTCCCTGATAGCCTTTACTCAATTGGTAAAGAATCTGCCTGCAATGCAGGAGACCCTGGTTTAATTCCTGGGTTGGGTAAATCCCCTGGAGAAGGGATAGGCTACCCACTCTGGTTTTCTCCGGCTTTTCTTGTGGGTCAGCTGGTAAAGAATCCACCCACAGTGAGGGAGACCTGGGTTGGATCCCTGCATTGGGAAGATCCCCTGGAGATGGGAGAGTCAACCCACTCCAGTATTCTGGCGGAGAAGTCCATGGACTGTATCGTCCATGGGGGGGGTCGCAAAAAGTCAGACACAACTAAGTGACTTTCAGTTTACATGTATTAACCCACTTAATTAACTCACCTACTATACGTAATTATCTGCACGTTTACGCAGTTGTATACATTTTATGTATTAGTTACCAGATAGTAAGCCTTCTTAAAGTATTGGTTGCTTAAATAATATTGCTAATGAGCCACTGCTGCTAAGTGGCTTCAGGTTACTACAAAGTTTTGTACCTGAATGGCTTGGAGAGTTGTGTGTTGCAGAGCCAGAGCAAAAATGAACAGGGTTCAGGAAGCAAGTTCGGTTTGTTTTTATACATACTAAATGTGACACTGTAAGGTATTTGGATGGAGATGTCTGATAAGTTCTCAGAGCTCTGTAGTTAATATTACGTCTGTGGCCAGGACTGCAAATAGAGATGCGGGAGTCCCTGGGTGTAGGCATGCTATATGAAGTCTCCAGGGAAGGTACTGTGGTAGATGGCCAGAGACTACCCAGAAATAGTTACAGTTAAGGTGCTGGGGCCGGGAGAGTAAGACAAACTGGGAAAGAACTGATCAAATGGCCTAGGTTAAGAGCATTATTGCCATGTTAATATTATCTTTCCTTCGTTTTTAACTGCCTTTATGGTGGTCCTTTTGAACTGTGGTGTTGGAGAAGACTTGAGAGTCCCTTGGACTGCAAGGAGATCCAACCAGTTCATTCTAAGGGAGATCAGCCCTGGGTGTTCTTTGGAAGGAATGATGCTAAAGCTGAAACTCCAGTACTTTGGCCACCTCATGCAAAAAGTTGACTCATTGGAAAAGACTCTGATGCTGAGAGGGATTGGGGGCAGGAGGAGAAGGGGATGACCGAGGATGAGATGGCTGGATGGGATCACCGACTCGATGGATATGGGTTTGAGTGAACTCTGGGAGTTGGTGATGGACAGGGAGGCCTTGTGTGCTGTGATTCATGGGGTCGCAAAGAGTCGGACATGACTGAGCAACTGAACTAAACTGAACTGATGTTGGTTCCTAGAAGAAAATTGAAGCCAGTGGGTGGTCATTAAAATATCAGTGAAGAGGAATATTAGCAAAAGCATTGAATATTTCCCTGTTAAAGTAGACTAAAACAAGAGGTTGTACTCTGAAAGAGACACCCTGTAGCATTAAACCAAACTGAACCACCACCAACAACAAAAAAACAGCTCTGAAAACTGTTTAGTATTGTGGTTTTTAGTTGCACAGGTGTTTCAGGGAATACTTTTCATATTTCCATACAACAGACAAGCTTGTTATCTCCTTCACCTGTTGTCTCTTTCCTCCATAATCAAGTGTTTCAGTGAATTTGATTCAGTTGTTACCAAACCAAACTTGGATCCGCTCACCCATGAGCACTCAAGCTAATCTCCTGACATGGGGTTGTGCTGAGGGAGAGTGCAACATTTATATTGCGATGGGGTGGGGGC